>VXBC01010539.1:408121-468344 GCA_013399945.1 Ploceus nigricollis
AGTTAAACATTAAAGGCCTCATTGTAAGAACCACACGCTGCCATCTGGCAGGCACCTGCTTTATGTGGTCAAAACATCAAACCCCAAAATATTTTCATTGTGCTTCTTAATCACAAAGTGAGTAGATGAATGTGCTTCTTGCCTCAGTGCCATAAATTAACTTTCATGGTTTGGTGAATAACCCTTGCTTCATTTTCTCTGGTGACTTTAACTCTCCACAACCCAGGTCACATATCCTGCTTCTTGGCATCCTGTCAAGTTAATGCTGAAATTTGTGCTCCCAATCCCATTAGAAATTTCAGCTGATATTGTCAAGGACTAACTGGAATCAGATTCATTCTACTTTAATGATGGGTATAGTCTCATATTCAGAGGAATCTGAGGGAAACAACTGGTCATCATTTCCCTCATCACAATCATCAGGATCACCCCAAATATCACCATCCCAATCTTCTGGGGACTGTTAGTTTCCTAATTTGCATGGGATTAGGTGAACATGGGGCCCACATAACGTAGGGCCCCGTGAGCATCATCTAGATATTTTCTTCCAACTTTTGTGTTTTCTCCTTTTCTTCCTACATTTACTTCTGTAACTGTTCAGTTTGCACGTACAGTAGTAACTCAGCTGCCCTATTCCTTCTCTCAGATCTTGTCTCTCTACATTATGCTTTTTCCTGTCCTCACAAGTGGCTTCTAGGCAGCTGCCTAACATCTTACAAACATTTCCTTTTCCTCTACCATTTTCAATATTTCCTCTTGCTAATTTAATTTGCTTTGCAGTTGCACTCCAGTCATGTCAGTGGTGGTGAGCCCATTCTTCTGAGAATTTGGGACTCAGACTTATTCCATGCTGCCATAAGCAATCAGGGATACTACTCCCCATCCTGACAACTACACCAACATGTTGTGAATGGGTGATTTAGATCACTTAAAGAACCACTGTCAAAGGCTTTAGCAAAAGGTGGTTTTAATACAACGTTGCAAAAGTGTGACTTAACAAAGTTTGAGGTCAAGAGTCACTCCTACTGATTGGCACAGTCATTTGAATATTGATTCTAAACTGCCATCTGACAAGTCAAAGTTGCCAAACTACAAGGTTATGCACAATATCAGTCAATTACCAAAGATCTGCCACGGGTAAAAAAGTTCCTGTGTCTTCAGAATCATCCCAGCTCAAGGAGAGATCACTGCCATGCAGCCAGGATGCTTAGCTGGGAGAAGTCAAAGAAAACTCCCTTTGTCCTCTTTGTGGAATAAAGCAACTGACTCATAGTCAAATTACATGTGATGGTAAAGGTACAATGCTCCTTGCACCCACAACTTTCTTTATTCCTTTAGAACTGAATCTTGAGAAAGCCACCCACTATTCGTGTGTCAATCGCATGACTGATTTTACAGAGCTCCAGTGCATCTCACTGTGCCACTCAGCTCCTTTTTGGGTTTTCAGACAGCACATAGAAACTAGAGGAGCTCCTTAGAGTCTGTACCAAACTTCTGCTGGATTAGTTAAGGGGTCAAGGACAGGCTGCCAAAGGAAAGCAGCCCACCATCCCTGGAGATATTTAAATGGCACGTAGATGTGGCACTTAGGGACATGGGTTAGTGGTGGACTTGGCAGTGTTGGGTTAACAGTAGGACTTGGTGACTGCTAAGATACTTTCCAACCTAAAATACTCCATGATTCTATGATTGTCATATGGGCAGATATGCATTTTTTGTACTCTTTAGCAAGTGTTAACATCCTCTATGAGAGGCACTGACAAACTTTATTATGTAAAAACCCTGAGCAGAAAAGCAACCCAGATTTCCCCATTCACTTAGTGGCACAGCAAGTTACCTGACTATTGCCAAAATGCAAGGCAGAGGCAGAACTTCCTTTGCTACCTCTTAGAGAGAAGTTATTGTCTGTTATATGAATGAAATATTCCCCTACCATAGAATATTTCACTGAACACATTAACAGATGGGAGTCAGATCCTCCTTCAGTTTACAGACAGATAACTCTATTTATCAGACAGATACCTCTTTGGAAACAGCTCTTTGCTCTGTTACCTCTCTTTATTTCTTCCTTCACTGTATAGATCTCATACAGAATGTTCACTTGTTGTGTCTCAAAGTACTGGAAATTACCAGACTGTCTCCACTGCATTTCTCACAGATTTGCCTGACATAGTAAAACTTGTGTCTTATTTTACCTTAATTAGATCCATATTTTTCTGAAAACTGCAGACAAAAAAAAAATCTTTCTTCATTTTATATGTATATCCCCCCCACTGCTAGCAAATCTTTCCCATGGCCCGTGCTGTAGTGAGAGGTGTGTTAATGACACACTTCTGGCTGTGAAACACTCTCATAAATTGCCTCTGGTTGCCTCCATGGTCCAATTTGAATTGCTTACCTTTTGCTTCCATTGTTTTATAGGTTTTCTTATATTGGGATGAGAGGTGTGGGTGTTCACTCCCACTGTGAAAGTCCTTTAGTGAGCTTTCACAAACACTTTTAAACTGTTTTTCTGAGTTTCATGAAAAAGGGCTTCTTCCTGGGGAACTGACAGTAGGATTCCTTGACAGCACATTGCTTTCAAGCACAAGTTTATCTTTAACTCCCCTCAGCCCTTGAGGCAGAGTTATCTGCTGCACTGGTGTATTCAGCAAGCACCGAAAGGGTAATCAGGGCCTTGCACAGGTAGAAAAAGCAAAGCTTTTGTGATACTCCTGTGAAATTAATTCTCAGTTGCTCTGAGCTCCGAGAAATGCGAGCTCCAGTTTGTCAACCTCTGCCTGCAGGACACTGTGTAGTGCTGCTGACTTCAGTTATCATGATACTGATGCTCCATATTTAAGTACTTACAATACCACAAACATTTTCAGAACAGGAGGAACAGGAAAGTTTGTCCATAATGAAACCGTGCCCACAAAAATGTCCTTTGAATTTTAAGTATAAGCAGATTCTTGAACTTCATGAACAGTGTTTCCAGCATTGACAGCTTCCTGCCATGAGGAGCCATTTTTTAAGGTTTATCCTGAAAAACACTGCTGGAGGTGTTCAAGTAATTGCAGCAGGCAGTGGTAGTTGGGTGAGAAATGGAGGGAGGAAGATGAGGGAGGAATGTGAGTCTCTATAAGGGAATGCAGTGCCAGGTTAGAGAGCCTCCAGTCAGCTGTAAAAATAGTCAGGTGAGACCCAGAAAGTTGGATAAGCATGTTAATTCTCAGCCTTGGCTAATTAGGCCTGCAGTTAATTAGCCTTGTTACAGTATTTTTCCTGATGGGACAGATGCCTCTGTGTTCTGGAGTCAGCAAGTTTGGCACTGGATTGCCACAGTAGTTTGGATTCATTAGCTGAGATCCAGACAGTTACTGTGCTTTCTGTAATCTATTACTCCTACCAAACTAACATAAATAATTGAACCAGGAAGAGGAACTACCAGGGTAATGGAACCCTTATGATTCCAGTCATAAGGGATTGAGGTGACTCCAGTCACCAAAGAGAGAACAACTTGTCTGAACATTGATTTCAAGATATGAAGCTTGCAGAAGTCCAGTTTTCCATGGTTTTTATTGGATGTTTGGTTCAGGCCTCCTCATTGCAAGGCCTGTTTTCCTGCTTTGAGGAACGTAGTGCCTGGTAGCATCAGGATAGTCTGAAAAATTCCAGCAATTTGTAATACACTAAAGAGAGAAATAAAGAGGAAGAAAAGAAAAATAAAAAAATCTTACAAACTTCTCTGAAAAACAGAAGGGGTTTTGTGTTCTTGGAAGAGTTTTCAACATCAGAGGCTCAACCCCTGACCTCAGGGTGGATAGCCTAAATTGAAAGATCCAGTGTTGTAATGAAAACCTCTTATTAATAGGGAAGAAGAAACACATAACCGAGAGAGGTTTTGGACTTCTGATTCCTGAAAGCATTAAGGGTTGGATGGAGCTCTGAGCAACCTGGTCTAGTTGAAGATGTCCCTGCTCATGGCAGGAGGGTTGGCCTAGATGGTCTTTAATGGTCCCTTCTAACCCAAACCTTTCTATGATTCTATGCCAATGTGAAGAAGGAATGTCAATGTAGTCCTCATCCAAAGCTTGAGGCCTTGAGTCTGTGGTTTTTCCACTCTTTCCTGTTCCTCAGAGTTCTTAGCTAGGTTCAGTTCCTTGAGAAACACTTCAGTGAGCCCTAAACCTGTGTTATCATAAGCCAAATAATCCTCTATATTGGGTAAGCAAATTCCCTATAAACATACAACAAGGCATCGGGGTCTGCTCCAACTGCCTGCCAGCAAGTTGTCACCTCCTCCAACTGGGACACCTGTTCACCACCTCAGCCACTCCATCTTTAATCCAAGGGATCGTGTCTCTGCTCACACCTGAAAAAAGGACCAGGAACACAAAGCAAGAGGCCAAATCTCCAGCCACTGCCTCGCCTTCACCTCGGCTAACACCTGACATTCCCATTGTCTGCAAGACACAGCTGATGTGGTGGGGATTATGAACATAAAGAAAGAAAATTACTTACAGCTGGAGCAATTGTCAGGCAGGAAGATAATTGAAAGCCAGCAAAACGATCAACCGTTTAATTGCTTACATTAAAGAAATGAATTGACAGCAATCAAGCCAACCTATAAAAAGTACTTAAAAAAAATGACATGTGAGAAAATAGATTAATTTTCATAAAGAACAAGTAAAAACAAACTCAGAAAAAAAAATTGAAAACCCAAGCTAGTGTTGTTTATAAGCCTTAATCAATTTAAAACTCATTTTCAATGTATTAAACTTTACTATTTAATGTCTTCCAATGAATTCTGCCTCTGGCATTGTTCAGCAGCCTCACTGAAGCCTTGTGCAGTTAAAAAAGATTATTCATCAGCATTACCTCTGCCAAACATGCTTAAATCAGGAGGCAGTATCCACAATCATAAAGAGGGGAGCACTGAGAATTTTTTTAAGGCAGTTTTTTCCCATCTGAGAGACTGTTGATTTCCTGGGAAGAATTTGAGGCAAAACAATTGAGCTCTCAGAATTTGTGATTTTAAACGTTTTACATTGGTCTTGGTATTGAATCTTTGCACAGAATCAAAGGCCAAATGTTGGGAAGGAGGAAGGTGTCTCCATTTTCAGCCACCCAGTGCAGCAACACCATATATTCACATCTCTTTTGATTCACACATTTTTTCAAATCATGTGCCTGAAAAGTCCTATGGAAGACCAACGAAGCCTTGTTTTGTCCCTAAGAGCAAAACCACATCTTATGGCATAAGAAAAACAAATTCCCAGCTCACAGTAATCCCTCCTGAAATGTTTAGACCCAAACCTGAGGTGAGCAGAGATATGAACTTTATTCTTCCAGTGTGCCCACTCAGTCACTCCCAATCAGCCTGGCACGGCCGACAGCGGGGGACACTCTCCAGTTCCTCAGGAGGCTTGGAGGGCGGCTAGGGTGTGAAAACCCTGTAGCTGACGAGACGGCAGCGATGTTGGCAGAAGAATAAGGAGCAGACTCAATGCCGGGGCGCAAGCCAAGGTTTATTCCTGAGCTCANCGGAGAGAGGGTAGGATTGACACTGGAGTGGGAGGGGACAATGGGGGACAGGACCATTGTAGACGGGGGTACAGGGACAGACCATTCGAACACAATAAAACATTCCAGTATAGCAATTTTTTGGAAGGTGTGCTATGGTGAAGAAATGGAAAGACAACCGCTCCAGAATGGATCCTTGATATTTCACACCTTTTTTACCGCAAGAATATGGAGCTTGTTCTGGGTTTTTTTTCATACTTATATAAATCCCTTAAAATATTTCATTTTGAGAGAAGATAGATTGTATACCATCAGATTTTCTCTCTATCATAAATTTTTCATTTCATGCTAAAATCTGATTTTGTATGTGTGACTCTCAAAAATAAAAAAAAAGAAGAAAATAAAATAGCCTGAATCCACGGTCTCAGCTACTAGCTGCAATCCAGCCTCACCATCCAGCTGACTGATCACAGGATGAAGTATCCCCCACCCAATGATTCCCCCAACATTTCTGACCTTCACACCCTGAAACTGAGTTATGATAGTTCTACATAAAATCAATACATTTTTTTAAGCTTTCTGACCTATTATGGCTTCCCTCACATTTTTATCCTCACAGTCTTGTTGCTGATAGCTCTCTGTTCTCATGCTGCAGATCAATTGCTCTGGGTTTGAGTTGAGCCATGTCCCACCACAGTGACAGCAGGGATGGAGAGCCAAGAGCCTTTCTGAAAGCGCACAGTGATCCTGCTGCCCCTCCTCACGTGTTAATCTGGATTTTAACTCTGCATTTTGTACACCAGGGAGGTTTCAAAGGCAGGTCACCACACTGATCAAAGGACAGGAATACAAACCTGAGGCAAATCTTAAGAGAGGAAATGTTAAAATCAATGTCACCTGGGTTAGGCTCATTAACTCTTGACAAAACTAAAACTTCTTTTTCACTGTAGTACATTACTTGACAGCTAGAAAGGATGAAGTAATACGTAAAAGATATTTCTAAAGGAAGAAAAAAACCCAAATACTTCCCTTCTCAAAAGGTCAGGATAACAGATTACTCCACTAAAATTCCAGGAATACAGGACTGGGAGGAACAATGTGTGTCTACAATTGCAGGTACCAGGCGGCAGAGGTTAAGTAAAGCAGTGAAGTGAATTGACTCCATTCTTACATGACATAGGATGATATTTCCCCTCTGGAGTAATCGAAGGACCAAACATCCAAGACACTGCAATGTGCCACAGCAGAGTATACCAAAGGTGTCCCTCATTTTTCTTTCTATTTCCTGGACCCTAAACTTAGAAGAAGTTTTGTGCAGAAAAGTCAAAAAATCCAGAACTTGCCACAATCACTGCAGGTTGATATATATAGGTTATTGGTTTCTAAATACCTGAAATGTTTCCTAGTCTTAGGCCTGATCAAGAGGCCACATGGCAGAAAAATGGCTTACTTCTCCCTTTCCTTGCCAGGACAAAACTCTGCATGGAAAAAGATCCATCTTCTTAGAAACCTGGGCCTAGAGTAATCCCAACCTAATCTCCACTGTAGAAAAAGACATAAAGGTCATAAAAATATCAATTTTATTTGCCAATTAAACCCAGAGGGAATTATTTTCTGAACCCATCCTTGTGTTTTATTGACAGGAATAGTTACGATCCTTATAATTGCCTTATGATTCCCTGTCTAGCTCTAAGACATAGTGTATGCTGAAAGAAACTAATGAAGCAAAAGATACTTGATACCATCCTTCAAATGAGCTGTTTAGAAAATCCTTTCCAAAGGAAAAATAAAACAGCCGTTTTAATAAATTAAAAACCCTGATGCACAGCTTGCTAGATGGCAGGTCCAATCAAGAGGGTTGACATGTCATGCTGTAAATACTTCCCAGTGAATGATGACATCATTTTCAGATTTGCCCTTCTTACTGGCATTGATGCATTCAGGCTAAACAATATATCAATCAGCATTTAGGACCTAAATGCCTGTTATGAATCAATCTTCTGGGGCTCTCAGCTTCCCACATCTCATAAGAATCTCAGCAGTGATTTGTAGCCTTTTGAGTGTTTCCTAGTGCTTCACATCTCTCAAATTGGTCAGAGCTCTTGCTCTGTTTCACAACAATCACATGATTGGTATAGGACAAGTGTGTATTGCTCTGTATTCTTCTTCCCAGCATGTTAATGCCAGTTTCTAACAGTTAAAAACAGATGGAATGCACTGTTGTGTCACACATTTAAGAGGTTTATGGCCTGGTTTATCCTTGGTTCATTTTCATATCCTTTATAACCCCTCAGCAGAGCTGCTCCCAAGCAGAAGAATTCCATCAGTGGCCAAAGAAGTACTACTGAGGACATCTGTGAGGCCTTTGATTTGGTTCCCTACAGCATTCTTACCTCTAAAATGAAGAGACATGAGGTTTTTAATGGATGGACTGTTAAATGGGTAAGAAATTAGCTGGGTGGCCACATCCAAAAAGTTACAGCCTATGGCTCAACGTCCAAGTGCAGCCCACTAAAGGTGGTGTTCCTGCAGGGTCAGTACTGGGACCAGTGCTAGTCAATATTTTCATCAGTGAAATGGACAGTGGGATTTTTGACACTTGACAGTTTTCAGATGAGTAGATACACTCATGGAAAAAAATTCCGTCCAGAGGAATTGACAGGCTTGAGGAGTGAGTCCGTGAGAACCTCATGAAGTTCAACCAGGCCAAGTCTGTGTCTTTGAGAATTGAGGTTGTTCAGTCTGGAGAAGATTCCAGGGAGACCTTTAGAAGCCTTTCTATCTATAAGGAGAAGTGAGGGACATAAGAAAAATTGAGAGTTTCACCAAGGCCTGTAGTGACAGAATAAAGGACAGCAGTTTTAACCTGAAAGAGAGTAGATTGAGTCTGACTATGAGGAAGAAAATTTGTAAAGATAAGGGTGGTGAGACACTGGGAAAAGTTGCCTAGATGTGGCTTCCTCATCCCTGGGAATTTTCCAGGCCAGGTTGGATGGGACGTGGAGCAATTTTGGGGTAGTGGAAGGTGTCCCCCCATGGCAGGGGGGTTGCACTACTGCAGAACCTCCCTTTCAACCCAAAAAATTCTATGTTCTGTGATATCATATAAAATTATGAATGAGACACAGAGAAAGGGAAGACAGATAACAAATGGCTATCTAGTCTGTTATATATTACAGAAAAGATTAATAAATTAGATCCTTCTACTATATTATGGGGTGATATATTTGAGACAAGTGCTGACCATACAACTCACGTTCTATCTCAACCAAAAGAGCAGAGGATGTCAAGTAAATTATACACTCTTCCTATGGAGTAGATCACTAAAAAAAATAGATTTTTAAATGTTTTGGAGTAGTAACAGCCAAAAGGAAATGTATGACCCTCCAAAAGTGTCCATATTTCATGATGCCTGAAAAAAACTCATTTATATGAACTTCTGCTTGCTTTCATCAGGTTATTGGAACCTCTAATATTGAAGCAAGGGGATACTTACCTGAAAACTAAATCGCTGCACCTTAAATTTCATGACCCAAGTTTAAAATCATGCAAAAAGATCATCATGATCTGAAAAAAACATTGCATTGGCTGTAAATTACAGCCATCAACAGTGCATTGCAGCAGCTGAAACTTTTTCTTGTGCTGAAATGTTTTGGGCTTGGGCCAAAATGCTTTGAGATTTTTTATAATAAAAATTACAATAAACCTCCTCAAAAAACTATTAAACAAAAATATTATAATGTCACGTTGTTTAGGTTTGATGTTTGCTCTTTTCCTCCCCATAAAAAAAAAGGATTTTGTGGGAAGCAAGAATTTTAAAATATATTTTGGTTATACTAAAAATTCCTGTGGTTGATAAAAGAAGATTTTTTTTTTATCATGATGAGGTGGTCTTACAAAGAAATAAACTATCAGTCTCAAATTAGACCTTTCAGAACCCCATTATACCTAATTAAAATCCTTTTTCCTAGGCTTAATAGAAGTTCTGGGTGTGAATAACTTTTCTTAAGCAGATTCACAAATCTGGTTGCAGTAAATTACAGATGAGACTTCCCAGGAGCAGAATAAACCCCAACAAGACCCTCATAAACAAAATGCCAGCATCTGGAGCCAGAGAGAAAAGCACAGGCAGGACTGAGAGAAGAATTACTGATCTGGGATTAGCCTATACATCAACATCATGTAAGGTGCAAAAAAATGTCTTTATTTATTGCTTAGCAGCCTGCAGGTTGTGAGTGTCACTCAGCATTAGCATTCACCTTTATAACTGTGATTTGATTTACAGCTCCACCCCAGCACAGAAGAATGAGCCAATTATATGTCTGGGGGAACCTGGATGCATTGAGTGGATCCCAGATGCTTCCTCCTCCCTCTCATACAGCATACAGAGAGATTTTCTTGGCCTGAAATAGAGGCTTGAGGGATGGGCTCTTTATGATGACCTGCTTTATGAGATGACTGCCAGAAGAATATCATGTTCCATAGAAATTTATGCTCACACAGGTTAAGCTGCAATAGAAAATGTAGATGTTAGACACAAAGGTGCTGTTCCACATTAGTCAAAGCCACACACAGCTTTGCCAAGGCTGGAAACATGGAGTTAAAATGTACTAAGGCCAGTGAGGTGACAAACTCCGTATTTCCATGCCTGTAGTGAGCAGGTCCATGACTGCTTAGATATTGTATCAGATCAAATCCCATGATTAAGGTAAAACCTGAGTGATTCCACCCCTCATCTCTAATGAGATCTTTCCTCCCCTCCACTTTCTGGTGGCTTCTATTGTTTCTTGATATTTACTTCTCTTGGTTTATCTCACAGTGACAACCCAGGATCAGCTGGGGAAGCCCAGCACTTCTGAGACCCAGCCCTCAGCTGGGGTTGGATGCTCAAATGTCACTGATGGTAAGAGTTGGCTCTTGAGTGCTCCAAAGTTCACCTAATGTCCCAAAATCCAAACTGTGAAGCCCTGTTCAGTACTGATCATAGAATCATAAAACATAAAATGATTTCATTTGGAAGGGATCTTAAAAAAAAAAAGAATTTTTTCCTGTTATCTACTCTAAACCTGTCCTCTGTCAGTGTGAAGCCATTCCCCCTTGTCCTGTCACTACATCCCCTTGTAAAAAAAATCCCTTTCCAACTTTCTTGTATCCCCTTTAGGCACTGGAAGGGGCACCAAGGTCTCCCTGGAGCCTTCTCTTCTCCAGGCTGAACACTCCCAACTCCCAGTAGGAGATCCTCCAAGTGTCCTCCTGAACCCATTTTTCTATGCTGTGTTTGCAAACCAGTGCTGTTTACAGGCTTGCAGCTTTCCACATCACAGATCCACATCACTGGAGATGGATGGATACTAAATATGGTGCTCTGACTTTTTCTCCCTGAATTCAGAAGAGCTCCCATGTCAAAGATCTGCCATCCCACCCAGCTCTGAATTCCCAAAGGTATTTGAGAGGCTCGCTACAGATGGCACCTGATCATTTCTTTTTCCAGCTGCCCAATCACCAGTAAGAATGGAACCAAGGAGATTTTTTTTTTGTATTTATTTATTTATTTCAGTATCACGTTTATTTTGTTCATAACAGGAAATATTGTAATGTTTCACTTCCACCAGTGGATGAGAGAGGAATCCCAAGCAGGCTGGGTTTATCAGACAAATCAAAAACAGGTCTCCACATATTCAGGTGAATATTCTAGGAAGGAATTTTCCTTTGGTTTCAAATATTATTAAGCTAATGATCAAGGGATGCAATTTTAGTACTCATTAGATTTGAAACTTTTGATCTAATCCCTTCATCCTCCCACATACCCCTAAAGAGGCAGCTCCCAAGCTCTCCAGAAATTCCCAGGCACAATGACCCATGCATTACACCAACATTAAGAGTCTCACAGCAGCACAAACTTTATCCCTCCCTAAGGAGGAATGAAATTACTAATTTTTTCCCTCAAAGGTGATTCAGAGGACAGACTGTAGCAAAGGTTCTGTGCATGGAGAGAGAATTACTGCTAAGATTTTATTAGCACATAAACACGATGACGTTTTTGATGCCTGGGGCTATAGAAGCACAATCATTACAATGAAGGCCATATTTCTTTCCATCTTTCCATGGGTCCTGTAACACACTGAGCAATCCATCTTGCTCACATACCCTACAGAATCATAGATATATTTATTTCTTTGCTTCTCTCAATTAGCATTTGACCTTTTGAGCACTGCAGGTGTTCTGGGGTATGACAGCACAAACTCTGCAGCTTCTGCCTTCCAACATAGCCCAGGTGAGGCTCATGAACAGGTAAAGGACAACCGCAGTCAGGTACCAAATTTCTGAGAGCTGCTGTGTGGGCCTCTACCAATGCCAGAAATAACCAGAAGCAGCACAGTGGGGATGGCTGGAGAGGAGTGGTAGAGGACTGGCAGAGGTTATGGATTATACACAATATTCCAAGGTAGAAAATATGTGTTTGCTCACTGACAAAGCAATGCTGATGTTTTTGTCATCCAAATGTTATTCAAATGAGATATGAACCACTAATTTATAGAATCACAGAATGGCTTGGTTGGAAGGGACCTTCCAGATCATCAAGTTCTAATTCCCCTGCTACTTCTTCACTTAGAAAAGTTGCAAATGCATAAATTTAAAGATTTTGTAACATTAGGGGAAAAAAAACCACATTCTGGGTAGCTGAGGGCTCAAAACACATTTAAGAATCACAGGGATAATCCTTATTGAAAAGATATGTAATAATCATTTATTATACTCCTTTTTAGATCATGCACAAAAAAAGAGGAATTTTCTGAAATCTTGTTTCAGCTTTTAAATGAACAGCAAATACCTCTGCACACAGTACTTTTAAAGAAAACTACCAAACTGAATCCACTCTCAACCTCCATTTCGTTGATTCAGTCATGTAATGCACTTTCTTTTTAATTGAATGATTTATATAACTGTGAAGCCCTCTGTGAATTTTACAATTGAATATATCATTGATGATTTTCTGCAATGAGGCTTGAAGCTTAGAATTAAAAAGTTATTAGTATTTTCATTAGGAAAGTTCAAGAGCTCAAATACTGAAGACCAAATCCCAGAATCCACAGCAGGCTTGTACTTAATTTTTTTCTGCAATTGTTCAGAATTTGCTCTTCGTTATGAATTATTTAAACGAAACCCTTCCGCAGACAAAAAAATTTCAAGGCCAGAAGAGACCATTGCAATCATTCAACTTGATCTGCTTTGTAATGCAGATCACAGTCATCCCTTTATCTTCTCACTGGTCTTCCCATTTAGGCTTTGGTGTGCCCTAAACTCCTGTCCTCTGCAATATCTTCCCTGTCCTAATGCTCAGCACATCCTAATTCCTACAGCTACACCCTAAATTACTGGGTCATCAGAGATGAGGTGTCTTCTACCTACGGGTTATTTTACCCTTTGGAATATTTTTTATACTTCTCAACCCTGCTTTGGACCTTTATTTTCCCCAGTAAGACAACCCTGCTTGTCAGAGAAGGGCTACTCAGCTGCAGTGAATTAGCAAATAATGTCCATTTTTAACTGCTAAGGATACTCAGTTAATAATAATAATAATTAATTGCATAAAGGCCTGCTGAGGGTTTTACCTCCAGAAGAAACTGATTCCTCTCAGGTGATGCCTCAAATAGAATCATGGAGTCACAGAATGGTCTGGGTTAAAAGAGACCTTAAAGAACATCTCCTTCCAACCCCTGCTGTGGGCAGAGACACCTTCCACTAGACCAAGCCCAGTCCATACTGGCCTTGAACATTTCCAGGGATGGGACATCCACAGTTCTCTGGACAGCCTCTGCCAGGGCCTCACCACCCTCATGGTAAGGAATACTGCTGGTAAAGGGTGATCCATGGATTATTTACTGTCTTCCAGCCATATCTTTAAATGTAGAGTAAAAGGAATGTAAAACTTCATCCATGTAGAGGAATTTACCTTAATAATCTGTTTTGAGAGTATGTGGCTGCATGACAGAGAAGTGAAGACATTTTCCAGCTTAATTGGGGCAGCAAAAGCCCAGACTAAGACTGAGCCTATCTCATGGGTGGGTGGAGTGACTCACTCATTCATCATGATGCATAGACACAGACATGCTCTAATGACTTTCCATCTTACAGTCACCCTTCTCCACAAGGGAGGTGGAAATGAAAGAATTTTGTGAATTCTCATCTTGTAATCGTGAAAGGTGTCCACTCTTGGCTGGAGCAGTCTCGCTGCCCATAAAATGTGCATGTATGTTTGGGGTGTTTTGTCCTCAGGACATAAAACCACTGCAAAAAAATCAGATTGGCTGCATTAAGAACTTGACCTTGAATAGAGGCTTTCTCATAGGATCAATTATAGAATGGTTTGGGTTGGAAAAGACCTTCAAGATGATCTCATTCCAACCCCCACCATGGGCAGGGACACCACCACCCCAAACCTCCACATTTTGCTGAATCATTTCTTATTAAAAAGAAGAAAAATGTTCACTGTTAAAAAGCCTTGAGTCTTTCTAGTGTTATCCCCTCGGACCTTAGAATCTCAGAAGATCCTGGCTAAAGCACAGAGAACAGTATTCTAAATGTTAAAAACTATGATAACTAACCAAAAAAATGGGCATGAATAGCTAAATCTTAGATTTTGCTCTTCTTTGCACATTGAAACATTTGTGCTGTTTGTTTTATTAACTTGAAATACACTGAGAAGCCTTTAGAACCATGAAACTAAAGGTTCAGCTCACTCTCTGGTCTTCAATGATATTTCCATTTTACCTTTAGGGTTATGGTCTTTATACTGCTTTTTGGGGTTTTTTGTTGTTGTTTAATCTTGAGGGATCCACAAGTGCCTGACAGAATGAATTTTGTCCCCACCCCTTTCCAAACAACAATTTTTTGGGGGATGACCTGAGCCAACAGAATCTGGTATCAAGAAGACTTAGTGCATTTTCACTTCATCACTCATCTCACTGAGAGATAATTACAGAATAAATAAGTCCAGAGCTGAGTTTGGAAGTGACGAATGAATATAAAAACACCACAGCACTCTTTCCACTTTTACACTTTATTTCCAGTTGGGAACAGAAGCCTGTGCTGTTAAACAGATGGTGGGAGATCAGCTCTGCTTTGGGAAGTGTGGTGGGAAATGTACTCTGGCAGGATGTTTTGCCTACAAAGCAGAATAAGAACATGAGATCCCAGTGCAGCACAACAGCTGTAGCTGCACTTCACACGGAAATCTTTCAACTTCATCTCCCTCTCTTCTTCTTTAGGTCCCATCTTCTTTATCCCCTCCTTTATCTTCACAATTATTGATCCCTCCAACATTTATCACTTTGTTGAAAACAGTTGTGGAGGAATTTAGAACTTAAAAATCATTGAAAGAGAACTTCCAAAAGGACAAATCAGTTTGCAAGCTATCCTCAAAAGCTGAAGGTACCAGGTTCTCCCTAGGTAGAAATTAGGTGTGTTGGTGCCACCAAAAAAGCCTCACTGATTTTCATCCCCTAGAAGTGAAAACCTTTCTATAATTCATGCTCAGTAAATCTTTCCAGGTAGGCAATTAAGACAGCACATCCATTTTACTGCTACTGAAAGACTTGGCTTACAATCTGTTCATTATTGGTAGGAATTGCTATTTATACTTTTCTTATTATTTTTCTCCATGCACAAAAATCTCAATTTTTTGCACTAAGCACAGGGCCTATGCTATCCTGATCTCACAACCATCTTCTGAGCTCAGCAGGTGACCATTAAGAGTCTGTTGGGAAACCTTGAAGCAAGGACCAACCTCGGTGATTTTTGAATTAGTTTAAATTCTATGCTCTGAATATTCAAAAGATCCTCAAAGGCACAAAATTCACCCACTTTCCTGGCAAGACGTGGGTGTATTTTCTCAAGATGTATCCTTGGATTTCAGAGGATTTGCATGCATTTGGTGTCCAATTTTCTATAGCAAGAATGAAGGAAATTGTAGTAGAAACACTGGAATTCCACAAAACAGCTTAAAGTCTCCCCAAAATCCAAAAGGAAGACTCGTCCCAGACCTTTGTTCACTGCAGAGCTCTGATACCCTTGAGTAATGAGGGTATTATGTCACTGCATAGCTAATTATAAGGAGCACATTGGCAACAATTTATTTCTTTTTTATCTTGTATTATGTTTGAATTCCATTAGGATGCAACCGCCTGTCCCGAAAATAACAAATAATGTCATTAGAGAGGCGCTGAGATTCAACCCCTTTCCCCCCGACAGAAGTCAAGCTACTGTCACAGCAGAGGTGGTTTCTTCTGCATTCCCAGGTGATTAATATTCGTTGGAAAAGGCACTGTAAATGATCCCTTAGGAGACAAGGTGATATAGGCTGTGAGGGATGAAATGAATAAAGAATGTGTCCCAAAGAGAGCACTGTGTATACTGTCATTATTTTTATGGTCTTGGCACTCGGGTATCTCTGTCACAGCCACAGTGTAGCTTCAAAGGCTGAAAACCTGCCTGCACAGGACAATATTTCTTATTCCACTGATACCAGTTTTCTGGTGTAACTGCAAGATTAGCTTTTTTTCAGTTTTATTTAGACCATTTAGAAAGCAAAGTAAAGCAGAACAAGTAATGCTATTCTTAATTAGGGTAAGATTATCTGAGTGGGAAAGACTGTGAATGAGATTATTCTGCTTACTCCTGACATCAAACAAGTATAATTGTATAGACATTTTTTTGGATCACTTCAGTCCATCTATCCAACATGCCTAATTTAAGTCAAAATGCAGATCTTTGTTGAATTCTGTCCAGTTCTCTGTGCAGACTTACCATTGCCAGCAGCTGGAAGTAGCACTGGGGCTGTCAAAGCATGGATGTGCACTTTGTTCTGCAACCTCTGATGGGACAAGCTTGGGATAGAAAGATCCTAAAGTGAGCAAGACATCTGTGGATGGCAAGGTTTTAAAGAAACTGAGTGAAATACACCCAAACTCCTCCATCAGAACTTCGGAACTTCAGAACAAGATAAAAAGAAATAAACAAAATAAAAACATGAAGTTGCCAATGTGCTCCTTATAAATACCTATACAGTGACAGTCATGCTAAAGACTTTAGCTTTTTATACATTTTTCAGATGTTTGTGGCTCTGTAAACTGTTAATACGTAGTTATATAGCTCTGAGTATTTTTTCTACCCTTTCTTTTAGATATAATAAGCTAACCATTCTAATACATACTTGGAATTCTGTTCAGTCTTATTCTTAAGAAGCTTGACAGGGACATTTTGTTTTCCACTAGAACTTAGAAGATATAAGAAAGCTCCTGGAACAACTCCAGTGGAGCAGAACCTGGGGGAAAATTACCTAACCAACTGCTCTTCTAATTGAACAATATTTGTAAGATATGCCAATTTGTTAAACTTATAAAAATTGTAGAAATCCAATGTTGGGTCTGCCCATAGCCATGGGGGCACCTGACAGCTTGCATTAAAGACCTGCTTTTTATGTTACTATTTGAACACTGCTGCAAGTTTTGGATTGTTGATTTTAGGCAACAGGAGAAGGCACTTTGTCACCTACCAAGGGGTTAATGACTTTGTAACCCTTCACTCACCATAAAAAGTCAGCTGAAAAACAGGACTGTGGCAGGGAAGGATGCCGGTGAACCCGAGATGGGAAGAGATGATGCTTGACTCCAGTTCAGAAGGCTGAATAGTTTTTTATTATAACTATATTTCAATACATTAATATATTATTTAAAGAGGAGATCCTAAAACTACATCCTAACCTCTAACTATCATATCTAACTACTAACTGTAACTTCTCTCCTGACTCCCTCCTCCGAGGGAGTACAGACAAAGGTGCATTCCATTGGCCATCATAGCTCCTGTAGGATGGATTCTTGGAAATTCTCAGAACTTCTGATGGAGGAGTGACTTCTAAATTGGAGACTTGAAAGACTCAAGTAGGAGACTGGACAGTCAAAATCAGAACCCAAGAGGTTTAGCTAAACCAAGTGACTTTGGCCTGAGACAGTGCCAGGCCGGTGGAATTACTGCTTTTCTATTCTTACAAAGAACCTGGCGTAGCCAGGTGAAATAGCAAATGTGGTTGATCCAGCATATTTTAAAGAATTTATTTTGATAAGGATAAATCTAGTCAGAAAAAAAATTACTTGATGTGTGTAGGCAGAGTAATGGATGTAAATTGTCCATGGACCTGGTCTTACTCCTCAAAAGTCAATAGAAAAATTCCTATGGCAAGAAAGACACAGGACTGAGCATTTCCTTAATACTGAGCTATTCAGAGATTGCCCTATCAGCATCAATTACAAGTATGTCTTATATGCATAAATTTGTTCTTCTTTCAGTGGAGAAAAAAATGAAAATATATTCTTGTTATTAAAGAGATATCCTATTGTAAGGAAGTTCCACATTTGCAGCCCCTTACAGATTAAATTATTATTGCTGTGGACAATTGGAAATTACTATCTAAACTCCAGAAGAAATTATTTTTATTTATGAACCTGTTAAAATATATCCCACCCACAGAACAGGGCAGAATGTTGAGTTTTCAGAAAAGAAAGGGTCATGACCAGATGATTGAGGGAAAGTATTTTAATTTACATGTTCTACCCACTTCTTTTCAATCCCAGTCCTCATGTCTTAATTTAATAGGTGTAACAGCATTGGTGAAGTCACCCAGAGCAGACGCAGTACAACTGAATCTTGTTATTTGTTGCTAAACAGAAAAAGTTCTTTGTCCACACCTGTTAAAAATGAGATAAATGTGTGAAGTGTAACATACTGATACTCAATAACAGCTTTGACTACCCACTTTACAACCTAAATAATGGAGAGAAAGGGAATAGCAGATGCCCCTTATCCATCCTTTAAATAGATGGTGAAGGAAATACAGACATATTATATAGTTTTAATTGGATTTCCTTGACTGCATTCCAGTCAATTATTTTGGTGGGAGGAGAGGAAATCATCTTCTTAGTGCTTTCATCAGCATTAATCACAGCTCATTTGTTTCTGCAGAGGCCAAAGACAAAAGAATTGGAAAGAAATTAGAGGCACCAGCAGCTTTTAGGTTCAAGGATTAAATACTCTGAGGTTCTCCTTGCTCTGCTGGACTTTTCTCCAAGTATTCTAGGAGCAGCTGAAAATAAGAAAGAAGAAAAATTGCATAACTACCATAGTGTTGGAATATTCAAAGGCATCTCACCAGCACCAAGCAACACTATTTCCCAAATTGTTAATATCTGAATTCCTGAAATTCTTAAAGGTCTCTTAGATTGCAAGCACCTGGCATGTTATCCCTCTGTAATCCACACTACTCTGATTCATTGCTTCTGGAGAAGCCACTGCTCCATGCTTTTAGGTTTGACGCAATATCAATCAGAATTGAATTATATATCAATATCTATTGAACCCCTTTCTGATTCAATAGATATGGACAATGAGTGCAAGGTGCTAAGGTTCAGCACCTTCTCTCTTTTTCTGTCCCCAGGCTGTCAGTTTTTGATGTCATGGCATTGCATCCCATGCACTGCTGTATTTTCATGCCAACTGGTTTGCATAACCAGAGGAATTGTTTGAATACAGAGCACAGAGCTGGTTGTCAGAAGCAGCACGTTCCCTAAAGAAAGACAAAAATGAAATATCATTTAGACACTGAGAGAAAGCTGCAGTAAAATGAGATATTTCTGTTGTTATCTAACATTCATCAAAGGGATCACAGTGCTTAATTGCTGGTTTGAGAGCTCCTTTATTATATCATCTGCTATTCAGTGTTGGAAAGTACATAATAATTTAGAGAGGTTTCACTTTGAAGCAGAAAACATGCATGGACTTGCATTATATTTAATCAGCATCTTCATTCTGCCACTTATGGCTATACAGACCTACTCCTTCCAGAACAGAAGGTCTGAGAGAATATCCCTGTCCATCTGAAAGTGCTTGTCCACATTCAGAATCTGTTACTATGGAAAACAGCTAAACATCTAAATCACCTTCTGCAGGAACCTCCTTGTCTCTACTGATTTTCTAAGGAGCATAGGGCAAATACACATCCCCTGCACACATCTCAATTAAGTGATTGATTTCTCCTTCTCCACATGTCTAGAAGAAAATTTTCCCTTGAACATGAAGCTTTGGTTACCAGGGAAACACCTATAATTTCATCATATTTACAATAAGAAATGCATCTCCAGGTTCTTCATACCATTAGCTAATTGACTAATTTCTATCAATGCACTCTAATAAGTAAATACTGTAGAAAGGGAGCAGCTTGATAGTAAAATAAGATTCAGTCTTTGAAAGCACCTGGGCAAAAAAGATATAGAAGAAAGGATTCTCATAGTAGGTGAGCTCCTTCCTAAAGCATGGAAAAAGTCATTTTTAGTTTACTAGGCCATCTCTGGGCTTTAGAGTAGAACATTCCTTCTTTTCCTTGTTTTATGTGGACTTTCACAAGGCAATTTAGTGCTCAAAAGTCTCTTCTGCTTCATATAATTTCAGTGTGGTAAAGAAATCATAATATTCTGCTATTTATTCGTCACTTTAGGTAGCTCAGGTGGTGGCTTGGCATTTTCTTTCCTTCTTGCTGCCCTGCTTTTAAGACAAACACCCCAATAGTCCTTAGCAAACTGATATAGTCACTTTGAAGTTCTTGCTTTCTTAAATCATTTTTTTGTGTGTTTTGTTTCATTTTTGCAATCTGTAGGGTAGAGGCTTTCACTTTTTACCTGCCTATTTTATGTCCTCATGTCCTCTTTTGTATCTATTTCCCAGATGCCAGAGGACAGATGAAGTGGCCTCTTTATTTTTTCCAGTTACCTGTTTTTGTCTGTGAACCTGTGATNAAACAACTCACATAGAAATGGAATTAATAAATAGTGTTTGCCCCTTTAAATGTCACATTAAATTATGTAAATCAGAAGGTAGGTTTAGAGTACAATACATCTGCTTTTCCAACTTTGTGGGAAAACAAATGGTGGGGCAAAAGACACTGTCCTTGTGAGCTATGGATGTGTTCCTGGGATTTATGAGACTGTCTGTCATTAAAAGGACTTTACCTGGGCTTAAATGCATATATCTGCCTATCCAGAGCCAAAAGAGAGAGCACAAATAAATCTTTAATGTGTATTGGCTTTGTCTCCCTAATGTATTTATGGCTGCTTCACTTGCAGCATTTTTCATAGAGTTTTTTAGGTAATTATGCTTAGTGGGCCTTCCATCTTTCAGCCTGTGCTGTCCTCCTCTCTCATTTTGCCCCATCAGTCCTGCAGAAGCAAAGCCTAAGGCAGCTTAAGCCACATTTAACAGAGATGTAAATGTTTCAGAGTTACAATTTTGTGGAATTTTACAGCTGGCCAAAAGGATGTGTTAATTAGTAGCACAATCACTTTTGGGACCCTATTCATCTGGTCTGTTCAGATATTTAAAATCCATCAGATACGTTTTGCCCTAGAGCACTTATTTTTTGCCAACTGGTATAAATTGAGTCTGGTCCATTAGATCACCTAAAAATCTTCACAGAAGATAACTAAAGATAAGAATCTGAATCCCACCCTTTGACCTCTTTCCAGGATAAAATCCAAAAAGAAAAGGTAGCATCGGAAACCTGGATTTCATAAGGCTCATACCTGGTTTCTCCTCTACTCACTGACCTGTTGGGCTTTGATGTTTCCTGTTCCAGAAGCCACTGGTACTTCATGGTGTGACAAATCATCCCAAAAATTCGCTGTCTGTATTGAATACATCTTCATCAACTGTGGTGGGAACTGATAGCCACATTTATCTTAGACTGAATCATGGCCCTGGGACACCAGTCAGTTGCCTAAAAAGAGGCTTTTTTGTGATAATTCAGACATCCTAAGGTATCTGAGATACCTCCAGCTGTTGTGCCAGTCTGATGTGATAAAGAAGATGCAACAGAGTCTTGCTCAAACAGCAGTGGGAGGGAATCCTAGGAAATATTAGAAGGTATCAAAGTCTCATGTTTAGAGAAATGACTCTGTGAAGAGCAGAAGGAAATCACTCATGACCTTATGCCTTCACATGCTTTCCACTGCCATTTAGATTCTCTTTCTTCCCTAATATTTGTCAGCTCACCCCAAAATCTGGCGGTGAGGCCCTGGCACAGGTTGTGGATCCCCCATCCCTGGAAGTGTTCAAGGCCAGGCTGGATAAGGCTTGGAACAACCTGGCCTAGTGAAAAATGTCCCTGCCCACAGCAGGGGTTTGGAATTAGCAGGGGGTTGGGATTAGACCTAATTAAGGTCCCAACCTGAACAAGTCTATGATTTTATAATTCTGTGTTCTCTCTTCCTGTTGCTTTATTCTTCTGTTCAGCCTCAGGAGTGGATCTCCTGAGGAGAACAAGAGTGCACTTGGTCTTCCTTTACTCCACTTTTTGCAAAATTTATCCATGATTTTGTGAGGAGTACTCAAAAATATATGTTTTCTCATACTATCAGCCTAATTCAAAATAAAGTATTCAAATGAATCATATCAACCTCCAAAACTCTTTAATCCAGTTTTATATGTCCAGTCGGAAAATTTTAAAAACTCCATTTGGCCCTGTTGCTCTGTCATGCAGAGGTGGTGAATGTCCAGGAGCAGATGTGTATGAAATCTGTTGGCATGAAATATTCACAGAATTTTTCTGGAATACAGATTTTAAAAAAAAAATCAAAGTGTCTTTTTGAGCAGAAATAAAAGGGAAGATTAATTAAACACATGGAACAAAACAAACTGTTTATTCTGTGTCAAATGGCAGAAACAAACAGCTTTTGAAGTTGGCAGAACCACCTTTCTGCACAGCAGAGTAGAACAACCAGCCCACTGAAATCTTGTGGAAAGGGCATTTCCCCTGAGAGTCAGAGCTGCACATGTCAAATCTAATTTCCCCTGCAGAACAAAGCTTTTCACAACACCAGCTTGGCAGCATAACCACCAAATTTAGCAGGGTAGGTGTCAGGAAGTTTCCACTGAGACCAGCTGGGAAAAATCTGTGAAGTGGGAGCAAGGGACTGGGATTGGTTTATCAACATTAGCTGAGGAAACTGAGCTCTCTCAGACATCAGCTGATGCAGTTCACTGATGCCCACTGCAATGAGATATCAGGAGCTGGACTTCAGAGATCCCTTCCAGCACAGGATATTCTGATCTGGATGTCAGTGAGGAATTGTGCTCAAGGGCTGGGTTCCCTGACTTGTGTTTTCAGGCAGAATGAAGGTGACACTTGACAGAAAATACAAAAGCTTTTAAGAACTGACAAAATGACACCTTAACCTTCTTCTGAGGAATTCAGCCCTCCCTCATCAGGCTACAGAAAAGCTGAAAGGTCTTGTTCAACCAGTAAGAACAGTTCTTCAATACCAGCTTTCCAAATCCCTTTTGTTTTTAGCTCTCAAATGTATTATTTCCCATCCAACCATAGTGGCCATAGTGGACCACATGTTTCCAAGCCTCAGGCTGGAACAGACAGGTTTACATTGCCTGAAGTTTAATGGGAATTTGATGCAAAGACTCCATCTGGTACCTGTTGAGCAGTGACTGCACTGTTCCATGGCTCAGCCTCTGCTTGTATTTTGAAGTTGGCTTTTTGCTGGCTCCTGGTGCCAGTGCAAGGTCTGCATTCTGATTTTCAAATGATTTGATGATGCATATCCTGGAGATGTATCAGAAATTAGATTCTGTGCAGAATTCAAGCAGCAGCTGTGACCCTCTGGGGCAAAATGAATCACTGAGCATAGGGCTGAGCATAAAGCATCCTTAGTTAACAGAATCAGCTTTGGGGCAATCTTTTAGAGGAGATTAAGTCATTTGGCACTCCCTGAGAGTACATTTGGCACTCTCTACAAAACATCCTTAAAATTTTGTCTTCAAAAATTACTTCCCTTCAAAAACACTGTGCAGGTTTTGAGAGTTTCATGTTTTTTCTTAATATTTCCTGACCAAGTGAGAACATGAGCTTTGCTAAACAGAGTCGTGAGCCCAGAAGTTATGGAGTCCCCCAGACAGGGAGTACCTCAGACTTCTTAAGCAAAAGGAAAATCAGCATTTCAGCCTGTTCTGTTTCCTGCACAGAAGCACTGCTCAGTCTCCGAGTCGTCCTCTCCATCATATTCTTCATCACATGATGACCATTTTCTGTTTAAAAGATTACAGTGGGTGTCTTGAGAAAGGAGATAATTTTAGTCATGAGGAAGAAGTTACTCTCAAAAAATTCTCAGCCTACAGCCAGCAGGGTACCTGCTGGTTATGCCAACAAAGTCTTGAGAAAATGCCCATCACAACACAAATGGTGTTTGAGCATCTCCTGTGGTAACACTCAGCTGGGACATCTGCAGCAGCACTTTCTAGAATCATAGAATCATTAAGGTTGGAAAGGAACTCCAAGAATTTTGAATCCAACCTTTACCATATATTTTGCCAAGTGCCTCCTCATGATAAGGCCAAATATTTTTTGTGGCAAAACACAAAATCTCCATCTGCTCCCTGCACGAAGCCTGAGGACAAAACAGCCCAATTTGCTTTAGCATGAGATAAACTGATCCTACAGGAAAACAACTGCAGAGTTTTACTATGGTAAGTTTCAAGAGAATATGCACTTAAACAGATTGGGGGGTTTTGCCACTTATACAAAGTCATCAAATTAGACTGTGAAACCAAAAACAAATATTCCACCCCATCCAATGCCCTGCTTCTATGACACAAGTACCAAAAATTATCCACGTGAGTTCCTATAATCTCATTAGGACTTGACTTCCAATTTATATTCACCATCTTCACCTAGGTGGTTGAAAACACTAATTGTTCAAAACATTCTGGGGAGGAAACACAGAGCTGATGGATATTCTCCACCCAGTTCTCCAATGCTGATGGAAAGGCAGCATGGCCGGACAAAGGCCCCATCCATCAGTGAGCAGTTCTGTATTTGACTCTGGCTTATAGTGACCGCTGAAGTTGCCTGGTAACCTCATTTTTGCTGCTCTTCCCTTAATACAGTAGTCTACAAGAAACATTACTACTTTACACATTTATCCCTCTCCATTCTGTGGGAATCCTTAAGATCAGAGAGTTTTGGGAAAGCTGAAAAAGGCAGGCCTCAGAAACACCAGAACTGCAATTAGACCTAAGCTATAGCCATAAGATTTGTCAGCAGAAAAGTTATATAAGATGTAGAAAGTAAGGACAAATAGAACAATGGTCTGTGTATTAATGCTTGGCTAGAATAAATCCCTAAGCTACAGAAAAGTATAACTAGCAAGATATTAGGAAGTTCTAAGCTTAATAATGGAGCTCTGTGCATTGTGTTTTAAGGCTTACAAGCAGGTATTGTATTCTAAATAAGCAAGCATTGTTTTAACAAAGGTACATGTGCTTATAGTGGTTGGATAGAGCTACTGTCAATATGCTTTTGCTTTGTGTGATTGGTTAAAAAACTTTTAAAGTGAGTTATAACAATGAATTCTTCATCTGCTGCCGAGGATGTGAGCTGCTGGCATCTTCCCATTGTCATGACCATGTAATGAGAGTGATGCTGGACAATAAACAGCTC
The DNA here is from genome assembly GCA_013399945.1 of Ploceus nigricollis. Taxonomy (NCBI): domain Eukaryota; kingdom Metazoa; phylum Chordata; class Aves; order Passeriformes; family Ploceidae; genus Ploceus; species Ploceus nigricollis. The sequence goes on from VXBC01010539.1 coordinate 433,176, forward strand.
GAGATGCATTCCTCAGCAGTCCCATCCCATCTGTGATTTTGTACACAGTCCCCTGGCCAGCAACACGTTCATTTGGCCCCACCAGATGTAATTCCCTTCTTTTATTCTGGATGTATTAAGGTATAAATTCCACAAAAATCCCCCAGAGTGGACTAAATGTCGTCTCTAGCTGGACTACTCAGGCATCCCTCTGATACAAATTAAAATAAGGAATAGTAATTGCTAAAAAGAGACCCTGGTCTATCAGTGTGGGAAGAGAATTTCCAAGCCTCAGAGACTCACGTGGTTAAAACCTCCCATTTAAGTGGTTTAACCTGTTTCATGATCCAAGCCCCCCTGTTTTCCCCTCAACAAAACCTTCTCCTCTGGACATATATTCCTCAAACATAGACCCACATGGCAAAAGATACTTTCCTTTTCAGCCAGCTCAGGGTATTTTCAGGGAGGGAGGGATGCACCCATCAGTCAGATGAGGTGTCTGTCTGTACATCACGGTGACAGCCACTTTGTTATATTGATAGATTCTAACGGGGACTGGGAGTAGACTTACTCACTGATACAATTCATTACACTGTAACATACGATGCTCTCTCACTGCCGTCTAGAAACATTGACTAAGTAGAAGTCCAGCATACTGATTTATTGGAGCTGGCAACTCAAGTCCAATGAAGGATCCAATGCAGGGAACTTTTTGCCAATACACAGTAACTTTGTTTACTCAATAGAGGATGTATCCATCTTTCAGGTGGCATTGATTGCCCTTCCATTTTTTTTCCAACATGCCCAGGCTGTAAAGGGGAAAAAAAAAAAGAATCCCATCACAGAAAGTGATTTGTTTTGGTAGAGTAAAAAATGTTAAACCTCTCCACAGATAAACCAAACAGGATGAGAAAGAAATAACTGTCCTCTTATGTAGCATAAGGATTTTAATTTGAAGCACTGCTGACACAGCTGATTATTTCCTGGCTTACAATAGAAATATTCATTCAGACAGAAGCAAAGTGTCATTATTTTTCTGCGCTGAAAGGCCTTGAGTGTCCTAATGGAAGGAGATGGGGAATGAAAACAACAATCATGTTCTGGCACACAAGTTACCAAGAAAATCATGAAAGAGAGTGGAAGAAATCCATGGAAGACTTCAACTTTCAGACACACACATGAATACCTTCAAGCCAGCTGTGGTAGGATGAGGGGCTCCAGCATGAGGAACATCTGGTCTGGCTTTGGACAGAGGGTTTGGTCTCTCATGTGACAGGCAGGGAGGTCACAGGGACTGCCAAACACATTTTCTATCTATTGATCTATCTATAATCACAGCATAACAGAATGATTTGGGTTGGGAGGAATGTTAGAGACCATCCAGTTCCAGCCCCCCTGCCATGGGAAGGGACACCTTTCCATGGTCCCTTCCCACCTATCCCAGGTTGCTCCAAGCCCCATCCAACCTGGGCTTGAATGCTTCCAGGGATGGCACATCCACAACTTCTCTGGGCAACCTGTGCCAAGGCCTCACCTGCCCATGGAAGATGGATAGAAAAAGATGATCTTTGGGGTCCTTTCCAACCCAAATCATTCCATAATTCTGTGACTCTGCACATAAATATGATTTTTGTTGCTTGTCTAAGAATAGGCCAGAATGTGCTGTCCCTTTGGAGAAAGCTTAAAAAACATCTCTTGACTTTAATCTTTCAGAACAGCTCTGACATTTGTAGCAGGGCATCTAACCCTCCACAAGAGCTTATCTGTTCATTGTTATCAGATTGTTATATATTGAGTCAGATAACTCAAGCAGGACAAGCTGTCTTGTAGGGAGTTATTTTGGTTCCATGGGGCTAACACTGGTCCGGCATCTCCCAGCTGAAAATAAACATCTTAGTGTTGAAGTGAGATTTGAGAAGATAAACTGGATTTCTCACTGACAGACACTTGATTTACAACTATAAAAGTCATACCAAGCTCTCACAAAGTGGAAATCTGCAAATTTCCCTGGAAAAGTTTGGAGTTTTTCCCATGAGTGAGGATGCTGCTTTGTGGTTCCTCCCAGGGACTGAGTTAAGGAATCAGTAGATTATCATCTTTTTGTTGTAAGTTACATTCAGCTCCTAATCAATACAATTTCTTTTGCTAGATTTACTATAGATGCCTTGATATAGAGCACTGGTTTATGTTATGCTGTAATCTGTTAGTAATTATTCTGGTTTTAGACTGTGCACTAAGTAACTCTGATTAAGGTCCTTCATCTGTTACCTCCTGTCTGTTCAATAAATAATTCATTTTTATGAATAGACCTGATTTGCCATCCTTAGCACTTGTGAGCCAAAGTGATTTCTTAAATTCAAGCTGTTCCCAAAAATCTGAGGCAAGAAAGGATTTAGCTTTATTTAAATTCCTTCCAGTGAAAGAGTTTCAATACAAAAATGAATTCTTCCTGACCCTCAGAGTCAGTGGCAGGGTTTCTTTATTGAACTTTGTTCTGAAGCTTCTACTCTACCTGACATTTACTCATAATTGCTCACCCTGGGCTGGGCTGATGTAATTGTAAATAAAGACACTCACAGAGCATTTCTTGGTGCTTATCTGCAGCCTCTGCAGCTTGAAAAGTCTACATCTTTTTTGTTTCCTAGTTCACAAAACACCAGAAGGACAACTTTCTGTGTCTGATTCCTCAGGCAATTTGTCCAGGAGCAGATAGACAGGAGACAACGAGGTGGATTTCCAGCCTCTCCCACATGTTCTTGCAATGCTCCTCAGGGCTTATGAGCATTCCAGCTTTTACAATAAGCAAGGGAAATGCAGAGGTTGTAATTGGAGGCCTAATGCAGAGGCTGTAATTGAAGAGACACAGAATTCTGGGATGTAGAAATTTATAGCAATGGCACAGCATTCATATCGTGAGGCAGTTTCATGCTAAATAGGCTGCACACCTGCTCAGGTGACCTGGGTCACTGTTATATCTCACCATGAAACCCTAAGAGTCCAACGGTTTAACCTTCTCCATTTCTTCCCAAGATCAGGTTTAGAACATGAAGAGAGCACCTCCAGAATCTCTATCAGAAACTAAATCTACAAGATGATATTCTGCTGTCTTTATTCACATGGAATAGCAAAGTTCTGTGTAGGACTTCAGTCTTGGTGGCAGACAGAAGGTGAAGGAATTAAATCTTATATGTAGACAACTGCCAAACAGGGCAGTTTTCAGTGCAAAATGCGTAGACAAAAAAATTCCAGTTGAGTTCATTAATGTGGTTTCTGGTAAACGACATTAAAACAGCACCATAATTCTGGATAAAGGATTCTCCAGCTCCACATTTCACTCCACATATATTTTGCTAATTTTTCTCTCTGCAAGTGAAAACACCCTCTCCAGGAACAAAGCAAAAAGAATCTCTTGGCATTCAAAAAACCTTTAGAAACAGTTACCATGTGCTGCAAATTGCACTTTGCACACACCACCCCTCCCACGCAGACAGCAATGAGCACTTAATGCCCCAGGAGTGCAAGGAGGCAATTCCTCGTAAATGTTAAGTGCTGCCTGTTGCTGCCTTGGAAATGTCATTTCCAACAGTTGTGATTGAACGAGCAAGTTCTGCTGCATCCTTCCCCCACCAGCTCTCCTACATCCTGACACATCTCCCTGATTTCTGTCCCTGTGGAAACGTGCTGCATTTCTGACAGCTGTGTGAGGGGGCTGAGTGGACCCCATTAATGCAACAAGGAGAGGAGAGAGTCCACATGCCTGGAAAAATGCAGGGCAATTTCACCTGATTTTGCTCTGTAGCAGTCAGACTCCCTAAGGTTATTTACTAAAACACATTTGATGCACTGGAAGCCCATTTCCCCCCACTGCATGTGCAGGCAGTGTAAGCAAGTAGCTCAAGGTTAGACACGTGCACAGTAAAAACATAAAACCTGCCTTTAAAAAGTAAAGCTGTGTTTAAAAGTTTAAATCTTTATTTTCTTCATACGAATCATTAATAACATATTGACAATACTGCCTTTTAATAAAAGAAAATTAGACTAAAAAACATCTCTGCTGTAGACAGACATTTTGAATAATGCAAAGTAAAGGCAACAATGAGGAGGTCGATCCTCCTAACAGAGCATGGGACAGCTCAGGATCATCAAATCATCAAACACCAGGAGGGACACAGCCCTGCTTGGGCTTCTGCAGGAGCCCTTTGCCTGCCTGCACACACAGCCCAGTGCTCTGAGCACTGTTACAGTTAGAAATGCTGATTTTATGTAAATGTGGCGTAGTCCACCTCAGTTTCTTCAGTATGTTCCAAGTAATAAAAGTGCATCCTTAATAAATGTGGTAGAATTTTTGTTTTTCCCGAGAAGTCCAGATGAAAGACTCCACATAAGTAGTAAAGCTATTGTAGAATATTATACTAGAAAATTTCTTTGTGGCTTTTTAAAAAACAAAATGGAAGACTCTGATCAAGTATGGATAACTTCTGGATAACTTGAGACTTAAGAAATTTGTAGCAAATTATGTTTCAGTTTTTTTACTGTTATATTCTGTATCTGAGTACTTTCAAACAGCTGCTTCCTTCAACTCAAGAGATTTCTGAACATTAGTAAAGGATGAGACCAACAAATAAAGGAATTGTTAGGGGAACTTCCCTATGTAAGCAAAACCATAGGATCATGGAATGGTTTGGGTTGGAAAAGACCTTAAAGATCATCTAGGTCCAGCCCCTGCCATGGGCAGGGACACCTTCCACAAGAGCAGGTTGCTCCAAGCTCTGTCCAACCTGGCCTTGGGCACTTGGGACATCCAGATCTTCTCTGGGCAGCCTGTTCCAATGTCTCAACAGTCCCACAGTAAAGATTTTTGTTCCAATGTCAAACCCAAACATGCCATTCTGGGCAGATCAACGGCCCATGAGGTCTGGCATTTGTCTCACAAATCACATACAGCAGAGAAAGGAATTTCTTGTCATTAATTACTGTGTTTATTATAAAACAGTGCCTACCAGCATTTTTGATTGTATTTAAAAATCCACAGATCTGTATTCACTACTTTCTTTGTCTAAAAGATTGTTGGTCTTTTATAATAAGAAAGTAATCATAAAGTTAAAATTGAAAAGTAAGAATGGAACAGCACATTAAAACAGATTTAAAGGAGTTTAATTTGCCAATCCTTCAAACATTTTTAATTGGCATGGTTCCACTACAGTCCACTGAAGGATGGTGATTTTTGGCAGCTGAGTATCTAAGAAATGTCTGAAAGAGAAAAGGGAGGCCATGAGAGGCTCGCTGTGTGCAAATCCTACAGAAACAGTGGAACTAGAGGGACTATTTAGAATAGGTGAGGAGAGCTACAGCAGGGTGTGATCCCTAGAACAAGAGAGGCTGGAATGTGAATTGGATTCAGCTGTGAGTGTACAATTCAGTCTAACTCTCTAAGCAATTTAATTTCCAGCCAATATGCATGGGATTCCATAGGATGGGATTCCAGAGCACGGTACCCGACAGGAAAGTTAACTGGAACCACTGTGATAAAATTCCAGTGGTTTGTAACCCCTCCAAGCAGTCTGAATGGTGCAACAAGGCTGGAGGAAGATACAATGAGTTTGCTCTTTGACCAGTATTGCTTCTTACAATCTGACCAAAACTCTTCCCTGGAAAGTGACCCTGGCCTTGCCAGTTCCTCAGGAACTCTTCTAGGAGCATCCTCCACATCCCAAACATTGGTTTAAATAACAGAGCAGACTTCAAAATAACAGCAACTCTCAGATGAAGCTCATGCACAGTGAAGGCAATAAACAATTTTAAACACCAAACCAAACTGTATCAAGAAACCCTGTTGTGAAATGAACTCTTCTTTTTTTACTTTAATTGCAGATCTCAGCAGGCACTGTGATATAAAACCCTGTGAGATACTTGATAATAAACTCAAACAGTCCCATTTTCGTTTCTTTACCCATTAAATAGATGATCACAATTGGAAAGAAGAAGAACAATTCTCAGCATAGAATAGTTCATTATGGATTTGTCCCATCCTGGGCAGATTCCCTCTGGGGTGGGGGTTAAGTTGCTATCAGATTGGGTGATTGCCACTTTGACCAGTGGTTGTGGTTCTCAGAAAGATAATTCCAGTCAGGAGTGGTGTGAATTTTCATTTTAATGCCTCCTGGGTTCCTGCAAGGTTCTGGTCAGAGAGCATGCAGTTGTGTTTAGTGAAAACCTCATTAAAGATTAATCCAGCAAAGACTGGCCATAAACATTTACCACTGTAATTCCATAAAAGTTAATGGTGTCAGTAAACAGGAGGCTGGGACAAGCCAGGCTCCACAAGTCATGGTGGGGAGGGAACAAATCCCAGGCTGGAGCAGCAGCTTCCAAAAACACTTGGCAGGACTCTCGTTGCATGTGGCATTTGGAAAGCGGGAATTGCTCCCAGTGGGAAAGGCTGAAGTGGATTCTGTCTCTTGATTTGCTTAGGAAAATGATTGTTTATCCCAGCTGTTGTTAGGGAATGATTCCCCACAGAGAGAGGATCCAATGCAGGCATGGAGCTGGCCCTGGGGAGGAATACCAGACACAGGCAAGTCAGCAGAACAGCTTTGCTATGAATTTGTGGTGGTTGATGCCTTTCTCCAGGCAGCCATACCTGAGAAGGGAAAATTAATTCATCAGCTGCATTCAAAGGGCAGTTTGGGAAAGGCACTTAACAAACATAAACTGGGAAACTGCCCAAATAATGGTGTTGGATGGCAGGGAATTTCTTACTGAACAGAATCCCTTGTTGAATTTCAGTCGAAATTGTTGCAGCCCCACTCATAAATAACATTTTTCTTTCCTTTCTGTTGGCATTGCTGATGATAATTCATTGCATGCTATTTATTATATGCTAACATTACATGAACAATGGGACAAAAAGTCATATTTTCCCTTAGAAAAGCAGCCTGAAGTACAGACAATGTCATTATACATATTTATACCTACAAGCTGAATGCCAATGCTTTTATTATGCTTTATTAATCTGGAAAGAACTTTATAATCTCTTAATGTAACAGTTATATTCTATTCAACTGTCCTATTAAAATATATCAAAGCTAGGAATGGTAAATAATTATCTAATCCATTAAGACTCAGAATATAATGAGCAGTGACTGTTGTTTTATTTGAGGATGTCTCAAAGCAGTTCCCAACTCTTCCTCCTACTACCCCATGATATCAAGTATAGAGTTAATAAAGTAAAAATACCTCAAGTTAACTTACATGTTAAAAGGCAACACAGAAAGCCTAAAATACACAGGGAAAGTTCAAAAGAACAGTAATTATTTTAGAGTGATACCAAAAAAAAAAAAAATCTACTGCTGCATATCAGAAAAAGCAAAGCAGCATGAATTATGTACTTATGTAAATAAAGCTAATAGGCGATAACATTAATTAATGGCATAAAAATTCTGCTCATCATTCTGCAGATAGCAGGTATTCATTTGTGAGGATTAATTTATATTTTAATTAGAAATTTACATATTTAGCAGCCTTGCCATCAACAATTAGCAACTCCAGTGCATTTAAGGATTTTCAATTTAGACTAAACATAGTGAATTTCAAAGGGTCATTTTGGAGCAATTTGTCTCATTTCACAGCAATGGGGAGTTACACATTCCCTTCATATCCACCCATTACCTTCGGATAAAAACTCCTAAGAAGTAGTTTGTAATACCTGAAACATGATTTGGTCTCTTCTAATTTACTTCTCATGAAACATTTATGGTAAATACTAATTACAAGAGAAAGTCTCTGTGGAGGCCAAGGAAGATAAAATTATTTGTGATTAACAAGTTTGGAGTGACAATAAATCAACCTTATGGATGCTGGGTGAGTGGGGAAGGGACAGGAGTGGTTGGCTCCATGCATAATTAAGTTTTAGGTAAGATTAGTGAGTTGGAGGTTAAATAAATTTCAAATAATTCCATAATGTGCTGGCAGTATATACAGCATGAGGTTTGATCTATATACAAACAGTGAGAAGAAAAATCTGGGTTGGGAGCCTTGCATGATTCATCCCAGATAAACAGATGGAAAAGTTTGGGCTCTGCCCTCCCTACCATCATAGTGAAGGCAGGGAACTCCACCACAGACACAGCATGAGATGTCTCTTAACACACCACAAGTTTTCCCATGTTCACATCCATCAGAACATGGCCCAAAACACTCACTTCAGACTTGTTTCATAACAAGAAGTAGAATAATTTTTCATTTCTGAGGAACCAGGTTAAATTCAGTTCAGAACTGGTATATTCCCAACTGACCTGTGCTCAATCCTCATCCTGCAACAGAATCTTGGCCTGGAGGACAATCCCTGGGAAGCCCAGAGTAGAACACCTGAAATCTCACTCAGAGCTCGTGGGGTGAGGAAATCCAGCCCCTATCTGCAGCCTTTGGTTGCCATCATGCAAATAACATTGCAGGCAAGATAAAGGAGGAGGAAGCTGACTGATGGTGCTGCCCAAATAATATTTAATGGCAGGGAATTTCTTCCTGAACAGCATCTCTTTTTGAATTTCAATTGAAATTGTTGCATCTCATCCATAAATAACATTTGTCTTCCCTCTCTTTTGCCACTGCTGTTGGCAACTTATTGCACACTATATGTTATATGGTAATATTACATACACAATGGACCAAAAATTCGTATTTTCCCTTAGAAAACCAGCCTGAAGTGCAGATTCAGGAGTAGCAGGATGCTGCATGATATCTTAGGATGACTGGGCTAGTTTGTCTAGGACTAATGTTTCTGATGAAGTCTTTTTTTAATCAAGGCAAAATTTCCATCAGGACATGGTCATTTCTTTGTGCTCCTCTCTCAGAATTCTGCCATGGGAACAATCATGTGCCAGGATCAGGGGACGGTGGTTCAGTCCCACCAGCTCCTGCATGAGTACAAGGGCACAGTCTCCACCCCAATCCATTCAGGGTCTTGTATGATCCACAGCAAGATGAGCCTTGAAACTCTCTTTAATTCACCTTCTCTAAATGCTTCATTCTCTAAATGCTCTCTTTAATTCAGCTTCTCTAAAAACTGAATTCTCGTTAAAGTTACTGAAGTATTTTTGTTTCAAAAATAGTATTTTGAATTCCCTACAGGAATTCCTTGAGGCATATGACCAGAAGCACCCACGGGTGGGAGGCCATACCCTGCCATCAGCTGTAATGCTGGGTGTTAATTGTTTCCCCATCCCCAGTTGTGCTCATTTGCTCAGCCCAAGCAGGGCTTCACTAATTATGGTGTGCAAAGCTTAGAGAAATCAAGGATAGGGGACACCTCCAGGGATCTTCTACTCCACATCTGCTGACACCTTCCCCTCTGTCAGTGTTTCTTTTCCTACATAAACAGCATCTTTACTCCTCAGAGTGGGCTCTGTAAGTGCCGGTAAGTAAGAGCTGTAGCTGGAAACATCCCTCCTTTGAAAAAGTGAGGTTTTGACAGCAATTATGTAGCCAGCACTTTGCTGGCTCACTGCCTTGCCATGAAGGATGGAGCAGTTTTCACCAGTATTACCTTTCTCAATATTTCACAAACTCCTCTGAATCCTTGTGATCCCTCCTAGGCCCTTCTCTGCTAATTTAAGGAGCACTGGCCATCCTCCTGCACTTCAGTTCATCTGAGAGACCAATATTTCACTGACTAGCCAGAAGGAATTAAAATATAAGTAGTTAACTCTTGGCAGCTGGTGCACAGCCCTAATCCTCTCTCAAGGCACTATTGACACCTGAACCATTTCTCCAGTTATTTGATAACCTGTGGCTAAAAATGGGCAGTGATGGATAGGGCAAGTATTGCTTCCACAGGTGCCCATTTTCTTTGCTATTCTCTTCAATATTTTTTTTTTTCCCTGAGGACTAAGTGAAATCTTTTTGTCCTAGTCAGACTGTAGAGACCTGTATTCTCTTCTATAGTTGAACCAATCCCTTTATTCCAATCCATCCTCCTCAGTCATGGTTTTCTTTACCAATGTTCATTTGGCTGTTTGGCCAAACATTTGTAGTTTTCCCTTTTTTTTCTGTGCTATAACAAGAGCTTGAAGACCCAGCCAAGGTTAGTAATGGATTATGCTGGATGCTCAGTGTTTACTATTTCATATTTACAAGCACATGTATTGAGGAAAAGGCCCCTGTGCCCAAGACCTGGATTTATTCAGGAGGGATAAAAGGCCAGTGGATGCTCAGGAGGAGACAAACATCACCCAAAATCTCTGTCAAACATGGACAACGAGCTCAGGCTTTGGGTAGCATCAAAGTCACACACAGCAATGTGTCCATTCAAGGTCATTAATGGATTTAAGTGTCTGGCAGCCAGTGGCAAAGAACCAAAGCAGAAAAGGGGAAGAAGGGAGAGCCCTGCAATGCAGATGAGTTTCTCTTTTATCAAATTGCTTATTTTCAAAAGAGCCACAGAGCAAAAAATGCCATTAATATCCTGTGACTCTTGTGAAGTGCTTCACAAAAGCACTTCTATCCAGGACTCACCTGAAATTGGCAATTACTGATCATGATCCTCCTGTATTTTTGCTTTGGAAGGTGCCAGATGTAGGTCCATGCAAACTGTGTCTTGGTTTTTTCCCCTACAGTTATGATACAATCACTTTCCTGCCCTGAAATCTACCACTACCAGCTGAGATAAACTTTTCATTCAAGAAAAATTAAAATCTCCCTAAAAGAGAGAATCTGCCCCTGTGTCAGTAGCTGCTTACAGAATATGGCAAGTTCCAGAAGAAAATAAAGATAAATATTCCCAGATAGAAAACAGTGGTATTAAAAAAAAAAAGAGAGTGAAAGAGACACCTGCAAGGGTTTGGGTTTGGGTTTGGGTTTCAATATCTGCCTCTTGCTGGGTGAAATTCTGTCATTCCAAGCATAGGATTGCAAGGAAGGTAAGAAGGAGGACATGGTGCCAGCCCTGGGAAGCATCTGCAGGAAAACTGTGTGTTCTGGGATGCTTCTGATTATTAGGGACTTTTCACAGGGCCATGTATTGAAAGAACAAGAAGGAATGGCTTTAAGCTGAAGTAGGACAGATTTAGATCACATATTAGGAAGAAATTCTTTACTGTGAGTGTACTGAGACCCTGGCACAGGTTGCCCAGAGAAGCTATGGATGCCCCATCCCTGGAAGTGTTAAAGGTCAAGTTGGACAGGGCTTGGAGCAACCTGGGACAGTGGAATGTGGAACTATGGCAGGGGGTTGGAACTGGATGAGCTTTAAAGTCCCATCCAACCCAAACCATTCTGTGGTTCTGTTATTTATAGGAGACGCTTCCTGATGGTGCTCACTCCCTTAGATTCACTGAGAGTCAGCCTGGGAGAAGTTATTTTTTAGTCATCAAATGCTTTAGGATGACAATTACCTGGGTCACTGCTATCCAAGAGTGGAAGATCATGTCTGGAGTGGCTCCTGCCTCCCCTAAGGTATTGGAGGAATTCTGATGGCAGAACCATCAGAATAGATATCATGTCCAACAAAAAGTCATAGAATCATAGAATCATCATAGAATGTTTTGGGTTGGAAGGGACATTAAAGGTCACCCAATTCCAATCCCCTGCCATGGCACTAAACTGAGCCAAGACATAGACAACTGCTGACATCACTGCTGAATTCTTGGCAGCAGAAACCCCTACAAGAAAGATTTGCAGAGTCCCAACAGCACAGTCACTCCTGAATTCTCCCACCTTGGAGGAGATGTCTAAGAAACCCAGCATAAGGAAGTGTAAGAAATCTGAGATCTGTGCTCAGAATTACACTGTGGACATAACTTAAACTAGACAAGATACAATTTCTCTAGGCATGGTAGACAAACATAAAATAAATGTCCTTGTTCTATATGATTAGAATGGACTAAATACAAAAACATAGGTGTGAAAGTAGGAGTTGTACCTGGCAATCCTTGTGGGTCCCTTCCAACTGGGATATTCTGTCTCTATGAAAGGCTGCTGTTTATTGACAGGGAAATGTGTTTGCTGAAGGAAGGAACCTTCAAAGAATTAATAGTAAGACAAATCCACACAGCAAACAAGAGAGACAGAAAGTAGACTTTGAAGTTCTGTTCTAAGTGAAAACATTTAACAAAATTAAAATACAAAATGTCAGTTCTTCATCCCTTCCTTCTAATCTCTTTTGTATAATAAAAGAACAAAAATAATTTCTTATTAAAATGTTCTTTTCTTCTTTTCAGCTGTTCTAGAAATTCAGGTTCTTTATCAGAAATGCTGTGTCTGCTTTTCTCTTCTTTATTCAACCAGAACACTACACATTGGGTACCATTTTCTTTTACTAAAATTTTTTTTTGTGTATGTGATTGAAAATATTTTGGTTTTCAGTTAAGGAAAAATGGTTTTTGTAGTTTTGTAGGCTCTTGAACAGAAAAGAAATTAAACTATCCTATGTATTAGTTGTTCTTGTCAGTATTTCATTCAGAGCTATAATCATCTGTGAAGCATCCCTGGTTGTAAATATACATAAATGACCAATCAAACAAAACAATGACACTGGAGGTTTTTCAATGGCCTGAATTGCAGCCTGTTTTCTTCCAAAATGCTTGAGCAATCTCCTGCTGCTGGGAGAAATTAACAGAGCAAATTACTCAGATGCAGAGCATAATCCTCTCTGTGTTGGTCTCATTCAAATTGATTTGAATGGTCCTGATTTGAAGCTGCTGTGAAATCAGCCACAGAGGCAAAGCAGGTTGTAGGTCTTGATATACAGGAGGTATTTTCCAGGACAGCAATGGCCACTGTGACCATCTCACCCAGGCAGAATCACAAAATCATTAAGTTCAGTAAAAAACTCCAAGAATATCAAGTCCAACCTTTGACTGAGCACAGCTTTGACAAGTGGACCACAGCAGTGTCACATCCAGTGGTTTCTTGAACACCTACAGTCATGGTGACCCCACCACCTCCCTGGGAAGCCCCTTCCAATGCTTGACCACCCCTTCAGTGGAAAAATTCTTCCTGATGTCCAGCCTGACTTTCCCCTGCTGCAATTTGAGACCATTTCCTCTTGTTCTCTGGAGAAGAGACCAACCCCCACATGGCTACAACCTCCTCTCAGGGAGCTGTAGAGAGCACAAAGGCTTCCCTTGAGCGTCCTTTTCTCCAGGCTGAGTCCCTCCAGCTCCCTCAACCACCTAAAGTGCAGCTTTCAGAAAGATCTCTGATCTGGGCTTCATCTCAGCTCAGTGAAAGTGTCTGCCAAATGTCAGTCACTATTACAACAACTGGCTTTGCAACCCATGCTCCTCCACCATCTTGTCAATGATTTGAATTTCCTTTGGAAAACTTCATATTTACCCCACAAAACATGACATAAAAGCAAATTAAAGAAATTGCATAAGTTATATATCTATATCAGAAGACCAGGGTGGGTTGAATTTACAGCTTGATACCAGGCTTAGCTTTGAATGTGGTGTTGCAGACACCCCAGAATTTATTACTGATGGATTTTAGATTCAGGAGGATAGATGAGTCTTTACATCCAGCTTTTGTTGGCACTACTTACTTCAAATATTATACATCCATCTCCTCTATTTAATCAACCTTCTTCATCTGAATGATGAATTGTGTCAATGCTCCCTGTAGGATTTTTCCAAATTGAGCAATTTAGGAAATGTCTGACAAGCAGCATATAGGAGTGGAAGCTAGGAGAGGTATCAAGGAAAAAGACTTGGTTCCACTGAAGGCTGGAATTTTTTTTTTTTCCCATTGGGACCATAGTTTCACTTCTAGACACTCTTAGTTCATCTACTGACTCATCAGGTGACTTTGGACTAATCCCTGACCTCTCAGAGTCTCAGATCCCACATCTGTGAAAGACAATAACCTTTTCAATTAATTATTTATATTGAATTTATGTAGGATTTAGATTAACCTCACAAGGCACCATTCTATAGTTTCTCTCATGCTTTCCTACTTCCTGGCACATATTTGCATCCAGCTTGCCCCAAAGCTGTTGCCTCTTCCCTGCATTTTACATGCAGCTGTGTGGTGACTCACAGCCATCACCTAACACAACAAAATCCTTCATGTTTACTTCCAGATGTTGTCTGTGCTGTCCCTTCACTTTACTGCACATCCTATAATCTGTAGCATTATCCAATTCACAACGTGTTTATCCACAATGTGCTGCTGGGAGGTTTTCTCACAGATTGCAATTGGACAGTAAAGAAAATCAACCAGACAGGAAGTCAATTTGCCAGACATCTGTAGCACAGCCTTGAATTTTTGTGCTCCTGAGCCGAAATTGTTTGGGTTGACTTTATAAAAAGAACTTCACAGTGAAAGAACCATTCAGCTATTCTCAACATGCACAATTAGTGCTTTGAATTTGAATAGTTTTAGCTCCACTCTGGTGAGATCCCATCTGCAGAGCTGCCTCCAGCTCTGGAATCTCCAGCACAGGAAGGACAGGGAACTGTTGGGAGTGACTCCAGAGGAGGCCACCAAGATGATCAGAGGGATGGAGCACATCTCCTACAAGGAAAGGCTGAGAAAATTAAGGTGGTTCACCCTAGAGAAGAGAAGGCTTTGGAGTGATTAAATTTTGACCTTACAGTACCTGAAGGAGCCTACAAGAAAGATGGAGAGGGACTTTTTACAGGGGTCTGGAATGACAGAACTGGGGGTAATGGCTTCAGACTTATAGAAAGTAGCCTTAGATTAAATATTACAAAGAAACTCATTAGTTGGAGGATGGTGAGGCCCTGGCACAGGTCTCCAGAGAAGCTGTGACTGGCCCATCCCTGGAAGTGTTCAAGGCCAGGCTGGATGGAGCCCTGAACAGCCTGGTCTAGTGGAAGGTGTCCTTGCCCATGGCCGAAGGGTTGGAACTCAGTGGCCTGGAAGGTTCCTTTGAACCCAAGCCATTCTGTGATTCTGTGATGGCCACATCCAGCTGCCTGATGCAGATGATCATTGGCCATCCTAACTGCATTAGAAACTCTTTGAGAGATGAGTCCATAGCCCAGGCCAAAGCAAGTGCCAGTATCTGAGAGCATTTCCTTGTGCTGGTTCATTTACTGGTGCAGGAGAGGTTTATGTACTGCTGTGTGTCTTGCAATGCATTGACCAGTTTGCCACGTACCATGTTCACACACCACAAATACACAAAAGCCATTAGGCCTGGCATGACCAAAATTAATATTCCTCCAAGTATATTTACATTTTGTGCTATTTGTAAACATGATCAGTCTTCAGATTATGAGCCATGACAGTCTTCATATGAGCCATGACTAAAACTGGACTTGGGTGAGGATGTCCAAACATCCTATTCCTTGTTTTTCTTTCCTTGGCCTATTAACAATCTTAGTATCTAGCTTGCATACAGTTACATGCCTTCTGCAGACACCAGGATGGGACAGATGAAAGAGGAGATGATCTTTAAGGTCCTTTCCAACCCAAACCGCTCTATGATTCTATTAAATCAGATGTTCTGTACGTGAGCTGAAGTCCTTTTGTAGTCAGTGAAGAGGGGCAGCTCTCTCCAGAGTACCCACCATCTCATCCCAAGGTAGGTATCTGACCTACTTCAGATGAATTTCCACCTAGGCACACACTTTTATCTCCACAAGTCAACAGCAGTGAGCTCACTGAAGAGCTGTACACTGAAAATATCTGAAAAGAGAGGCAGGGGACATCTCTAAACCTACCCCAAAACTAACCCCGAGCTCTGAGGGCATGCAAGGCTGTACAGCAAAAGAATAAAACTGTTTTCCTGGGGGTCAACACCATGCAGGGTGGGCTGTCAGAAAACAGCACATTCCCATCCCCACAACCACATTTCCCAGTCCAACCTACCAGCACAGAAGATGGATTGACAATGACATGGCTGATAGACACTGATGAACGTGTAAATGTATTTTTGATGAAGTTTGCTCCAGGCATCTCCAGAGCCCTTCTTTCTGTTCATGTCAGACCAGTGGGCAGCAATGACACCACACAGCTTCCTTCCTCAATTTTTCAGTTGTTCTGGGGTTTTGCACAAACATATTTTTCAGACCAGGTCTCCTTTTACACAACAAAACTAGGCCTCAACCACAGGGTCTTTCACATCAGTTGTGCATCTTCATTGTGTGAATATTTACTTCCATCCTTCCCTTTGTCCTACTCAATGACAAGCTTTCAAAGTACATCCAAGGGCTGAATTCCAATGCTTGAATTTTGCAAATACGTCTATTGCAGATGCTGCTTATTAAGTATTTACCAAGTCATTACCCCGCAGGATGTATCTTCTTGCTTACACTGGAACAGCTAGGGAGTAGAAGGGATCTCTCAGAATTTGGTTAATTAATCCAGCTGCAAACAGTAATTAGATTTTATCGTAATCAACTAATTAATTCTTCCAACTCAGTAGTCGATGTAATGAGCAAAGGAAACACAACCAACTTTTGCAAGACATGAACCTCAGCTTAGAAAATGAAGGAGCAAAGGCCATCTAAACATATTAAAGGAGAGTACATATATCAAGTTACTCAGAGAGGAGGTGGTTCTGGGATACATGACACAGCTAAGCTGGCATTTTTCCTTTTCAGAATTGCTTTGGATCTGGTTCCTAACCAACCTCAAATGTCCTCCAGGCTTTCCCAGTTATGTTCTGAGCCTGTCTTGTCCCTTCTTCCTCAATTCCTCCTGAAAATGATCTTGGAAACTTTATTTTATTTCTTTTAATTCTCAAAATAATTATATTAAACCAGCTCTGAAGAGGAGGATGTTATATTCTGAACATATCAGTGCCTCCTCCTTGCATAAGAGCTTTACTGGGATGTCAGTAGGAGCACAATGGTGCATTTACTAGCACTTTGTCATGCAGACAACACTGCCTTGCTGGTCAGCTCCAGTGCTGGTGGCAGGAAAAAATGCCATCATCATTGTTCTTCACAAGGGTTTGCTGAGACCGGGCTGGGTAGTGCCATGTAGAGACTTGTTTGGAAACTTAAACTTGTTTCAGGCCCCTTTTAGGGCCAGTTCATGCATTTTGCAGTGTGAACACTTTTAAAAAATGAACATGTTTAATCATGTCAGCATGGGAGGTCACTTGCACTAAGCAAAAAAAATCACAGCAGCTGTGGATGTAGTTAGTGTTTGTAGATTTATACACCCAGAACCACAATTCACAGTGGTTGTGGCATCTATACAAAAGTACTTATGTTGGCACTGTGCAGGTAAAGCAAGTTCACCCTCTCTACAGATGCAATATTTGGGAACTATCAATATTTGATTTTTCAGTGTACAAGATAGGGAAAATTACTGAATTACTGTAAATGGTAATTAACACTGTCTCTCATAAAATCCTTCTGGACAAAGGGGTGAAGTATGGACTACACAAGTGGACACTGAGGTAGACTGAAGAGCAAGTGAAACTGTAGGACACAAAGGTTGTGATCAGTGTAGTGGAATCCAGCTGGAAGCCAGTCCACAAGATTGTGTGCCAAGGATCAATACTGGGGACAATGCACTTCAACAACCCCGTTAATGGCATGGATGGTGGGGCAGGATGGACCCACAGCAGGTTTGCAGATAATACAGAGCTGGAGGAGTGGTTGTTACCCCAGATGGGTGTGCTGCCATTGAGGGGGACCTTGACAATCTGTGGGAATGGATCAACAGAAATAAGGAATATTCTGCACGTGGGGAAGATTAACCCCAGTACAGGCTGGGTGCCATCCTCTGGAAAGCTCTGTCTAGAATGACCTGGGGATGCTGGCAAACAACAAACTGACCATAGTCCTGACAGCAATGTGCCCTTGTAGCCATGATGGTCAACAATATTCTGGGCAACGTTGGGAAGAACACTGCCAGCAGTTCAAGGGAAGAGACTTTACCCTTCTAAAGATCTGTCAACCTAAGGAAAGCAAAGGGAATAGGTTAACAGGACTACAAGCCATTGCCCTTCCCACCAGCATTATCCAGTGTACCATCCATCCCCCAGTTCATGCCATATGCTCTATAACTCCCACAGCCCAGGTCAGGACTGTGGGATCCAGGGACCACTGCTGATGCAGTTGCCATAACAGTTGTTTAAAGCCAATCCCAAAGGTTTCTGAAGAAGAGCAATCTTCTAAGCCAGTATCATCAAATGAAAAGATATTTCTCCTGCCCAACTCTAAGAAGTGAGAGAAATATTTGAAAGCTGTTTGAGTCAAAACTTTTCACTTTGCACTCACTTACATGAGCATGTAAGGCTCATGCATTCAGTCATTAGCAGTGTTCAGCTAATGAGAAATAAGTAGTTATGCTGAGGTGACTCAACTCCTTGCACATGTCCACAAATTGCCCAGCCACCTCCACAGTAATAGGGTTTTACCCTGAGAAGTGGCACAACTGTTGTGAAAGAGCATTTTATCTTTGTCAGACAGAAAATCCATTTAAACCTTTCCACCCAGCATTCATTTGCCCACTGCATCCTTTAATTAACTCAGTGAATTTCTGAGCAGCAGTAAACCCTGCCCACTCATCTCTCCCCTTCAGCAAGCTCTTGTCCTCCCTGAGATCTGCCCCAGCCTCCTGGTCATCTCTTGGTGCACTTCCACAAGTCTTCAATTCTATGCTGAGATTTGCAAACCTGTTCCACTGTGTGTTCAACTGCTGCCTGTCAAGAGTGGGTTCAGGAGGAGGAGTGTTCATTCCGAAGGAACGAACAGGCTCTTCTTGCTCCTGACAGCCCATCTCATGTCCTATTTTCAAGAAACATAAACTCAAGACATATAAAACTGACATTATCCATCACAATACACTACAAAAAGCCCTTCCTGCTATCTCTGTCTCCTCAAACATTATCTCAAATCTTCCTGTCTCTGAGATTTCTGATATATTTTTGCTAAAGAAATTTGAGGTGTTACCACCTTCAAGGCTATCACCACATGAAAAATCCAGGGGATCATTATCACAGTGTCCTGTGCCCTGATCACATCAGGTTACAAGCAGAGCTGACACTCAGCTAAACTCTCTTACTGGAAGCTACTGCTCCTCAGCTGAGCAGCACCATCAGGCCACAAGACACATCCAGCCAAGCCAGGTTTATCGTGTCACTGCACTTTTGTGGGCACTTCAGTCACACGTCAGGCTGAGCTCAGTGACCAAAATCCAGACATCTGCATCCTTCCGCATCCTCCTGCCCTGAATGTATGACAGTGCCTGGCAGCAGGTGGTTGCCTCTCACATCTCTGCAGCAAGATTTATCTCCCCTTGTCTGTCAGAGTCTTAAATCATCTGGCAGCTGTGTAGGTGGCTAAAGGGACAGGAGCACAAAAGCAATAAAGAAATAGCTTCCTATAACTCTTAACTACTTTGCATTTGACAATGAGGTGAGAGAATGGCTCAGCTTTGCTTTCCCTCTGAGAAAGGGCTGTAAGTCAGCTGTGATGCTGTGCAGGAGAAAATAAAATTGTTACCTCAAACAGCAGCACTGCTGTGAATATTCAGTAAGTGATGGCACTATTCAGAAGGCACTGTGTGAGTCTGGGCAGGGCAGAGAGGAGCCAGAGGAGGTTTTAAGGGATATCTAATCATGCATGATGTTTGTAGATAAGGAACATTTAGATAGATACAGTGGTCATGGATGAATTACAAAGGAAGAGAGAGAGGGAGAAAGAGTGGTGTGCATTACAAAACAGCAAATAGAAAATCTTTTAATGGTGAAAATTTGGCACTAAGGAACCATAAGAAGGTAGGAAGGGATTCAGGAAGAAGAGGGTCACTTGTAGCCCCCTCTATCTGTCTGTCTAGGCATTGGTAGTGATAAATTTCACACTTAATTATTAAAAATTGGGGCTGGCAGGACATCAAGAACTCATGTGCTAGCCTAGTTTCCTGTCCCCAAGTCGTTCCTTCCAGATGTTCACCCACCACATTTATAAAGCCTTGTGAGACAAAGTCCACATTTAACTTAGGCAATTGTCTCCAGCATTTTTTAACTTTCAGTGTCAGAACTTTCTTTGCCAGTGTCTAATCCAAAACTCCTCTGCTGCATTAACACTGCTTACTTCATGATGTGCTCATGAGGATCATGAGAGCAGGAGAACAATTCCCTCTCTTCTTTCAACTTCTGGAATCATAGGATCATGGAATGGTCTGGGTTGGAAGGGGCCTTCAACATCATTTTGTTCCAAACCCCCTGCAATGGACAGGGACAACTTCCACTATCCCAGGTTGCTCCAAGCCCCATCCAACCTGGTCTTGAACACTTCCAGGGATGGGGCAGCCACAGCTTCTCTGGGTAACCTGTGCCAGGGCCTCATCACCCTCAAAATAAAGAATTTTTTCCTAGTATCTGATCTAAACCTGTCCTACTTCATCTTAAGGCCATTTGCCCTTGTCCTTTCCCTCCAAGCCATTGGGAAAAGACCCTCTCCAGCCTTCATGGAAGCCCCCTTTATGTATTGGAATGTTGCTGTAATATCTTTGGTCTTATTATAATAATTTAACATTTTAATTTTTAATTTTTGATATTTTAATAATCTTTATATCTTTTAATATTATAATATGTCTTATTATAATATTTTCCCTATTTTTCCTAGATCATACCTCTTCTATCAGTTTTTCATTTTAAATCATGGAAATGAATCCTCTTGCTTAACATCACAGCAAATGACCCCATCCTTCAATTAACTTTTAATGTTCCTGAGGATTTCCTGAGGACCAACTGCCACTCACTAAAATCTTTGCCATTTTTACTCACTGGGTGTTCTACTCAATTTTAGGTGCTATTGTGCCTCAGTTTCTGTCCACCCAATGCAGGCAGTGATTATTCATGTCCTACCACTGCTTGCCCTTGGAAAATCTCCCTCTCCAGCCTTCCTGTAAAGCCCTCTTTGGGCACTGGAAGGTGATGAGGACTCCCTGGAGCCTTCTCTTCTCCAGGCTGAGCAACCCCAGCTCTCAGCACATCTCCACAGCAAAGTGTTCAAGCTCTCTGAGCATCTTAGATACTTGTAGGACAACACCATAAACTTTATGCCAGCTTCCTCCACAGGTCTCTACAGATAAAAATGAATCCTTTCTCCCTGTAAATGCTCACAGTGCATTGGTGTGTCATGGGAAAAGGTTTATTCTTTGCCATAGGTATGTGTTGCACCTGAGACAGTGAGGGGTTAAATTTAGTAGAGGCAGATCCAGAGAGCAAACAGTTGTTACCAAAAAAATCTCACTTCCAGACAGGTTCATTTCTAGCTCTGCATCAAAGCACATTCCTCAGTTTGTGGTTTGGGTCCCAATTCCCCTCCCTCTTGGCTTTCTCCTTCATTTTAGTATTTTATTCTTTCCTTGATAAATCAGAAGACTTCCCCATTGCCTTGCACTCAGCCCTTATCAAGAAGCTTTATAAATAACAATAATGACCAGGCAAAAGATGCAATTCAGTTAACAGTGTAATGACTGCAGGGATTAGCACTGCTGTATATTTTTTATGGGCATAATATGTTGTTTTCATTCTGTTGCTGTAATGAAAATAACAAATTAACAGAAGCATTATGCAAATTATACATTAAAAATGTCATGTTTATTAGTCCATCTTGGCAAAAGAGAAGCTACAGCAATAGCAGTGTTAACTGCTTAAAAACCACGTTATAAAACAGAGAAGAAATTCAATTCAGCTCAGTTTGGCTTGGCCTTGAGGTTGCTTTTGGTGACTTCAGTGCCAGTGTTTGTGTGCTCAGAGCAAAGCATATGCTTAAATACCTTTCTGGAGAACAAGATTTTAGTAGCAATTTCAGTTCAAGGATATTTATCTCAATTACCTATTTTTGGAACAAATTCCCCACAAAACATCTTACTCTTTGCACCTGCAAAATACTTGTGCAACAGCATTTACTGGCAGTTCCTTAAAATCTTGCTGCTACTTCAGAAACTGCTACAAATATTTATCCAAGCATTAACTTTATTACGTTTTCTGCAGGAGACTGCTCTGCCTTGTTCTCTTTGACATTAAGGGACGTGGGGAATTTCTTTTCCAGCATCCCCTGAACTTAATTTTGCTTCTAACCTTGAGGCAGTTTATTGAAAATCCAGAGGTGATTGTTTTCTTACAGTGTAAGTGATTAACACTTAGTGGTAAAAATTTCTTTGTCCTTGTGTAAAGATCTTTTTACTCACAGGAGGAACAAAGATTAACAGTTATCAGAAGATTCAAACTTTGCTTTTGTTTAATAAATACCAGCTCAGTAATAAAATACAGTTATGAGATTTCTGTAATGTACCATATTATTGACATTCATCAGAATGTAAAGACACAAGGAAATTTATTTTCTGTATGAGATTCAGATTGAAAAAACAATATAGAGTGCTGGGAGCTGTGTATTTTTTGCAAGAGAAAGATTCTCTTCAGTTTGGATTTACAATTAAAGAGCAGAGAGATGCCGGGAAACCACAGGCCAGAAGTGATTAAAAGGGACAGCAGCTTGTCCCAAATGGGAGCAATGGTGAAGTCAGGATGAATCCACATTTCAAGACTTTCACATCCCTTCCTCACTGCCTGAATCATGTCACCTTTCTGCACTCATGGCTGTGTAATCTCCATATCTCCTGCAGTCTCCATTTGGCATCAGAGGAGACCCACGAAGTGTCTGTGCACACCCAGGGAGAACAGATGCTCAAAGATTAATTTAGAAAACAAGAATAAATATAATTAAAAATAAAGGGGAGAAAGGGAAATAGCCATCAGACAAGTTCAAGCACGAGCCAGCCTAATCACAACTTGAAAGAAAATTGTTTATTTCATAGTTACTGTATTGGAAAAACATGTCAAGTCATTTTCACAGGAGTCTGAAACCCAATAACAATAAATGTGAAGCACATAGAAACTTGAGAATTCCATTTTGTGGAAATTATGACATCCTCAGAAGAGATTTGTTTTACTGAAATGAAACAAAGCCAATTTTTGACATTTCTTACAAAATTTAATTGCCTGAAACATTCCTTAATTGTTTCAGCTCAATCAAGGCATTTCATTTTGTTTTGATGCATTGGAATATTTCTAGCTCATTTCACTACTGAATCTCAACATATATGCATAAAGACAGAAAAATTATCTTTTAAAATTAAGGTTTGGTTATATTTCTTAAATTAAAAATGTAAAAAGAAATTAGCATCCATTGCCTATTCTAAACAGGCACTTGGCACTCTAACTGTCCTGGCAATCAGGAGTTAGTCTGGTTGTCTCTGACAATCTGATCTCTCAGTGAGCAGGTGTCCCCAGCTTCCTTACTGGTAATTGCAGAACTGAGCAATATTTATCTATCAGAAATCTGTGTGCAGTTTATGTGGATGATTGATTCCTGTTCATGCAATGCAATCAGGAGGCCACATTTAGGTCAGGAACCCAAGTCCCAGGTAGGTCTCAGGCTGCTCAGGAAAGGGTTCCATGTAATCAGGCTCTGCTAAAGCCATCAGGTTACAAGAGGAGTCACACAGGACTGGGTAAGAAAATTAAAACCCAGAATAGCAATGCTCAAGCTTTTCTAAAATCAGAAATTGAGCTGCTGAATAATTCCTAGGATGATCAATTTTTCATACTTTGAGAAAAAATTGTCAAAATCATCAGTTTTCAAAAAAAAATTGACATTTTGCAGCAAAAGTATACTCCATATGTGAATTTTAAAGACTTTTGCTGTCCAAGGGTGGGATTCAGCTCCATATTTCAGCTGCAAGCCTGGGTCAATAAAATGGGGTGGAAAGTCTACCAAAATTTCTTACTACTTAGTGTAAGATTTAAGAGCATCGGAATACCAGGGGGGGACAAAGGAAGGAGAAGAGGGGGAAAAAAAGATTATATTTCTGCTCTATCAATAGTGATCAGTGGTTTAGGAAACCTGAAATGCAGGGGAGGAAAACAGGAACTGACCTTTCTGTCAAAGAAGGAGAAATGAAAGAGGCAGAATGTATCACTCTCCATTCTGACTTAGGTGAGAAACAAGGGTTTGGACTGAAATAAGGGAATTTAGGCTTGGTACTGGGGAAAAAATAATTTAGAAAACCCACAAACAAATAAGAAATAACACCCCACAAAAAGCTCCCTTACTGAAAGGAGCATAGGATAGACAGCACAGAAATGGGCCATTCTCTCTACATATCCAAAAACATTTCATGTTCTCAAAAACAGTCCAAACATCCATCACAGAATAATACAGAACAGTTGATCCTGTGCGTTTTCTTAGTGCCTTCCAGCTCTCTTTTCTCTCATAGTCTGGAAGACACAGAAAGGGAAAGACACTAATTCAGATCATACAAATTTTACAGGGGTTAGCCTTGATTAAGAAGCAAAGAGGTAAAGGTCTTTCCTAGAAGGGTTCCCATCCAGGGAACCACGTTCCTTTGGATATCTCAACTCCCTGGGTGGCTTATCATGTCCCTGGATTTTTCACACCAGATCCTGACAGTGATTTGGCAAGAGCAAACCATTTCTGCCCACTATTTCTATCAGTACCTCCCACAAAACTTCCTTTGATGCTTCTGATCTCTGTGAAGGAGGGAAGAAAGAAATCCAACCCTGATGAGCCTCAGCTTGCCAACTTTGTTGCTGAACCAATGCATTATTCATGTGTTTGTGACAGAGAGTGGTGAGTTTAATGTGCAGAAATGAGCCTGGAGAGCTGTGGGGTTGTTACATGCTCTGCCTGGCTGTGCAGTGATTTGTGCTGGTTGCTGCTGCTGCTGTGCCAATGCTCCTGTGGAAAATGCAATCCTGCCATGTCAGGACTGTTAGAGCCTCTTGTCTGCACTGCTTCTTGGGTTGTAGATCCTGTCATCACTCCATGTTCATGGTATTTGCCAGTTGCAATTGTGAAACCTTAATGAGCTGAAAAGATGTTTTCTAATCTCATTTCAAATCCCTCTGGAAAAGCAAATACGGAAGCACAGAATCACAGAATGAAAGGAGCCTTAAAGACCATCCAGTTCCACCCCCCTGCCATGGGCAGGGACACCTTCCACTATCCCAGGCTGCCCCAAGCCCTGTCCAGCATGGCCTTGGACATTTCCAGGGATGGGGCAGCAACAGCTTCTCTGCCAATATTTCACATTGTCCCTCAAGTTGTTAGAATCAAGACAACAGAGCCCAGAATAGGCTGAAGATTTTATTTTAGCTGACAGTGAAAATATAGACATAAATTTGATACCATGGTATAAGACCATGAAGAAATTTGAGATACCACAAGAAAAAAACACAGGATCATCAGACTAGAGACACTGAAGAGGCTGAAAGATTCTTCTCATCACTGAAGAGGCTGAAAGATTCTTCTCATTGCCGGCGTGCAGGGAAAAGGGAGAATTATTTTAACAAACCAGGGAGTCATTTGTCAAAAGAATAACAAAACCCTGCAATTAGGCACCAAAAACACATAAGAGGGATGAAAACTCCTCAGATTGCTGGGAGGAGTTATCATGAGAAGGGTATTCTGCAGCTTTAACCAGTTAAGGCTGGGCAAGATTGAGTATTTCAGGGTTTTTTTTTTAAATGCCACTGCACTGCCCTTCATCACATCTGCTGGGGTACAAACCAAATAAAAGACTATTTATACTCCTTATATCCTTATATAAAGACTATTTATATTCTTTACATCAATACAAAACAAAGGTAATATTTCTTCACGCAGCATAATTTTGACCCACTGCATTGACTTCCAGTAGGACTGTTTGAAGACCTTCCCCACAGTTCATAAATGTTGAGCTACTCTTTTACAGGATAGTTTCTTATGCTACGTGTGGTGCCACTAAAGTCGTTAATTTCCAGTGGAATAAGCGATGTTTAGTCTAACTGGCAATTCTCTGCAATATATTTCTCCATGCTGTAGCTGTAAAGGCTAACAAGGACCTTGATTGTGCAAATCAGAATAGATTAGGGTGATGTGTTAAGATTATTTCCCTTTCGTTTAGTTCCAATAGCCCCTAGTGCAAGAAGGAGCATTGCAAATCATACAAAGTTCAAAATATGATATAATGGCACAAAATGCACCTTTGCATGAAGAACAGAGCTCAATCTCTTTAGTTCAGCCTAAAGAAAGTTAAAGGAGCCATAATGAGATTATAAATTTCTATGAAGGGGAAATACATTGTATAACAGGTGCTTTCAGTTTAGCAAAACTCTGAGTACAAATTTAAAAATGCTTGCACCAGGCCCTCAAAGAATCATTTGGTTTCCCATATCTTGGAAAAGTGTCTATCAAATAAAGAGGAGGTTAATGTTGGCAAGTGTAGAGGGAAATGAAGTTAAGGCTTTTAATTGCAAGGGTAGTGAAGCACCAAAACTTATTAAAGTCACAGTAGATTCTCCATTACTGAGCAGGGGGAAGGGGTTTCCTTAAACTTCAAGGTATTGTTCAAATTATCATGAACTCCAGGAAAACTCCTGGTTTCAAATTAGGTAACTTCAGTTGTTCCTTCTGACTGTGTGAAGTTGTCGTTGGTGTATAGAACAGACTGGTCAGGATCTTTCAGCCTTTGCACTGCTGTGTCTTCCATCAAACTTGCAAAAAGGAGAGAGGAAAGATGCCATGAGACATTTGGATATTGCTGAACTGACAGTTCAGCTTCCTCCAGAGACAGGCAAATAAAAACAAATTAACCTAAACAGACAGCACAGAATCACAGAAAAGCTTGGAAAAGACCTCTAAGATTGAATCCAACCATTTACCCAGCACTGCCAAGGCCACCACTAAACCATGTCCCTAAGCAACACAGCTACATGTTTTTGGGAACACTTCCAGCATGTTACAGCATTATATCTAGGACTGCTAAATCTGAGAAAACAAATGCAGGCACCAAACTCCAGGTTCCCAAAACTGGAAGAACCACCTGCTTCATCTCCTACCCATCCAGGATCACTCTCAACAGCACAGCAGTTGATTTATTCAGGGATGGTATATTTATTGCCAAGCATCTTTTATCATGTGCAGGGGTTTCACTCAGCTGAAAAATCCAGATAATCATTTCCAATCACAACAGTATAATGCCCATTAAATTGTCCAGTATTTGTCAAAATAACATTCATCCTGATGAGCTAATGTATAATATTAGGGTGATCACCATCTTTATGCTGTCCTTGTTGCTGTTCAGTGCTCAGTAAACTCAACTTTTGCTATAAAAGCACATTTGTAAATAAACAATTCCATGCTTCTAGGGCTCCCTGAGCACCATATCAAGCATTAAATGAGGTTGTTATTTAGGTGGGCTCCAGTACTTCTGGTGATGAAGCTGAGAATCTCCAGGCTGCAGGAGGATGAAAGCAGAAAAAATGTAATAAATGTCACTGTGCTTTAGCCAACAGTGGTACAGACCAGCTGGCTTTGACCAGGGTAACAAGAATCAGTGTTTGCCTCACCTTCCCTATGAATAACATTTTTCCTTATATTTATAGGAATTTCCTGTATTTCTCTTCATGCCTTTTTATTCTCACCATGGTCACTGGACACCACTGAGAAGAGTCTGACTACATCTTCTTTATGCCCCCACACTGGGTGTTTATATACATTGATGAGGTGTTTGCCCTTTCTGTGGCCAAAAATGTCTGGCCAGTTCAGAGATCAGAAGAATGAAATAGGGGGTTTTGACATCTGTGTAGTGGTTTTGTGTAGGTCAAAATGAAGATTTAGATAATTTCTCCCATGTTTGAATTGCATCAGACTCTTTGAGATGATGCAGCTTCTCTGTCACTCTGAAAGGTAAAGGTGGTGACAAGGATGAGAGTCCAGCCCTTCACCCAGTGTCTGCTACATTTATTCCATTTCTAGGACAGCTGATGGGTTTCAAAAAGCAGCCTCCAAACCAGGAAAAGCCAGGAAAAAAAAACAACAGATGCTGCTGTTTAACACAGATTTTATTGTTCTCCCACCTTGGAAATCAGATTATTCATTTTTATCCAGGTCGTGACACCTCCCCTTGCTCAAGTCCTGGCATTATGAGTTAAGTTGTATCCCTCCAGAAATTCTGCAGGTCCAGTCTAAGATCCTGAAATGGATAATAATGAGCAGCCCTGCAGATCCCCCTGGGCCAGGCACAGCAAACCCTCCTTTCACCAGCCCAGCACAAGGAACCCACTTTGCAAATCCTGTAAAGGCAGATCTCCTAAAACCTTGTGGATGTACCTGGTTATGTTTCTGTGGCTGCATGATAAAATGAGTCTTAAAAACATGGCTTTTTCTTCATGCTCTCAGGACCTAACATTAACTAAGTTCTGCTCTTAACCCAACTGCTTCCTGCTTGACATTTATCTGTGGCTTTGGCTCAAAAGTCAGTTTGCACCGTCTGTTCTGTTTTCCTGCAGGGAAATCACCATCTGTATTTGCCATTGTTTGATGACTAGCTACAAGTAGCACCACACTCTGCTTTTTCAGGTGTTTGCTCTGGAGAGAGATTCACCTGTTTCAGTGGTTTTACTTATTATAGGTTCAAATTCTCATTAATCCAAAACTTGCTGTTCTAAAGTGCCTGTTTTGACCCAGTGGTGATGGTTTCCAGCCATAGGGTACCACTATCAGGAGCTACTGTGAAAATCATGTTGAGGTCCATGGAGCTGGCAAAACTCAAAGCCTAGACCACAAACCCTTGTTTGCAAAAGATGCAATCCATTATCCCTGTCTCATATTTGTTAACTGCTCTTGGCACTACAAAACATCAAAAATACATATGGAAAGAAACAATAGGGGAATTCCAAGCTGAGGAAAAAATATTTCAAAGCTGTATTTCACTGTAACGCTCATGTGGCTGCTTTTAGTGTCTCTGCAGAAGAAGAAAGAAGCAAGATATTCCTGGTGAAAGAAGGTCTCGCTCAAGAGAAATGCCTTGGAAAATGATTTTTAAAAAATTAAAAGCACCAAAGTAATTAGGATCTTTCTTTTCCTTTCCTGGCAGGAAACCCTTGAATATTAAGGAATTCTTTTTAGATGAAGCTATTAAAATGTAATATAACACTCTTTTTCCACAGAAGCTACAAAATTTGCTGGCCAAGTTCTCCCTTGAAATAGTGAGAATTCTGTACTGGTGGAATAAGGAAAGATATCAGAGAATGGAAAACCAACTTTGTACAAAAAACAGTTTAGTGAGGTTATAACAAGAACTTCAGAGCATGTTAACATATTTTGCAGGTTCTGCACTTACCACCCATGGCCCAAAGATTGGGGAAACCTTTTCAGCTCAGAACATGAACAGCAAGTCTCTCAAATCCAAGAGCAGGTTTGGACTGAGATCCAGAACTTCTTTTCAAAAGAAACAAAGACTATTTACAGGAGCATGTAGTGACAGGACAAGGGGAAATGGCTTTAAACTGGAAGAAAATAGGTTTAGATTACTTATTCAAAAAAAAATATTCACTGGAGGGTGGGGAGGCCCTGGAACAGATTGACCAGAAAAGCTGTGGTTGCCCCATCCCTGGAAGTGTCCAAGGCCAGCTTGGATGGGGCCTGGAGCAACCTGGGATAGTGGAAAGTGTCACTCCCATGGCAGGAGGTTGGAACTCTTTGATCTTTGATGTCCCTTCCAACCCAAACCATTCCCTGTTCCTGTGAAGAGCTGTCATCACCCTGAAGGGATGATTGGGTAAGGATTTGAGTCCTTCTGCACATCACTGGTGAGAACTACAGGGATTTTTTTTGTCTATGCAGCCATTGTTGTTTCTCTCCTCCCATTGTTTGCTTCTCCTTCTTTCCAGGGTCACCAAACCAGCTCAGTAATAGACTTCTCATTTGCATATTCATTACTCAGGTGAATAGAAATGCAATGTACTGATGTTCAGGCAGCAGCAGACAGATGTGTGCCAACACCCAGCAGTGCAGAGTCCCCTGCACCCTTTAAACACAGCACCCATGTTAAGGAATCTTTATTCTGCATTTGCAGCTTGGTTCCTCTCTTGTTAATGTGCTGCATTCACCAGGCAGGCACCACGTGCTTACCTGGTAAACCCAGGGCTGCAGCAGCCTGAAAGTTACCTCTGCACTGTGTTAATAAGGTGGAAGCATCCTGACTGTGCTAAGCATGATCTGCTGTGAATATTGCCTGTGTCTTCACTCTCACCATTGCACTCCAACCCTTTGAGCCATTTGAGATGTGGGACACGCCTGCCCAGCACTGACAGCTGGGGCAGAAAACCTCCTGGTGATTCCAAACCTTCTGCAGAAGCACCTGGAGGCCACGAGACATCCTCAAAAGCATCTTAAAGGGCATGATGATAGTAAAAGGTTTCTAAAATCATGGAATTTGGGGGGTTAGAAAGCAAGTTAGACTTAGCAGGGCCTGGGAACATACCCTGGGAAGCTGCTAGGCCTTGTCTTTGGTAGATCATGTGAAACTGCACCTGTGTGACCAGTACATGATGAACTGTATGATTGTTAGGTGCAATGACTGTTTAGTAATTAGATATAATTGTTGTTTAATCGTAGCAAGAATCATGAGAAACTGTGGTCAGGGGGTTTGAGGGGGGGCACAAGGGATCCATGCTTGAACGAGATCGATGTATACAATAGAACAATATAAGCTTAATAATTAATATGTAGTTATATAATAAAAAGGTATAAAACACGTTTGGTTCGAAACCCATGTCGGAGTCAGATTTGGGTCAGTAACCCCTGATTCCCAGAGCTCTTCAACAAAAGCACCTGCATATAATCATATTCCTTGATTATGTGTGTTCCTGAATGCTAACAATGAGAGAGCTGTGTGTGGAGCCTGAAATATTAATTTACAGACAACCAGGCAGACAGTCTTCATGGAACCATGCTGACCATATTTATATTAATAGAGAAAATATGGGGTTTGATCTTACCTTGCATTTGTTTAGGTTTGCAGGCTCCCCTACAAACTGAAAGGGCATGAGACAAAGTGATCAGAGGCATGAGGGACAACCAGAGGCATCAGGAATCCACAGCTTGACAACAAAAGACCCCACAGTGGGTTTGTCAAAACAGCCACTGTTAGAACACTTCTTTGTGCAACAGAAAATCAGAGCACAGCAAAAACCAAATGAAACTAATAAAATGAAAAATATGGGTAAGCACATAAAGGAAAATTTAAAAAAAAAGGGGAAATTGCTTGAGGTTTTATGTTATCTATTTTTTTTTAATATCTAAATCTCATCTGCCTAGAAAAGAACACGTCATCCCCATGGTTTATACTTCTCTAAGAGAAGTTATTAATCTGTTTAAACTGCCCCAGACTGTAATTATCACCCTTTTCTGTGAAACCAAAGACTGAAAATTTTTGATCTTTGGTATTATTTACTGAAGCTGTCCCTGACTCAACAGCACCCTCATAATAAAAACTGTAATCAATATCTTATTATGGATTTTTTTTGAGGTAAATTAGCTTTTATTCCACAGACACCTATACATTTTCTTGTTTTAGTGAGCCTTTTCTCACTGGCTACCTACTCCCTTTTCATTTAATCTCAAGTCAAAAACCAGATCTCAGGATTTATTTTGAAAGGAAGCAAAACAAATGGAATTTTCAGATGAAGAGGAATGTCTGTACAGTGGAAGCAAGAGGGACCCAGGAGACCCAAATGCTCTCATCTGGCTGTGATTTGTGAGATCTGAGACTTCTTTTCAAGCTGCACTCACCTCTTCTCTTCCAGCCATGGCTGTACTGTGAAAACTCTTATAAACTCTGAAAAAATAGAAATCCAGAGCAGGCCTCTCGCTATCAGCTTGGTTTTCCTGAGTCATTATTTTCAATTAGTATTGAAAAAAAAAAAAATATTTTTTTCTTCCGTATTTTGTTAAAGCTGTAACAAAAGAACTGCAATGTGCAACCCAAACGAATGACCAATATTTAGGACTGAACCTGTAGAAAAATCAATAATTTTTTATTATTCTGGTTGCTGGGTAATAACGTTACAGTAAAGATACTTCAAAATTTTCAAAGAAGTCTTTATCACAACCTTCATTTAAAAAAAAAAGCGCAGTTTGAAACAGTCAACAAATTATGTTCATATTATTATGTAATGTGTTAAAATAATAGAAATTAAATTGGGAGTCTTCCAGCAGCAATGCAAGACTGAATTAAAATGTGATGGATGGGTTCAGAGATATGAAATTCATTGGAATAAAAGAGGTAAAAGGATGAAATGACAACAAGAAACTGTTCAGAACCACGAATGAACTTGATAGAAAAAGAAAATGGGAAAAGTAGCAGTCTGAAATTGCAGAGCAGGAGGCATCTTTACTGTCATGTTGCTGCTGCCTCAATCTGATGTCCAAGTTCACAGGGTCTGTCAGTCTCTGGGTGCTCCAGGGCTTCTTTAAGGTCCCTGTATTTGGCCAGGGAAATCAAAAGCAAAGAAATCAATGTCCTTATTTTGTACCCCATGTTTTTTTTCATGCACAGGGCTGAACCAGGCCTGCTTACCACCAACCTCCTGTTTCTAACTCTCTGCACCCAGGAGCCCCAAGGAAGCCAAATTCACCCTGGCACAGCACTCATGGGTGATACAGCCCAAGCTCATCTTTATCCTGCACCAAAATTTCCTTCTTGTCCAGAGGATTTTCCAAGGTTTCCCACATCCCCAGCTGAGCAGACAGATAAATTCAGCACCCCACTTTCACTTCTCATTCCACTGCCAAGGTGAGGCAGTCAGGAGCTAAACCCTTCCCTGCTATACCCCCTACAAACTCACAACTCAATTGTTTATTGCTGTAAGAGGTTTACATTCTGTATAAGACTTTTATAAATCTTCTTTTTTTTTTTACAGGGGTAGATGGTATTTATGATCTGTTTAGGAGCTATGGGGGAAAAGGGACAGAAAATTTATGCTAACCTTCCCATCCTGCAGTGTCCAGGACATTTTCTGTGTGTGGAAATGCTCAGCTCTCTGGAGGAAGGCACTCTGAGGGATCTCAGTGCAGCAGCCAACATTTGCTTAACGTCCCATTAATATTTAAACAACAAATCTGTCAACAGATTAATTGGCACTGCCACTTTCCAGCAGTTTTATGGGCACTTCAAACCACCAGCAGTCTATTGCTAAAAAGAAGCATGTAGCATTTAAATATGTATGCATACAAGACAATACTGATATTAAGCACCCTGAAGAAAAAGCAGAATTGTAATCATGCTGTTCTCGTGCTGAATTCCCAATGCTTCCTGCTCTCTCTAGAGAAGTGTTGACAGAAAAAGGTCATCAAAAATATTTAGGAATTACTTGGGCACTTTTTCCCATGGCAGAGAAGACATTGATATCAAGGACCAAACATAAATTGGAATGAGCAATGAAGGAGAGAAGATTTTAGATAAGGTAAGAAGCCATTTTATGGAATCTTAGAATCATTAAGGTTGGGAAAGACCTCTGAGATCATCAAGTCCAACTGTTAACTCAGCATCTGCCCTCTCTGGAGGCTCTCCTATCCCTTTCCCAGCTGCTACTGAGGGAACTGGGACAGTTTAGATTTTAACCGATGCTTAAAAGCTGAAGTTTGGTGAAGGAAACTTTACCTCTGGTATAGAGCACCACTCAAGCCTCATTTATTAAATTCAATGGCTTTCCCAGCTCTATTTTGACAGGCACATCACAGTTAATTACAGGAATTATTCAGTGAAGTGGGCATAGATTAATGCATGTGCTTGCTCAGATCCATGCCAATAGATCTGGGAAAAAAATTGCAAGAGTGACAGACACTACAGTGCATAATTCCCCTGCTTCACTCATTAGCTAAGCATGTACCAGTTTCAGGAGCAGTGATCCAACATTATTTGCTCTGCAGAGAGATAAAATCCACAAACGAGTGGGAAAGTGAGGAAAATGGGCACAGAGATAGAGACTGTAGCCCCTAATTGATCCTTCACACAATGTATTTACTTTGTTTTCGTTCCCTGGTGAATTCATTAGCTCTCACTTAACACCATTCTTTGGTCAAATGCTCAGGGAGGAAATAAATTGAAGCAATTTATTCCAGGAATCATAAAATACTGGTTTATTTCCACCTTTTGACTATGCAAGCCATGAAAGCAGTTACTCTTTGGAAGAGCAATAACTCCTCCTGCCTCCAGAGGTTTTTTGGGAGAAACTCACACCAATGTGTGTCTGTGTGTGGGCACACTCATGGCAAATTTCATAGCAATTTCATGGTGTCACTACCAACAGCTCAGAAACAAAATACAATCAAGGCACTTGAAGTTTCCTGCCAACCCTCCAAGCTTTTTTCTGGAGCCTTTCTCACTGGCACTGCAGATTAGAGGCGTTAATCACACCCTCTTGTGCTCCATCAGATTTCCTTTCTCAGCCAGAGGGTGAGTGAATGAGACAGAGCTACATTTCATGTTTATAAAGACTCACAGCTCTTAATTTTACTTTTAATTTTAAGCAATCAAGTAATACTTGTGTTCATTCAGCAGCTGTTCTGTGCCTCTTTGGTGAAGCAGGTACCTGCCCATTTGGGAGTTCAGACCATATTTCTGCAACATCTAAACAAAAAGGATTTTGAGATTTACCACTGGGAAAACTTTTTAAAGTTTACCTACTTACCCTACCAAGCCATCACTCCTTGCTTAATTACTTTTTTTTTTTGCTGCATCTCAGGTCTATTTCTTCATTGTGAATTTCTGTAATCAACATTTCACTTCAAACTTAACACAGTTATTTGGCTTTACACCTGGTGTTTGAACTGAAAACTGAATCAAATAAAATTAAAAAAAAAAAAAAAAGACACATTTTGAGATATTTACTGCTCACTTTTATTTCCCTTGCTGGGCTGTTATTGAACATGCACTCCTTTCTCCTGTAGTGCAATGTTCCAAATACCAGTAGCTTCAGCTGAGTTTGAACTTCAGAAATGGGCAATTTCTGAACTTCCAAGAGTCTTTGATCCTCTAGAAGCGCATTAAAGTTGCTCCTGAATACAACACTCTATTTCTGCAATCACTTTGCCAATTAATGTTAAAAAAAAAAAGTCACTTATTAGTAAATGCGTGAGAGGCCGTGACCTGATTATTTGGAATGAGAGGCTATTCCTGGTTTTAACAAAGGAGCTACATCAACAGAGCTTTGATAAGATTCTGTTATATGGCTGCAAGTAAACTGGCTCTGCACTGGTGCCTGGAGAGGCTACCTAGAACAGGCAGTGTTAAAGGAATAAAGCACATATTTATTTAAAAGGCCTTCAAAGGATACACCTTGGGCAGTACAAGAGCCTGGCCCTGACTCCACCCAAGATGGACCCCAAGTCACAAGTTTTCACACTT
>VXBC01010539.1:469552-495860 GCA_013399945.1 Ploceus nigricollis
CAGGTTATGCAGTCCCATCCTCCCAGTTTGCTCTCCTCAATTCACTGTTGTTTGCACTTTTTGGGCTCAAAGCTGCAATGGTGTTCTTGTTTCTGGGGCTGGAAAAGGATTGTTTTGTCTGACTAAACTGTGAGGAGAACTTGCTAACACTTTATATGAAGTTCAGAGTTATATACTAATGCAGTACAGAATCTGGAAAATATGAAAGTTAAAACTTTAGGCAGCAGCATCATGTGTAAATTATTTAGTGGCAAAAGAGACAAATTCTCTCAAAGAGCCCTCCCTCGGCTGGAAAAGTGGCATCATTGTTCCTTTGCCAGAGTCTTGGCAATGGAAGAGAGGAATATTATTTCCAGATAATTTTTTTTATTTTTTTAAATTATTTGTGGTGGTGCTGGTGCTGGTGGTGCTGGTGGTGGTGCTGGTGCTTAAGTTACCATTCCATTACAATTTTTCTTCCCTCTGCACATGAGGGAATGAGAACATCAATAATGTGGGGATTTCTGTCTTCGAGGAAAGATATCAATGTTTGATGAAGAGATATAATTCCAAGGAAACCCAGGCATGGTTATAATTAACACCTCCAAGTGTGTCCATTCTCCTTTCTTTCTAAGCTGTGTTACAGCTTTAAGTATTAGCAGAAGTCAGCTGAGAATTTACAGCTTGGAGGCTCAAATAGAAACAGCTTCTCCTAAATGGTACCAGAGCTTAAAATGCAATTATAAATCATGTATTTAATTACACTGCAATCTCTCTGTATACACAGAATATTCCTGTTAGCATAATCAATACGAAAGACAGAGAAAGCAGCAGTGTGAACTCTGAAATCTCAGATATAACAGTAAATTTACCCAACACAAGCATCAAAGCCAAAACAGCTCTCCTCAAATCTCAGTTCACAAAATCACAGAATCACAGAATAATGAGGTTGGAATAGACCTCTAAGATCATCAAGTCCAACCTATGCCTTAACACCTCAACTAGACTATAGCACCAAGTGCCATGTCCAGTCTTTTTTTAAACACATCCAGAGATGGTGATTCTACCACCTCCCTGGGAAGACAATTCCAGTGCTTTATTATTCTTTCAGTGGAATTTTTTTTCCTAATATCCAACCTGTACCTTCCCTGACGTAGCTTGAGACTGTGTCCCCTTGTTCTGTCAGTTGCTGCCTGGTGGAAGAGACTGACCCCCACCTGTCTACAGCCTCCCTTCAGGAAGTTGTAGAGAGCAATAAGGTCACCTCTAAGCCTCCTCTTCTCCAGGCTAAACAACCCCAGTTCCTTCAAACATTCCTCATAGGGCTTGTGTTCCAAGCCCCTCACCAGCCTCGTTGCCCTCCTCTGGACACACTCAAGTATCTCAATATCCTTCCTAAACTGAGGGCCCAGAACTGGACACAGCACTCAAGATGCGGTGTCACCAGCACCGAGTACAGGGGGAGAATGACCTCCCTGCTCCTGCTGGTCACACAATCACAGTTGCAGCAACAAACTCCTGGAGAAGCATTTTGCCTTCAGGATACTTTTCACTTGGTTTTGAAATTTGTAGTTCAGAAAGAAATGAGAGGAAATGGTCTGTTTGCAGTCTCCATCCATGCAGATACTTGAAACCCAACAGGACACAGTCCTTTGCAGTCTGCTTTCACCAGACCTGCTTGAGGGGGTTGATCCATCTCTGTATCATCCTTTCCATGACTCTGTGAAGTTAGGGATAGTTATTCCAGGACAACATAAAAAACAACTATCAGCCAAAAATAAATTAATGTCCTATATTTCTAAGCACCTAAATTTCCTAACAGCACCAGTCGTGTACCGACACACAAGGAAAAAATCAGGAGTCATGTTCTAGGAGAATGAGACCAATAAAACAATCTTAAATACCCTTAAGAAGAACTTCAAGAAAGAGCAAGCATATGCATAGAAGTGGTTTTTAGGTTTTGGGGGCAATTCCAAAGAGATCTTCAAAGGCAAATTTAGCAGAACTGGACAGAGATTTTCAGAATATTGCTTTACCAGGCAAGCAGTTATTCTAGTACAAACAGATAGGACAAAGCAAGACAAAAAAATAGCAGCTAAATGACAAAAGAATTAACCCGAATTTACTCTAATTAACCTAGAGATTAATTGGTCTTTGCCACTATATTCTGCCATCACACTATGGTTTTTATAAGTTATTTTTATTGGCCAATTCATCTTCAATTCGACTTTCCTTCTTAAGTCCTCATTACTATTCCACAGCTCAATAGCTTTTTTTTTTCCACTGGACATGTTAAATGGGGGAAAATTAAAATGGATCAATATAGCAACTCAATTAATTCCTCATCTTAAATTCTAATAAAATCAATTTGGAGAAGTGTCGTATTGTTAAGCTTACATCATAATGCAGTAATTAGAAACAACTTTCATCTTGCTTGTTCCTTTGAAGATTTTAATGGCAATCAATTAAACATGCTTTGTTTCTTCTTTAAAGACTTCCAAAATGGAAATTGGATGAGAAGT
The DNA here is from genome assembly GCA_013399945.1 of Ploceus nigricollis. Taxonomy (NCBI): domain Eukaryota; kingdom Metazoa; phylum Chordata; class Aves; order Passeriformes; family Ploceidae; genus Ploceus; species Ploceus nigricollis. The sequence goes on from VXBC01010539.1 coordinate 472,054, forward strand.
TAAAGATAAGGTGGCTGATTGCACAATCCTCCCATCCACCCCCATTTCAAATACTCCCCCCAAAATGTGCAGACTAACCATTAAAAATTAGCATGGGCATAGTAACCAGCAATAAGTTTTCAGTGAATAGATCATGTTCTAATAGAGTGCTGCAGCACTTTGGGATTTGCATATTTACCAAGCAGAAATTTTGGTGAGGCTCACTGAGTTCAAATCTCTTTTCAGGTTTACACCCAGACACCTTTAGGAGTTTAGCTATTTTTTAATTAAAAGGATGCAAAATAAGCTTCTCTGTATATTATTTAAATTAAAATGTTTCTGCAGGTCTTAGAGAGAAAAGGATAAATTTTGCATGCTGTTTCATTAATAGTAATAACTGCATCTTAGCAGTGATCCCCCTATACCAGGTGCTGCACAAAAAATAAAAATGAAAGAGGACAGACCCAAGTTCAATTTTTCTACAGTTTAAGCATAAACCACCAGGAATCTCCACTAATTTTTCTCCTGCTAGGGATTTATGCCCAGGAGGAATTTGCATTCACAAAGAAAACATGCACACCTAGTCAATGGCTGAACATCCAATTAGCTGCTTCTCTCTGACATCAGAGAAATCCAAATTCCTTAATTGCTTGTGTTCCACCTTATTAAATTCCAACAGCATCTCTCCAGAAGTCAGAACTGCACACGCTGTCCCTGGTGGAGCCCCAACATGAACCCCACTTCTTCACACCACCCTCCCCCTTGTTATCACCCCATGGTGCCTGAAATGGCACTCGAGGAGGTTTTTTCAGGTTTTCTGAATTGTTCACAACTTGTGTATTAACACTTACACAAATTATAGAATCACAGAAAGGTTTGGATTGGAAAAGGATCTTGAAGATCACCTCATTCCAATCCCCCTGCCGTGGGCAGGGACACGTTCTATTAAACCAGGTTGTTCAGAGCTCCATCCAGCTTGACCTTTAACACTTCTGGGAATGGGGCATCCACAGCTTCTCTGGGAAACTTGTGCCAGTGCCTCACCACCCTCACAGAGAATATTTTTTTCCAAATATCTGCTCTAAACCTACTTTCCTTCAGTTTGAAGCCATTCTTCCTTGTCCTGTCACTCCATGCTCCCTCTCCATCTTTCTTCTAGCTTCTTTCATCAGAAGCAGATCAGAGTTATGCAATTGAGATCATCACAGCACAATAGAGGGTTTGGATTAACTCCAAACCATGAATACCATTTATTCTCCAGGTCTCTCCATTGTCTCTTGTTATTTTTTTTTCATTCATTTAACTATCTGTCCTTTCTACAGTCAAAGAAAAGACTAACATTTAAGTAAAAAGCTCTTCCAAGAATTGAACAACTTGTTCTTTAGTCAATGTCATTGGAATTTTATAAATAAAACTATTTCTGGATACGTCAGTAAAAGAGACCTCATTGTGCCAACATTTGCAGTCAGTCTGAGTATTGATGAAAATATGAAATGGTATAATTAGAGTTCATTGTTATAATTAGAGTTCATCACTCTTTAGTTCATTAAAAGTTAGCATTTTCTTGAAAATGTAAGATCAGCTTTTGTTGAACAATTTTTAAAATTCTTCCTTGGACATCTTATGAAATATTAGCATGTGAAAGCAATTCTATGCTTAACTTTTCCTGAACTTTCTTATGCTTTGAATAGAAAGTGCAGAAGAAGTTAGAAAACTGCTTTAAGAGGGATGTAATGCAGTCATAGCTGGAGAAAAAAATTTAAAAGGAGGAACAAGAGCCAAAGAAAAAAGGACAAACCAAAAGTGGAAGAGAGGAAAATTTTATTTTTTAAAAAAATGATACCTCAGAGAAAGCACCTCAGATTAAAAATTATCGATTTATAACATTTCTAAATAAAATTACATTCTTTGGTCAAAACCTTGTGTGATTTGGGTTCATCTCATCAAAAGGTCTAAAGGTCTACACCTGAACTAGAAATAAATGAGCTTTTAGAGTCAATGAAAAAAATAATAGTTCATCTTGGGGTATAACTCAGATGTTAAAAATCAGTCAGATGGATAATGTCTGCTCCTTTGCAGTGCCTGCAGGGTGAGCCTGGTGTTTCCAACACTGAGCAAGGCACCACCTAATCACCACCACCCTGTCAATGTCACAGGAAATCTTGTTTAGAAGGAAAAGAGGCACAGGGTTAAACATTGAAGAACCCACAGGCAGGTGGAAGCTGTGACTGGATGGATTTGTTGGGTTTGTGAAAATCACAGAATCACAGAATGGTTTGGGTTGGAATGGATCTCAAAACTTATCTCATTCCATGGGCAGGGACACCTTCCACTATCCCAGGCTGCTCCAAGCCCCATCCAGCCTGGGTTTGGACACTCCCAGGCATGGGGCAGCCACAGCTTCTCTGGGCAATACCTCAGAGGTTTCCATGGTTGCATAACAGCATGACTGGAACCATCCTCAGGTCACTCTTCAAAAGTGGTGTTGGCAATAACTTAACCTGGACTTCACTTGGAGTTTATCAATACCCTGAGTTTTTGCATCAAAAGATCAAATGGTTGAAAAATCACTTTTTACGTTGCTCAAGTGGTCTTTGCACCCAGGAGAACATTGCGGTTTTACTTCATAAAATTGCTCCAGACATCTGCAGGTTTAAAGGAAAGCATGCTAAAGAAGGGTGATGTAAATATCTGACAAACTAATTCCACATCAGTGTCAATGCCTGAACTTGACTTTGAACAGGTTATCAGAACTCAGATATTTTCAAAACAGAAAATATGAGAGACACTCCTGAATATTTCACAGAAAGCCTCAGCAGCTGCATCCCCTTGACCACTGTCAGTGCTGCTACTGGGTTAAATAAAGATACAAGGGCACTGGTAATTGGAGTCTGGTAAAACAGAGGTCTAAGAGAACTCCCATACACCTCTAGAGAGATCAGCACTGCTTTAAAAATTATCAACCTACGGCAAGTCTATCACTGGGTTTGTGTTTTCAAGACAGAGGATAGGGAGCTGCTAGCTCAGAAAGTTTGTGGAAAAAATTGAACTGAACTCGTTTCCATTAACCCTGGCCCAGGATCTGTCCTCAGGGGCAGCAATCACAGGATGTATTTGTCAGCCACGAAGCCCTGGAGAAAGTGTTTGCTTGCAGAAGTCAGATCACAGTTCAGGAGTTGCATGTACAGAACCAAACCTCACAAACAGCTCCCTGGCTGAGCAATAAATCCCATTTAAACTTGTCCAGACCACTGAGCTGGATGTGAATTCCCTCACAAAACAACTTTGTAGATCCTTTCTTACAAACCTTTCCCACAGCTCTGCCTTGCTAATGCTTTTTTGGCACAGACAATACCTGTGGATGCCATCCCTGGAAGTGTTCAAAGCCAAGCTGGAAGGGCTTGGAGCAACCCGGTCTAGTGGAAGGTGTCCCTGCCCGTGGCAGGGGGTTGGAACTAGGTCATCTTTAAGGTCCTTTCCAGCACAAATTGCTCTGTGGTTTTATGAGTATTCAGTGTTTTATTCATCTATTCAAGAAGTGTAATCCAAGCAACTGTAATGGCACCGTGAGTCATTGCAGATGCTGGGAGAGAAGGCAGGATAAGGCTGAGTCAAAACATTGAGCCAAAAACACCTGAGCAATGCTCTCCTTGCAAATACCCACCATGGGATATTCACCAAAGTCAGAATTCATACCAACATCCCTTGAGAACTTCATGATGAGGCTCCTGAGCTGTTAAAGGCTGTCCTTTTGTTGTGCTCTAGAGAGAAATCAAGCATGAAGGAAAGATTATTTGAAACTAGAAAGAAATGTCAGTATTTCTTGCTGTGTGATTTAAATTCTGATGGAGTGTCACAGTACTCTGCTAATCTGTTCCATTCCCATCCAGGTATCTGAGATTTCACTAATAAAGAAGTGCAACACATCTTCTACCATTCCTTAGCAACACAAGGCTCTCCAGATTTTGGAACAGAAGTTTTGCAGACAATTAATTGTCTAATGTCTAAAAGTCCCCCAGGTGTTATTTTGCAGTATTAACCTAAAGGAATATGACCATCTCTGATTAGAAGATTAATTTTCCTGTAATGAACTGATAAAAGTCGTAATTAAAAAACTTTTAAAAAAGGTCTTTTTGACTGTTTCTATTTTTAGATAAACATACTAGTCTTCTAAAGAAGATCACATCACATAATTACATTAGCTACTTATAGCCACAGCTGGAATCTGGTCTTTCTGCAGAAACAGCAATACAGACAAAACAGAAAAACTGAAGAAAATTTAAAAAAAAAATTAAATGGACTGCTTAAGAGAGACACAGAAAATTCTTAAATAATTTAATTTTACAAAGAAATTAGGAAAAGAAAGCAAAAGCCTACAGAAATCATTTAAAGGGGGAAGCTGCAAAATTGCCATCAGCAAAGACATTTAAGGAAAGGTTAGACTAGTATGGTTTGAACTGAAGTCAATACCCTTTTGAGGAAATGGCTTGACCAGAAATCTTTTCTAGCCCAGCATTTTCTACAGCATTCTCACCCTCTTCAGCTCTTCTATGCCAATTACAAAAGCTGAAGCTGCACAATGGGAATTTTGCATGCCTGATTTTGAGCAGAGCAAGGGATTTCTCCATGTCAGACCTGCAGGAACCAGCAGAGTATGTTTTCTGTGGCTTCATTTTCTGTTTCCATTGCCCAGATCCTCAAGCTGTTCTGGGCTGGGTGACTGCCACTCCCACAGCCTGGACAGATGGCTGTACTTTAACCCTTGGGTCATCCAAAATTTCTTCTCCATAACCATGAACTTCTGAGTTAGATGCCACAGAGGCATCATATTTCCTATAGGGAAAGGATTTGCATGCAGGCTGTAAAATGAGATTTTTGCTTCACTCTTCATGTAAGAGTTCAGGGATAAAGACCAAGTTTCAAATTTTTTTAAAACTAAGTGGATCATGTTTTTTGTGTTCTTTTCAGCACACAGAGGAACTCTTGTGTCAGGGAATGGCCTAAACAACAACCAGAGAGACAGCAACAAACTTTAAAAATGTAAAATATTATAAATTGCTTTAATTTATGTGTCCTGTACTGCTATTCATCAAGCAGCATCTCTTTCTCCTTTCTCTTTCCCTTCCCTGCCCCTGAAGCTACCCCATAATTAAGAAGAGTCACCTGGCTGTCCATGTTTACTGGGTTAGATCCTGACCTGAGACATTTACACTCAAAACCAGGTGTGCAGTGACTTTCAAGTGTTTAATCAGGTCCTAAATTAAAAGATAATACTGTGTTCAAGCTCCTTGTCCTTACCAGGGGTGGTCTGTAAACATCCCACTTCACCTTTAACATGGTCTATTTAGAAATTAAACCATCTTAAACAACTGTTCATCAATATTGTTATTGTTAATATTATCTCTTCATTTTTATGAAATCATGTTTGTGCATAATTTTCATTCTTATGAAGCCTTGGTAGACCTTCACAAGGATTTGGCTGAGGCTAAGCTGCACAAGTGGCTTTATCTGTCCCTAGTGGGCAGTTTTGCTCCTTTATTCTCACACTGTCTCTCTCGCTGGTTTCAGATGCTGTTCCACATTCCTTATTCCTGAGTCTGAGAGCTCTGCTATTTTTTATTCCTACAGATCCTCACCAAACAGAGCCCTGACCCTCTCATGAGAATCCCTGGTGCTGCAGTGATGCAAATTCCTCACACAAGGCTCAAGAGATCCTCTCCTGCCGGGCAGCTTTGAATTAGCATTCATAATTTCCAGGAGTGCTTCAGTACAGCAGGAAAAGCTTGGGAATGAGAAGCAGGCACAGATCAAGCTCTGAAGTGTGGAGGGCACAACCTGCTGCCCAGAAGGGTTTGCTGTAGGCATCTCAACTGGGAGCTCTGCTCACCCATCATCAAACCCCTGGTTTGCTTTCAGAGTCTCCAAACCTTTGCCCATCTGAGGACTGGCCCAGCCTCTGTGGCAGTGGCCATTTTTGCTCAGGAAAAAAGAAATACAGCTGGGAAAGAGCAACCCCAGAGTGGGAAGTGGTCCTTGGAAGTGTTCAAAAGGTGGATGATGCACTTGGGACCATGGCTGAGGGGTGGGACTGGAAGTGCTGGGTTCACAATTGAACCTGGTGGTTTTAGAGGTCTTTTACAGCCTAAATGATTCTATGGTCCACTTTCTTCACAAAGAAAACATCTGTGAAGTGTCTGTCTCTGGGGCTGTGATGTGCCTTAGACCCTGCTGGCAATCAGGACTTCAGGAGAGTCTGGAGTTTTCCCAAAATTGCAAAATATTAAGTAGAATAGAGTCAAAACATGACCCATCTTTCCTGCTGCCACCATGCTGGTGTCACTGTGCTCTCCTGAGGCTTGCCTTAGAGAGCTTGGGGATAAAATGGGAAGCTGTTATGGAGCTGTTTCATAATTATTTATATATCATTCAACACATAGAAATTAGGGAAAATATAGTTTTTTGTCAGCGTCTGCCTCACAAACCAAAACAGCCACAGGAATTTTGTTGCTCCCCAAGATGACAGGAAAAATCAGAGACATCTCATTGTGCATGAGTCTGTTCTACTGTACATTTCAATTACTCTTGTCATTGAAAACATCATATCATGCATTTACTAAAGAATCAACATCTCTGCTTGCCCGATGCCAAATTTCCCTTTCCTATCCTTAATCAGTACAGCTGACAGAGACAGTCTTGATTATTTTCCATAAGATCTGATAGTGACTTGAACAAAATGCCTGTCTGAGGAGGAGCTGAATTCAGAGAGTGAAAATCAGTACCAGATAAGAATGACATCCCTTTTCTACTGCACACAGAAATGTGCAGAGAAGGAGGTTGAAACAGTGGAGGAATCAGAAGAATGAAATTTGTATTTTTCTACAGAACAGAGACAAAAACCCTGTGCAGTTGCCAGAGACATTCAATCTCATCTTTCAAAACACCTTTGCCAGGAAAAAAGTTCTACTTAAAGTAGAGAGAGGTAATTACACTAAATTGTGCAGAGGTAAATGAGACTCAGTCATGCATGAGGGTCTTAGGAGAAGAAAATGAGGCAGATTCTGTGGTTTCCACAGGATTAGTCTTCCTGTCAATCAATTTGATCTGAAAAGCTGGGCTGAGCAGTCTTTCTGGCTTTTATTATTATAGCATCAGGAAATTGCAGTGACTTGAGAGGCTATCCACAAACCAAAAAGCACTTTTACAATTCTCAAACACTTTTGCAGCCTTTCAACAAAATTTAGGGATTTAAAGTGCCTGCCTTTTGGCATGCTGTACATTTTCTAAATTTTGTTGTAAGTGCCGCGAATTGATTAAATGAGCTGCTTTTATTTATTTTTGTCTTCAAGCCCTGCATTTTTACTACCATCATTACCTGCAATTTTTGGAGAGTTAAGGTAGGAAAGTGAAGACATCTTCTCTGTGACTAGCAGTTTGTGATCCAAAGGGGGATGAAACACTAATGGATCTCCTGAGGAGCAGAGAATGAGGGATCGTGCTGTACCACAGCAAGAAGAAGAAAACATCATAAAGGACAGGGAAGCCATAAAATGACCAAATTCATGTGCAACAGTAAAGGGTTATTGAAAGCAATGCTGGTGGGACAGTAGAGACAGGAACCAGAGGAATGGAAGGGTTATTTTTTCTGAGTGCTTTCCTCTTGTCCATGCTGTTATTTTCTTTAAATGAATCCATGTGTAAACAAATAGATCCCTAAATCTATTTTTAATTAAATCATTAATTTGAGTAGGAGGGGGTTCTCATCTCTGTGCATGTGCAAACACAAGCACATGGATTAACCATTTTATTCCAGGCACTGTGGGGGCATCAGAAGGAGGCGAACAAGTGAGGAAAGAGTACAGGAGGTCGTGACAGCAGAAGAGCCCATAGTCCTTTAGACAGAGCTGTAACACAGAGAAATCTGGAAACTCTTTAGGAAAGTCAAGGGCAGGCCTGAGAAAAATCTCTGCGTCTCATATTTCCAGAGAGCTGGAAGTCAATTGAAATAACCTTTCAGTGTCAGTTTGCATACCTTCAGGAATACAAAAATTGCTGAATTTGTGAGCTGAAACACTTGCAGGAAGCTGGAGAGATACAGAATCTCAGCAAACATAAGCACAGGAGAACCCTCTGAACTTGGCTCTGGAATTCACCTCTGGAGAACACCTTGGGAGAGCTGCAAGACATTATACTCTGTGATTTCCTCTGCAAGCCAGGCCTGAGTGAAAAAAACTAGCTGGTGTCCTAGAATCATGCCAGACATCTCCCCATCCAAACCTCATAAAATCTCAGATGGGCATCAGGACAGGTTTTCTCTACATGTTGCCACAACTGGTCCCTTTTCTTGTCCCCTTTTCTGCATGTGGCTGGGCTCAGATGAGTAATTCAGGCTCTGCTCCATCTATCTGCAAAGCTTTCTGCATCACAGCCTTTGCCTGGTCTTTGAAGCTGCTAAATTTAAGCAAGAGCTGCTGTTTTTCAAGCTCTCTTGTGTCTATTACCTCTCTGCAGGCTCACAGCTCTCAGACTCCCCTGAACCTTTATTGCAAAAACAAACACCAGTCCCTGTGACTTTCATCCATGGCACTCTGCAAACGAAGGCAAAATGTGTTATATGAAAACAGATTTTTTTTTTTTGTCCCTGAAAACCTGAAAAGGGGAAAAATTATCTAATTAAGAGTAAGGTCAAGTTATTTTCATTCCTTTTTTTTTTAAGCTTAATGAAGTCCATGGGAAAGAGGAACTACAGAAGTACAAAGTGAGCAACCTGCTTTAGCTGTCTCTGACCACAACAGGAGGTTGGAACTAGATGAGCTTTAATGTCCCTTCCATCTCAAATCAGTCTATGATTCTACAGCAGCTCAGTCATAACTGAGTGCAACACTACCAGGAAAAAAAGAAATGAGACACAGGTCTGAGTTACTGCAGCTCCACGAGCTGTAGGTCACTCACTGACAAAAAAATGGAGGAAGTTTACATTGACAAAATTCTCCTCACTTGCTATATGTCAAAAGAAGCTCCTGTGAGTGATAACCTGTGCAGGGTGAGCTCACTTTGCCTTGCTAACTCCACTTCCTGAGGGGGCCTCTGGGATGACCATTTTAACAAACTATTTAAAACACTGATACAATGAAATTTGTCTCCAGGGTAATTTCCTGAAAGTCACAGAAGAAAGGGTAACAACATCAAAATGATATCACAAGCCCACTGTCTACTTTTTTATTTCTCTTAAGGGCTAAGTGGGAACCCAACAGAAAAATATGATGCAAAAAGGTCTGTCTGGATGCTGCTGGTACTGCAGACTTTTTTCCCATCTATTTTCCTGACAGACTGCAAATGCTCTCTGCCTTTCTCAGAGCCTTAATGCATCACATATCTGCAGCAGCAGAGTTTCCCTGGGATAGGTCCCTTTGCGTGGTTGTACAGCTCAGGTTGGGGATTGTTTTAGATTAATGGAGCCTGTCACTTCTACAGTAACAGCTGTTACTCACAAAATTGGACATTTTCCAGCTAACCACTGCTCTGAACAGAAGAGTAAATAGAGACCATTTAGCAGAGGCAAGAAGCTCAGCACTGCTGGAGGATCAGGACTGTCACAGGTGACAGGTGTCCTCTGAGTGTGGAGTAAGGTCAGGCAGCAGCAGAGTCCCCCCATCTGCTGCTTCTTCAACACTAATTGTCAGCCTTATGCTTTACATTGGTGATTGCCTCGGGTTAAATCAAGTCCTGATGTCTCTTGTCTGGAATAAGCCTGCGGAAAAGAGAACAGAAATTTTTGAAAGATGTTTGCAAGCTGTTTATCCAAGCAGCCAGACACTGGAGGAGCTCACCTAGGGAAAGGTTTAAGCCCTCCCTAAAAGAGCTTTCAAAAATAGGTTCAATCAGCTGCTGCAAGGTGACAGCTTGTTTGTTAACATTTCCATGGAACAAAAAGACAGCTTCAATATTCCTCTGTTTCTTGTGAAACACCGAGCTGCTAAAAGTTGCTGAACTGCCCTGCTAAAAAACACAGATATATTGAGATGGTTAAAAAATCAATGGTCCTGCCATAGGCTTATCTGAGTAGATTATGTTTAAATAATCACAAAAAATCATTACATCATTAAATTATGGAATGGATTGGGTTGGAAGGGACCTTGAAGATCACCCAGTTACAAACTCCTGCCATGGACAGGGACACCTTCCACTAGACCAGGTTGCCCCAAGCCTCTTCCAACCTGTCCTCAAACACCTCCAGGGATGGGGCATGCACATAAAAAAATAATAAATAAAAACCAAAAAAATATTCTTCCAATATCAACATGAATGTCTAGAACTGACCTGCTGTGAAAGACATTACTCACTTTAGACCATTTTCTGTCATGCACATCACAGCAGAGCAACTGTGGAAACATTCCCTAGGAAAGCCCAGAGATGAGAGGTGATTGCAGCGCTCTTGTTCCAGCACAAACAATGAATTTGTGGCAGAAATTGCCAACTGAGGAACTGTGCCCAGAATCCCAGGATCATCTCATTCCAACCCCCTGCCATTGGCAGGGACACCTTCCATTAAACCAGGTGCTCAGAGCCCCATCCAGCCTGGCCTTGAACACTTCCAGGGATGGGGCAGCCACAGCTTCTCTGGGCAACTTGTGCCAGTGCCTCAACACCCTCACAGTAAAGAATTTCCTCCTAATATCCAATCTGAACCTGCCCTCCATCATCTCAAGGCCATTGTCCCCTGTCTCACTACATGCCCTTGCCAAAAGTTTCTCTCCACCTCCCTTTATGTATTGCCAATATCCCAAAATATCAGTGCATACTGCAGAGCCCATCCCTGGCCAAGAGCTTGTCCCAAACTGAATTTTCACATCAACTATTATCATGTCCTTCATGAGAAGAAATGAGAAGAACATGAGAAGAAATATCTATGAGTTCCATTTTAAAAGGACACAGTACCCTCAAGCAATGTTCAGGTCTGGGCTTTGTTTTTAAAAGTATTGAATGAAAGGCAGTGCCTGTGGGAAAGGGAATGCTGATGCATTTTTTTATTTATCAGACAATTCAGGGCTTAAAAGAAGCTTAATTATTCTCATATCTACTATATATCCAGCTTCTGGTGAATCAGGTCCAGCAAATGCATAGAATTTCATCATCATCATTTTTGGTATCTTTTCTATTGAGTAGTGAGGCATGACCAAAAAGTCCCTAAAATCAGATACTAATTTCAAAATGTTGACGCTGACAGAATTTTCTCACAGGCTTGCACTGAGATAAACACCCCAGAAGGCTGCTGGCATCTGATCTTCAAGGCACTCCCTGGCAAACAAACCCCTTTCTCTCTCTCATGAGGGTTTGTTTGAGTGCCTCCCAAGAGAGGTCAGAACTGATGTGTGAAGGGTGCACCCACATCACACACCCAGGGAGTGACCTGCTCTGCTTTCTCAGCTCCCTGCCCGTGAGTGCCAGAGCTCTGTTCTCTCACACAGCACATTCCCTTCTGCTTTATTAGCTGAAACTCAGCCCTGTGTGAAACACAAAGAAATGAACTCCCAGGCCTTTTTTTTTCCTTCTCCTTTTTCAGTGCCTTTACTCTCATGCCAGCTAATTTAGAGGGGAAAATGTGCTGCGAGCAAAGGGAGCAAAATGAATGATTCTCCTTTCACTTCAGATCACTTCCAATTTCTCAATTTAAACTGCATTTGCATCGAGCATCTCAGTGCAACCTCACAGGCACAAATAGGAGAGCCCCCCCAACACTCCTGCTCTATCATCACCATCCCCTCAATCAGAGATCAGCTCATCACTTGCTGAAAATATGTTGGTTTTATGACTTTTCTGTGACCAGCCATACTCTTTAAAGGTCTTTATATCAAGCTATAGGCAGTGTCTTACACATGAATGTGTGGGTGGCAGTAAGATCTCCAGAGCCATAAGGAAAGCAACATAACGGACACTGCAGATGGAAATTCCTGTTATATCCACATCCCAGAATATCTCTGATGCACCATCCACAGAGCTGTTTCCCAAGTCAACAGACCTTGGCAAGTGCTTCTGCTGCCAGGTAAAGTAAAATGAGGCAAAATCAGGCTGGAAAAGGCCATGGCAGCATGATAACTCTGCCACAGAGCAGAGAGAGCAAGGAGCAATCTGCCCTCCTTGCTGTCTCTGTCCTGCTGGTGCTGTGCTGCAATGGTGAGTGATGACTCCACACTGGTATCCACACATTTGCTCCTGTTTCTCTGTGTGATGACAAGCAGCTCTGGGGAAGAGTGGGAGAAGGGAGCAGCATGGGCAGGAAATGAGGGAGGAGGATTTGGAGAGGGGAAGAATGCTAATGTGCAGCTGGAGAGGGATGTGGTCATAATCAAACAATGACAGTAGAAAAAAAAATTAACAACAACAGAAGGGAAAAAATCCAAAACTCCTATGCTTTCATTATTTAACCAGAGAGTCCTGAGGACACTGAAAGCAATGTTCTTTTCAGGTCAGTGTCCAGTAGGACCCCTTTAATAAAGCCTATCAGCAGCATTGCCATCTGCCCTGTTTCCACTGAATGTGTCACCAGAAATTTAAACCATTTTAAACTTGCAGTCTTTGCAAGGAACTGCTGTCTGTGGGTCTCACTGATGGCTTGAGCACAGTGGGGACAGAGGGGACACTGAGCTTGCTCCATCCATAGGTACCTCCATACCTTCATCTTTCTGCCTCTTGATCCCTTCATTCTTCTGTCCCTCTACCCCTTCATCCCTCCCAGGGAAAGCAACAGGGACAAGGCTTGGCTGGGCCTGCCCTTCTGTTGTGACTTGTTGGAGGAGCACATCCTTCCTTAGTCCCATCAGACACTTCTCCCACTGCTGCACTTTATTCTCTAATGGGGATAAGACAGACAAAGAGAATAAGAATGGACTTCAAATTCTCCCATGGAGCAAGTTCAAAGCAAACCCAAGAGAGTTCATCATGAAGCTGGGGACCTCTTCAGCACAGGATGCTGTAGGTGCTGAGAAGTGGTGAGTTTTCAGGGGTATGTGCATGCCAAGAGAGCCTCTGATTTTACAAAATACACAGAAGCCACTCCAGCTCAGGAAATCTCTGAACATCAAGTGGTTGGAAGCCAGAAGAATAATTTACTGAAATATTTTTACCTTGCTCTTATACCTGGTGTCACCCTGGGCACTGCCAGAGACAGGACATGAGGCTACACAGCCAGTACAGCCTCTCTCATGTCCTGTCATCCCAGGACCTGTTCCATACTCCATGGAAGCAATATCTCCCCTTCAGTAAACACACAACCCTTCCCTCCAACAGGCAGCTTGTGGTTTTTAAGTATGACTGACACCATCCCAACCTCTGACCTTTAACATCAGTGTTATTCCAGGCCCTCAAACTCTGCTTCCCAAATTGATCCCATACTTCCAGCACCATTTCAATCACAGTCTCCAGGGACTATGACACCAGCTCTACATTAATCCCAATAATGTTTTACTCCTTCTGCCTCAGGCCCCTCACCAAGAGCCTCAGATTCCCAAAGTCAGGTTTAGGAGATGGAAGGAAGGTGTAAAAGCAGGGAGAAGTGATTTGGGAAAGGAAGGGTAGGTTAAATAAATCCACAAAACCAGCAAGATGTCTTCTTTTCTGCTACTTTTCTGCACTGTTTTTTTAGTCCTAGCTTACACTTCTTCTCCTAGTTACCAGTGCCAACATACCCTCAGAAAAGATGCCTTTAAAGCTTCTTTTTGCTTGACAAAATGCTATTTTTGTTGTGAGATGTGATGAGTACCTAAAAAATCTCTTGTACCCCTGTCAAAGACAGAAATCTACCTAAGGAAGAGGTCTTTTCTTAGGAAACAGCACAAGCTCAGTCTAAAATATGTCTATCACACATAATTGCTTCCAATAACTTGGACTGTCTTAGTCTTGGCAGTTGTTGGCTGAAAGCATCTTATGTAAAGGGAAAAAGTACAGTATTTACAGGTTGGCTTAGGGCATCTCATTTAACAGTTCACAAATTATTTGGGTTTTGCTTGCCCACAGATTTACCCCCCACTTCCTCAGACAAACGTATCTGCAGGCAATACATGCACCAAGATTGACCAAATGCCACTGACTCAATTCTCATGCCAGAAGGGAGGTGTAATATACACCCAGTACCCATTCAAGCACAGAAATTTCATCAGTCCCACCCTGGGGTTGCAGCATCTTCCTGCAGACTCATAAGAAATTGTTTGTTCTGATAACAAACATCACCACAGCAGTGAATCTGCCTTTTCATGCAGCATTGCTGGGCATGGCTCCTTTTTTCATTTTGTGAAAATGGCTCTTTATTAGGTTTCTGTGATCCTGAAACTCCACCAGGGAAGTGTGTGTGTTGGGAGAGAACAGGGGACAGGTAAGCCACCCTGATTAATAGGACAATGATGAATTTTGTCCATGACCTGAGTCATTATTTGTGTTTTTTTCACCTCGATCCGAGAGCTGCCTCAGCAGAGCAGCCACTCGGTCAGGGAACTGCCAAGTCAGAGGGCTCTGAGAGATGCACTTTCACATGCAGAAACAGTGGTTATTTTTTATTTGTGTCACATTTCAGGGCTCTCTGCTGTTTTCCCTACAGCAGGAGAGGGAGGTGAGACCCTGCTGGCAGAGGTAAGATGACACACAGCTCCATGCTCAGAATATTTATTTAACAGGACAAGAGTGAGGAGAGGCAGTAGAGGACATGCAGATCAAGTATCATCCACAGAGGTTGCAGAGGTTGTCATCACAAGCTTGACAATGTGTTTAACAGCTTTCCTGGCATGCTCTGAATACAGAGATATCCCTGTCTGCATCCAAGCCTTTGGCCACTGTGATCTGCACTGGAAAAGTAAGAAGCACTCAGGCTTGGGCACTGATTTATCACTGACTGGACCGCTTCCATCTTGGAGCAAATTTCAAGCCTTTCAAGGAGGTCTTTCCCAGGCAATGTGTAAATATCATTTGAGGAGCAGCACAAGCCAGGGACTGCTCTCAAAGGGCAGAATGAATTGCCCTTTCCAAGTAAGGATGTTTAATCACACACATGCCAACCTGCCGTGTCCTCTGGACCAAGGAATGGACTTTGCCCCTTATTTGTCCATAAAACATTGTCATAGAAACCAGACTCTGGACACAGCTGAATTTATTTGGGGATGAATATTGTAGCCCAGTGGTATTTTGGAGATAAAATTAAGACAAAAAAGACCATAAGCAGATCTTCTTCCTCCATACATCTAAAGACTTTTGTCCACTGTAGCAAACTGTAAAGAGACAGCTGCTCATCTGTGATCACTGAAGGCCACCCCTCCCCAGATACAGCTTCCAACTGGAATTAGGACCATGACAGGAACTGGAGATAAGATAAAGACAACACTATTGTCCAATCATCCCAGGTCTGGGAAGAAGAAAGTGTCCACCACTGATACTGGAAGAGACACTGGAATGCTGATGGTTCCAACATTCAGGGGGAAGCTGTCAATGTGCAAAGTACCTGCCCAGGTGCCCACCTCAGGCTACAGTTTGGCATTGAACAAGATAAGGAAGAGGCAAACCAACAATCAGCTGAAACTCCCTGTCTCAAGGGAGGTACCTGGGCATTCCCACCTGAATCTGAGTGGATATCAATCCAATAGAGTTCATGTTCCTGGGATTTCTCCCAAAACTTGATGAGTCTGGTCTGTGATCATCACTTTGATCAACAGACATCAAAACTGGAACAACCAAGTTTTATTGTGAGCCCTACAGGTGGTGAGATCTTTCTACTTCTATCTTTTCCTTCTCTTTCTTATATGTTTTTGCAAGTCGTATATTTATGCTTTTATATTGTCATTTTACTACAGATAACAACCAAAATGGGTCCATACCCATTTTTCTGTGCAGACAAATTGTTCTACAATAAACCCTACACATGTATACTTGCGAAAACTGATCATTCAGTGTTGTTTCATTCTAATCTCTCCCAAGGGATTTATAACCAAGAACCTGGGTTATCCTAGCCTTCTAGGATAGGTCATAACATGTGTCCAACACTTCTACAGATATCCAGTGTTTTCTTTCTGTGCCCCTTCTGCTGCACAAGCAAGCAGAATAAAAAAAACTTAGGATAACAACTGTTCACTAATTACATGCCATGGATTTGGCTAGTTTGGTGAGATATCACTGCTTTCTAGAGAGAAAAAATGTTGGACTTTTTTGGCTTTATGTTTATATCTTCAATGAAATTTTAATTTTCCAAATGAAACCCAGCCAGTGCAAACTCATGGTTTCTACGGGGTTTTAAGTCCAGGAGGGAACACAGATTTCAGTACTTTACCTCTGCTTCACTGCAGTGGCTGGAATTAAACTCCTGAGTTCTTCAAATAGAAGGCTCTGGGATTTTCAAAGGATAACTGCTTCATCAAGAAAAATTGCTTATATGAATTAATTAGAGCTTCAGGATGTGGAATTTCAACATGGAAAAGAAAGAAATCCAGCCTGGGAAGAGTTAATGACTCTGACAAGGTCAGTCCTGGGCTTCAGCCTTTGCTGTAGGGTTGCAGTGCCTGAGGGCAGTACGAGAAGGGTACCAAGAGAATGGGAATACTGACTTTGTCAACAAAAAAATCTTGTCTCTTGATTTCTTTTTCAAGGGAGAGGTTTCTTTTGAACAGGTCAATATAGTCCTGCTCTTACTTTCTTGTATGTGTGAAGATGGGCTTTGCACCACTGCTGTAAATTTTATGAGATGAGATACATCATAAGTTACATGAAGCCCTGTGAGTCAGGCAGCTCTCTCCAGTCAAGCAACTTTCCAGCCAAAGAGCAGGAGCAGTTCACAGTAAAATCCATTGGCACTTGTCTCTTCAGTCAGATCTGTGGTTTTTTGGCTTCTTTGCCTGTATTCAGACACTTACACCTGCCTAACACAATGCAGGAGCAGTTGTACTGACCACACTTCAGTGGGATGACTTACACACCTGTTCCTGCAAGGCTGGGATTTGCATTGGTGGGAATTTTAGATTTTTCAGTGGCCATATTCATCTAATAAATTAGATATTGCTGAACAGTGTTTAATTGTGGATCAAGCTTCCAAAAGAGATGTAAAAATGTGTATTAATAAAATAGTCTGGAGCTCTAAAGGACATAAAGGGAAGCTTTGAAGGTGTGAAATCAAGTCCACAAACAGGATTACAGAAAGAGAATATATATATTTATATAATTAATTCCTTTTCCCTCCATGAGTAAGGAAACTGATGGGAAGAGGCTTCAAAGGGAAAAATCATGAGGCTGTGGTCCTTAGGAAAAGCTGCAAGATCCATTCAGATGCATCTCACTTGTCATCAAACAGAGGCAACCAAAAAATCTGGGTGAAATCCTGCTCTGTTGGATGCAGCTTTGGGAATTTCCCCTTTCCCTTTCATCTGAGGTTTCTTGTTTTTTTTGCAGGAGACAGGAGTGACCGTTCCCCATCTCCTTTCCACATCAATGCTGTGAAGCTGAATGTGAACTGACACAAACTGGGTTTTCAACTCATTGCTGGGGACTCCTCTGAAGTCTGGCAGATGCTGCAAGTGACCATTGCCCTTTATGGCAAAAAATACCCACAAGCAGAGCCTTTGCTGGCATAAATTACCAGTTTGCAGCATCTGAGGATTTGCCTCTACTTTGGTCACTCAAAGGTGGCACTTCAATCCATTTCTGATGCACTGTGTCATCCTGGGAGGTGTGAGCAGCCACCTCTACTTTCCCTCTGTTCATAATTTAGAGGTGATCTTACAGTGTTTAACAGGTCCATAGGCTGGGGTATGGAAACCTCAGAGCAAAGAACTTTTTCCAAACATCTCAGACTCTCTCAGCTGAGGAAATGGAGGTTTTTACAGAGCAAGAAGTATTTCAGCCTAGGAATAGTAGTCTGAAATGCTGGTGAAAAAGGAATGTATAGCTCCTAAGTGCTCCAGATCTTGCTCACACAACTCAAGTTTCCATGTTGACCAGGCACTAAACTCACAGCTGCCTTCTTTCTTAGTAACTTGACTGGCTCAGAACTTGCTAGGGGAACCATGAATTTGACCTTCCATTAAATTAACTGCACAGAAACTCTTTCTCAACCCTCAGACTCTTCTGAGACCATCCAGTAGAAGCCAATTACTATATCTGGTAGTGTGCAAAGCATTATTATGCACAAAATTTTCCCACATGCTGAGGGTTTAATCTTTTCCTTGGTCATGGTGGGATTTCTTGTAGTCTTCTTAATTTCTAATTGTAAAAATGCATTTCTATAAAGGGCACATGTCAGAGCAAATTCTCAATAAAAAGCATCTCTTTAGGAAGCTGTATTCATTCCATACAGCATTGGGCATGGATAAGATTATCTCACACCTAAGAATATGTCTGGTACATTTAAGGCACAATAACTATTGATTCTCCTGCACAAATAGAAGAGTAAATATGACTGAGATTATTTCACTGCTTTGAAAATTCCAGGAAGGAAGAAAAATAAATAAATTCAAACCAGCCAGCGTGTGTTTTGTCAGATGAAATCAGGAGGGAACAATATGTGCTTTCTGAAAATATAAGAGTCTTAAATGCAATGAAAAGATTCATTTGTTTGGTTTTAAACAAGAAGGAAACAATAAAAGCACAGTTGTATCCACTGATAGTCACTCTCTGGGCAGATGTCGTTGGTAGCTTTCTCCAGTTATGTACAACATATTGGAAGAAAACTTAGGAAAAGTAAAACAGGCAGTTTAAGAGGAAAAGAACAAATAACTGAGTAGTCTGAGTGCAGGAGTGTCAGCAACTATTGTCTTTCTGAGTGCCAGAAAGGCATCTGAAGGTCAGTGCAGCCCCACAAAGTGTAGCGTGGCAGTTGTGTGTGAGCACTGAATGGGTTGGGTTGGAAAGGACTTTAAAGATTCTCCAGTTCCAACCCCTTGCTATGGGCAGGGACACTTTCCACTAAACCAGGTTGCTTAAAGTTCCATCTAACCTGGCCTTGAACACCTCCAGGGATGGGGCAGCCACAGCTTCTCTGGGCAGCCTGTGCCAGGGCCTCACCACCCTCCCAGGAAAGAATTTATTCCTCAAAGCTAATCTAAATCTCTCCTTTCAGCTTAATGCCATTCTCCCTTGTCCTGTCACTCCGTGACCTTGTCAGAAACCTCTTTCCAGATTTCTTTTAGCCCCCCCCCCAATCAGGTATTGAAAAGCTGCAATCAGGTCACATTTTCAGGACAAATGCAGTAGCTGCAAGTTCTGGATTCAAAACAAAGACTTCCTAACCCTGAGTTTAATTTACAGAGCAACTTCTTGAGTTGGACCTCAGTCTGGTGAGCTGGGACAGGAGTTGCCTTGCAGGAGATACATTTATCTTCCAAGATGCACAGTGAGTGGTCACTATCCACTTTACTCCAGGTCTGAGAAGGATCTCACACATCTACAGCCACAGAGAGAGTGAAAAGCAAGGTCCTGATGTACAGTCTCTGGGCCCAGACTGTCCAGGGAGACCAAGCAATTGAACTGATTGATGGATTCAGGATGTGCTCATGCCCAATCATGGCTTCCTCTAGATACTTTCTCCCTAGGGTAACTGTACCTGTACTCCCATGTCAGCCCCACCTTGCCCATTTAGGGCTGATAATCTTGTTCTTTCCCAAAAATACACTGCATTGTTTCTCCCCTGTCTGGCAGCTTCAGTGAAGCACTGAAGAAGCAGCCTGAATGAGTGCATTTGCTCACCACATAAATTCCTGAAAGAAAAGGTTATGCAAATATTTCATTTCCACAGCAGCAGGCTTTGACCTCAGGGCAACCTCTGTGGCTGTGTTATCTCTGCTAAAGGCTTCCAACTATGCTCAGATCATCTCACTCTCAGATGTGAGATTAATGGCCATGTAAAGGGGTTAGGGTTTGTGCTGAAACATTGTTGAAAGGCATCACAGTGATTCCACTGACTCAAGAGAAAGGAGTCTTGCTATACAGCTCCAGTTTGGCCAGTGGGATGTTTTCATTCCAACTCCTTCAGGATTAAAGGTTAGGCTCTTTCTGTAGTGCTCTGACATACAGCTGCTTCAAGACAGCAGGTACCCAGTTCTCAGTACATAGATGTATAAGGGAAGCAACCATATTCATGTTACCAGACTCCTTGAAAGACTGAGAGAATTGGGATTGTTGAAAGACTGAGAGAATTGGGAGAATTGAGTCCAAAAAAAAGAAGGCTCTGGGGAGACCTTGGAGCCCCTTCCAGTACCTGAAGTTGTCTCAAAATAAATCTGGAGAGAGACATTTTACAAGGGCACGTAGTGACAGGACCAGGGGGAATTGCTTTAAGCTGAAAGAGGGTAGATTTGGATTAGATATTAGGAAGAAATTCTTCCTTGTGAGGGTGGTGAGGCACTGAAACAGACTGCCGAGAGATGTTGTGGATGCTGCAACCCTGGAAGTGTTCAAGGCCAGGCTGGATGGGGCTTTGAACAACCTGGTTTAATGGAAGGTGTCCCTGCCCATGGCAGGGGGTTGGAATGAGATGATCCTGCGATGCTGGGCACAGCTCCTCAGCTGGCAATTTCTGCCACAAATTAACTGCTTCTGCTGGAACAAGAGCACTGCCATCACCTCTCATCTCTGGGCTTTCCTAGGGAATGTGGAGAGTTGTGCTGATGTGATGTGGCTGCCAGAACACGGTCTAAAATGAGTAATGCTTCTTACAGTAGGTCAGTTTTAGACCCATATATTAAACTATGTATTAAACACTTATGGGAACAAAAGTGGTGAGCAAAACCTACTACAATCAGAGATCAGTTATTTGGCTCAGCATACAATAACAATTTTCTAGCATTAGGGACTTCCTCTGACAGGTGTGATCCTTACATTTAATGGCTTTTGATAGATTTTTTTCTCCCACTTTTAATTTATCCATGGCTGCCTCCAGACTTCTGACATTCTCAATTACCCGTGGCAATAAATTAAAAATATTCTTTAAAAAAAATGTGAAGAAGTGAAAGAAAAATATTGTTTGATGAGCAAACATTAAGATTTCTCTCTCTCTGTGTCACTCTATTCATCTGATTTTCTGTAGACTCTTCTGTTCTTCTGCTGGACAAAGACTCTCTTCTCACAGTGTCCCTCGCTGTGGATATGTCCTTGTAGGTGGCTGTCCTTGGAGCCAGGCCCTCACAGACATTTGAGCACATTTAGCTTTCCTCTCCAGCTTTGGTTTTTTTCCTATTAAGGTGACAGTCCTGCAATCCCTCTTCATTAAAACAGGTGATTGGAGAGGAAAGGGACTCCCTGCATATGTTATCTCCAGCACTTGACCAGCTAAATAACAGCTTGTTGCTTTAGGAAAGGGCAACTCTTTCATCTCCCACAGCTCTGTACATCACCCAGTGTGAAGTGCCTCTCCTGCTGGTCCTGGTGTTTGATATGTCCTTATATCTGCAGGTGTCTGTACAAGCACACTGGATACAAATAACTACATGGTATATGAGTATTGCTCATTATGGTGTGTCACCTTCGAGTTTAGCAAAGATTTCTGAACAACCTGGGACAAGAATAGGTCATGGCTTACCTAAAAATGCTTTTTCCTCTGAAGCTGTATTTTTGTTGTCCCTGCTGTCCTTCCCTGTACCTTCTGTAGCTCACCCTCTTTTAAGAAGGGTGCAGTTTTCAGAATCATAACAAAATTCAAGTCAGAAAGAGCCTCAAGAAATCCTCCTGTCCAAATCCCTGGTCAAAAAAGGGCTTTGAGATTAAATCTGATTCCTGGAGCCTTGTCCCAGAAATCTGATTAATATCTCCAAGGATGGAAACTCTACAGACTTTCTGGGTAATCTGTTTCAGTATCTAGACTAGCACTGATAGCAAGGAAATTTTGGCAATAGAATTTCCTCCCAGTTTTCTCTAACCAATGGATTTCCACATTCTGGAATAATTTTTGGATGGGCACCTGCCAGCTTGGACTTGACTAGCATTGTATCTTTGTGTCTTATTATCAACATCTCCAACTAGTCCTCCTGCAGTTTTGGCTCCAGGGGCTGTGACTGCTTTCAGACTGATTGCCCATGATCACTCCTTGTTCAGATCCAGTTTCAGAATATTTACTTTGGCTTCATGGGCAGCATTCTGGAATTCACATCCTTCAGTCTTTCTGCCCAATGATGTAAACTTCTTCTTAATACCATAGAAAAGAAAAGTCACTGGATCAAACCAGCTGTCTGAAGACCCTTCTCACAATTTTTCTGTCTGGAATAACTGGGAAAAAGAGAGACAGCTTTGATACTTTCTTGCCTTTTTTTTTTTTAATCTTTCTTTATCAAGAATTGAAAAACATCCTGTTTTCAGGTTTCCAGATGGCCCCAGCTCTATGATCATTTATTGTGTGGACATGAGGAGGCTGGTTAGCAATAAACAAAGGTCCACAAATTTTCAAAGGAATTCAAACCACTTGTTGAAAAACTAATTAAGTATCATACAGATTAGATGCATGCTACAGTGATTGCAAATGCTTTGTGTCTCAAGTGCTATCTTAGCACAGACATCAACTTCATAACTTTAATTTCCTTACACTCACCCTCTCTTCAGTTCCGCCCGAGTGATTTATTTGGGTTTTTCAAGTGGTATAAATTAGCATAAATTGAAATGTCAATATCAGGGAAGAGGAAAAAAAACCAACAACAATCAAAAAAAAATCACTGTTGGGAAAACCATGTGTCTTTTTTCAATTCCCTGAAACATCCGTATTTTTAACTAGGGAAGCATATCTACTTAAAAATGCTCTGACCTCAAGTAGTTTAGTTTCTCTCATAAAGCAGAAAGGAGTGCTTCACAAATCACAAAACAGCTTTATTAATCTGTTTGTTTTATTCAAAGCTCTAAGGACACTAACAGCTGGCTTTTGCACCTCTTCCATACACAGGATTTAGGAACAGAGGAATCATTGTCACATCCAGTCTGACCACAGCACAACCAAAATGTTGGTATCAAACACACAGTTTTCACAAATATCATCACAGGTAGGCAGATTCTGTTTAATATCTCTGTCAATTATCTGGATGAGGCACCCTCAGTTTGTTTGCAGCTGACATCAAGGTGATGGGAGTGTCGATTTTCTGGAGGGTAGGAAGGCTCTACAGGCAGATGGGGCCAGGCTNTCGCAAGCGGTGTCCCATTGCTCCTTCCCCACTGTGAGCTTCTGCACTGGGGCCCTGGTGCTTCTTATGGAGTTGAGGACACCAGGTCATTCAGCCAGGGTTAACACCTTTCACCAGTCTATTTTGTTCCTGGTATCCAGAGAGGCGTTCTCCTAGCTGCCATGTAAAGAGAGAATGGGTTTGCCTTCATNAGATGGGGCCAGGCTGGATGGATGTTGTGATGCCAGAGGAGTAAGATGCAAGAAGAGCAAGGCCTGGGTCCTGCCCTTATGTCCCAAGAAGACTCTGCAGGACCAGGGCAGTGACTGTCCCTCTGTGCAGGGCACTGGGGATGCCACACCTCGCGTGCTGTGTGCAGATGTGTGGCCCTGTTAAGATGTGATCAGTGAGAGATGGCTATGTGCGAATTAAGGTGCCAACAAGACCATCTATCAAAGTGAACAATGGGGGTTTTATTTAACAATGAATGTGGGGTAGAGAGATAGAGATGGGAAAGAGGATGGCGAGAAGGAAAGAATGGGAAGATCGAGGGTGGATTGAACTGAGCTGGGGTGAGGTGGAGAAGAGCAAGAGTGGGGTGGCGTGGGGAAGTGTGGGAGTGGGGAAGGGAACGAGTCAGACAGAGGGAAGTCCCAGATGCTGGTCGCAAGCGGTGTCCCATTGCTCCTTCCCCACTGTGAGCTTCTGCACTGGGGCCCTGGTGCTTCT
>VXBC01010540.1:4122-26307 GCA_013399945.1 Ploceus nigricollis
TCTTTTCTTTTGGGGAAAAAGGTGGTAGAAGTTGCCAAATCTGTACCTCTGGCTGGACACTGGAGAACAAATTGATCTGTTACTTTAAGCTCATTTTTTAACCTCCCTCTATTGACATTTAAGTAACTGATTCTTCTCCATCATTGTTAGCTGTCTTTTCTCCTGCCTGTCAAGAGCTTGCTAAATTAAGATTCACCGCCCAGGATAGTTTTCATATGAACCCAAAAGAAGTCAATATGTTTACCTAGATAAATGGTTACTTTACAAGGTAGTAGTGTAAAATGCATAATTTTATGTGGTATATGAAGCCATGAACCACAATCCATCACGAGTGACTCATTTAATCTCTGATGTATCAATGGATGCCTTCTTCAAAGAGCAATCTGGAATAAGTGGTTCACATTAGGAGATCTGGAAAAACGCTGCACAAGGGAGCAAGTGAGGAGACCAGAATCAAAATGATGGTAATGTATCCTCGGTCATAAGACAGAGATCACAAAATCCTGTTAAAGCCTCCAGTGTATTGTGCTCCCTTTCCAGGATTCATGCCCTCAAAAGCATTTTCTGCTGCTTTTCCTTCTCACATTTGGACTGGATTACAGAGCTATCTGCAATGAGGAGCATTTTTACAGGCTAACAAATCTACTAGAACCAATGGTTTTAATCTCTCCTTGGCTACAGAATCAAAGCCAAGTTCTTTGCAGGTGCAAATGGGATCTGCTCCACTGCCTTAGGTGGAGTTTCACTCATTTACACCATTAAAGAATTTGGCACTGAGGATGTTGAGATCAAAAGGTTCCAGTTGGCAAGGAGATGTGCAGAAGAGAATCTGTCTGGGGAAATATTCTGAAAAGACTTATCTATTCTGTGGAAAGAGAACTTACCTCTCCCTGGAGGAGTCTGGTATTGATAAATCCAAATTATACTAAATTTTGGGACATCTCTGACCCTGCTAATTCTAAACTGGGCAGTTTGGTAAGTCTGCCAAAACCCTGCAGAAGGAAAGCACATTGGTGTGCTCCTCTATGTGCATTTTCACATCATCCTATCATATGCACATTTTATGCTTTTATTTTCCCTTGACATAACAATTACTGGTGGTCTGTACTGTTCATTTAATAAAATGAGGTTTGGAACATATCCTACCATAGCTGCTTGCACAGCACACACAAAAAGAAGTATCATTATTAGTAGATGTGTCTGCATGATGCCACAACTCCATTGCCAGAAGCAAATTTCACCTAATTTGGAGTTCTTGCACATGCAACAAAGCCTTTGCCATTATTGTTTCAGAGAGAACTAAGAAAGATCTGTTTATTTGTTAATAATAATTTTGGGAAATACAGGAAGCAGAGAAATATAAAGACTAATTTACAAAAAATTATCAAAACTAACATTTAAAGTGAGTAGAATAACACAATCCCCAGTCCCTCAGCCCCTCTTGCTCTGGTAAATGTATGCAGCTGACTTTTCCAAAAGGACAGCATCAGTATATTTACACTTTTATATCTTTGGATGCTTGTTCAGAATCCAATTTGCTCCTGGACAAGGGCATATTGATGAGTACCTGGAGTGTTTATTTGGATGGACGTGCTTGTCCTGAAAGCCAGCTCCACTCCAGCAGCCCTTATCCATTCTCAGTAGCTCTGTACCAACAGTCAGCCTCCTTTCCTCTAAGGAAGGCATAATACTTGCCTCAGCCTACACTCTTTCAAGTAGCGGGAGGATTCTGCACCAGGTTGGATCGGGTGTTTGTCCAAGTCCTGTGTCCATCAGTGGAATTTAGTGGATGCCTAGAGGAGGCTGTAAGAGCAAGCCAAGCTTACAGTAAAACTTCCTGGTTCAGGGTTGCTCTCTAGATATAGCAACACAGTGAGTTTTTATTACACAGGTTAGGATACACTTTTATACATGAAAGCATCCTACTTAACCTGTACAGACACCTGCCAGCAATTATTCCCACCTCTTCTTCTCAGGTCCCCTCTAACAGGGTGGGTGAAGTCTGAAACTGCACCTGGCTGAAGTTCAAATCAGTCTGTGAGTATTCTGGGGAGGACTTTCCCTTTGATCTGTGTTTCTGCTAGTTATGTCTACACTGATATAAAGATCCAGACCAGGAACATGGCCTAAGGACCATTCCTGACCATTCACAGACCTTTGGTCAATAGCCTGCTCCCCTGCAGAGCTCTGTGCCAAATGTCACTCTCTAAAACATTCCAGGTTTTGGGCTGGGGGACAGCAGGTACCACAGACAGGTTGGATGCTGGCAGTTCTGCCTGGGGCTGGGGGAGTGTGTGTGGATGGACTTGAGCTGCACCAGCTCAACAGCATGTGGGGCTACAGGATGGTCCTTGGCAGTTTTCTTCCTAGGACTGGCAGAACCCTAGAGACTTCTCCACAACATATTCACCAGGAGCAATGGAACCACTGCTACCAGCAGGACTTTCAAAATCAATTTTATCTCCTTCTTAAGAAGAAGTTTTCTTGCTCTGGCAAATTAATTTTAAGACAATGAATAATGCTGCATAAAGAAAAGTGGAGGCATGGAGGATCTTTCAAGATGGTCCCCAAACTAGTTTTGCAGCATGTGAAAATTAGTTCCTTTTGAAGTGTTTCCTGTCCTGCTTCAATGTCATTTATTCTGTCCTGATGTATTTTGTGAAAGTCAAGCAGAGAAATACATTTATATAAGACAAACCACTAGTAAGGGTCATAGACTTCCATTTTTATTTTAATAAAATCTTTGAAGAGTAACTCATACAATTTGTGAATCACACTTCATGAGAAAGACTTCCCAGAGGTTTTTAATAATTTGAGGTATGAAGCTGACAGGAAATACCAGAAAAAAGAACTGCTTATGTATGCTCAGTCTTGTATTCAACCAAAGATAAATAGCTATATGACAAAAGTATATTCTTATACTGATGGGAGAGAAGAACATAAAGAAATTTAAACTGTGACAATGTTTTTCTGGTTTATGGTGCTCACATTGTCTTTTCTATACAGAGGGGGCTGATTATCCTTGTCTAAATTATACAGATTTTTCATAGATAAACACACCAGCTGATGATATTTCTATCTTTTTCCAAAATAGGTATCTGTGCAGTGAATTACGAAATGTCCTGAGAGGAAATAAAAATGTAGCTGAAGAAAAGGAGTACAAGGACAGAGTATTGCCTTCCAGAACATCACTTTTTG
The DNA here is from genome assembly GCA_013399945.1 of Ploceus nigricollis. Taxonomy (NCBI): domain Eukaryota; kingdom Metazoa; phylum Chordata; class Aves; order Passeriformes; family Ploceidae; genus Ploceus; species Ploceus nigricollis. The sequence continues at coordinate 7,321 of VXBC01010540.1, forward strand.
GGCTTATTTGCAGTCAGAGTTCTCGATTCTGCTGCAAAGAAGCAGCAGCTGGATCACTGTATGTCAGCAGCTGGAACTGGGGAACGTCTCATACAGGGGCACAGTACAGAACATTATAGATGTTTAAGTGCTCATATTCTTTATTATATCTGTTACTACCTGTCTGCACAAAATTTTGAACTGCTGCATCCTTGTAAGCAGGTTTTAAACCTTTTAAACAAAAGCAGGGTGCTTTGCTGCAAGAATGCAGTTAACCTCTACTACCTCCTCATGGAATATGGTTCTCCCCAGCATAGGAATTCCTGCCTGAAATGATTTTGTCTGTGTGGTGTTAAAAAGTTGCACATGTTGAATCAGTAACTTCTATCATCCTCAATGATTAGTGGGGCTCTAGAGGCTATTATTTGCCATTCTGGGACAGATGCTCACCAGACTTCAAGGGATCACTCTGATTTATATCAGGAGAAGGTTTGGCATGCTTATGTGAGTGGAACTGAAGTTGTTCTCAAGAAAACTGAAAGTGAGCACTAATGTAAAAACCCCTACATTTTAATGTAGTTCTGCTGTGGGTATAAATATACTTGTGTGCCCAAAACAAGATAGTTGCTGGGTTTATTAAAGTGTGCCTATTTTTCCAGTGTTTATTCATAATTAATTTGCTAATAAAGATTTCAGCTGTGGTGGAGCCTTTATCCTACCATAACAGGAGCTTCTGGCTTCATAACTTCACTGGAGCAGCCCACATGATGAATATGAGCTGAAGAATAGAAGCCAAATCCTTCTAGGCTCTGCATATTTGTGCTTGCCAGAAAAATTATGGCCAGTTGAAGGAGTAGGAGATGGAAAGTAGCCACCTCTGCTTTGGCACTTCTCAGAGCCCACTGAGGCCACTGTGCAAGCCTTTATACTTGGACCTACATAAGTACCTTCTGAAGCTGGGTACTGGAATTGGGGGGCAGCAGGGACTGCTTATTTATGAGTTACTTAGCAGTCCCTGATGCAGCAGTTGCCATAAGGCATAGCCTCAATGCAGCTTATTCATACTCCTGGCAAAAGTTATCCTCCTGGGAAGTGGTGCTGCTGGCCAGAAAACAAGAATACTTTACTGCTTCTCTCACAGAGTGTGAGTATATTCACTCTGGGGGCAGTTTTAGCATTTGGCCCTGTGCCTGGACATCATTACTATTGGGCACTGGCACTGCACACAGCCAAGCTGACCAGAGCCTGTGCTGAAAAGATTACATTCTCCCAAACCAATATTTTCAATTTGGCCCTCATGCTTCTGACAGCAGGAAACTTTTGGAAACACCATAGGCTGTGTTTGCTGCAAGCAGCACTACCTGAAAAAATCCTGGTGAATATCAAGAGGTTTCATGAAAACAAGAGGATGCAGAAATGCAGTCCCCTCTAGTGAGGTGGGATGAGCTGAAGTGAAGCAGTTAAACAATATGTGCTCCACATGGCACAAAAGCTCAAACTGCATTTAAACAGCTCTTCTAAAAAACACCTGGTTAAAGAGTTTGGGGTAAACCACCAGAACTTACTTTAAATACAGGGGAGAATATTTTCCTACTTATACTGCAGTTTTACCTTTTATAAATTTAAAAACATCATCCTATCTAGAATTGGGATTGACAACATACAGCAGCACCACGTGTGAGCATACCCTGAATCTAAAAGGGGCCCTCCTTTGAAGCTTTGAGTTTCAAGATACAGGCACTCCTATTCATGTCACAACTGCAGTTAGGTGCTTTGCTATATCTGGGCATAAAGGAATATAAAGCAGCTAAAAAAAAAAAAGGTAAAAATCTGAATATCGCTGCATTTATGGCATCTCATGTTGTTGGATTTCTAGAAGCTGTATTTGTTAGTTTTCTTGGCAGAGGCCACTGACTGGAAAAAAATGTGATGATACTCCAGCAACAAAACATTTTCTTACTTGCTGAGCTTAAAACATTTCTGTGGTTGCAGTGGCTTCTATGGGACTATTCCCATACCATAATCTTAAGCACATAATTAAGGGCTTTACTGGATCAGTGCCTGAAAAACCAATGCTGATTTCTATTGAATGCACATTATGTTAGGGACCATTTGTAAGCTCATTAAAATGAACAGAAAGGATCCAGCAGATGCTGGGCCAAGCCTCGTCTCAGGACTTTCATCAGAGAAACAACGTTGTCTCTTGTTTACACTTCCACGGGTCACTGAGTTCCCAGACTCTGAGCCATTGATTACATCGTATTATCAATTAAGTTAGAGATTTGCCATCAGCTTAAATGGGTACAGGGTAGAACATAAGGAAATAAACAGCAGAATCATGTTCAGTTTGTGATTCTGGGTATTGGGTACTTAAAAACAAACAAAAAAATCAGGCATGCTCATGAATTCGTGGACACAGAATAGCCTCTGCTTTAGTGCACTGTGTGTGCTATGCAATGTGTTTGGGAATGGACATTGCATTTCTTTGGAACAACATTGGATTTTCACCCTTCCTCCTCTTCCCTCAATCCCCAGACTCATAAATCCTCCATTTGTCTCACCTGTAGCTACAATAAAGCCATTCTCAAAGGTATTAACATCTGCCGTGGTCATTCTTCTGGGGTGAGAAAGGCAGAACATTTTCATTGCTCCTTCATTTGTGAACACTAGTTAAGTAAAGCTGTCACTTGTGTCCAATTATGGGTGAGTATTTTATAGCACAGCCTCCTTCCTAAAGCTGAACTGACACGGCCAAGCCCCATTTTATAGGCATCCTTAAATTCTTCCAAGCCATATTTAAAATCCTTATGCTCAGAGATGGCAGGTGCCATGTGTTTTCACAGCTACATTAACAAATGCAATTTTGTGGCAACTTGACCACGCCAGTGAAGCAGTAAATTTCTGTAATCTCTGTGGTTAAGAATTTCACACAGGACTTTGCTGGGAATGTGTAAAGCCCATTAGTACAGGAGCACGATGAAGATAAAATTAAAATACCTTTACAGTAAAAGCCAAAAAAAAAGAGTGAAATCTGGGTTTTTTTTTTTTTTCTGCTAGAGCAATGAAACATGTCAGAGGAAAATGCTGAAAGAGAAAAAAGTAGCTTCACTGAGCTCACCCAGCCTACTCTCCTTCTCAAATGACTGCCACCAATTTAGGTGAGAAGAGGTAATTTGGCTTACACAAATGGTAACACAGGCTTATCCTAAAGCATAACTGGGATGCAAAACTTTATAAATATCTTTTCCAAACCCTTGCTCCTTGTTACAGTACACATATTGTCCTCACAAATGTTTCTGTAGGCTTAGGGAGATGATAGCCAAAACCTCCCTAGACCTAAGCACGTGCAGGGTGCATTGGTGCATCTGCACACCAGCGCAGCTGTTTCACTCACAGGATCTGCATTGTACAGCATGAGCTCTGTTATCGGAGCTGAGACACCTTGGTGCCACTCAGGACAGCCCAAGACCCCCCAGCTCCATTTCCTCAGCCATTGTGAGGGTTGGGAGCATAATTTACCACTCCCAGAAACAGAGGGTCTGTGCAGCATCATTCGATCACTGACTTAAGCTGCTTTGGAAAGGGATCTGTGCTGAAAAATGAGGCTCATACCACTTTCCATTCTCCTGAACATTTCACCCAACCCCTCAGGACTCCTCAGTGAGTCGGGGAGATACCACTGCCAGAGGAGAGTTTTATGTACCCAGATCCAGGACTGAGTTTCTGATCTCCAACAGATCCTGAGACAGATGTAAGATTTTGCAAGGAGGTATCTCAATTGCCAGCAGAAAGCAGATGAAAACCAGCAGTTGAATCCTGTACAAATTCATACACTAATTTTTTTTGACCTGTAAGTCATTTCAGCAGATATTTCCCAGATTTCCTATAAAATCATGTGAGCTATAGATTTTTTTTTTCTTTAAAAAAGAAAGATGTGATTCCAGCATAATCACCTCACTCCAGGGATTGGATCTCTTGGAAAGTAAAGAAAACAAACTGCTCAGAATGCAATACTAGCCAGTGAGGGAATTGCATTATGGATTGCTCACAGACTCCTTCAGCAGGTTTTACCACAGGGTTTGGGCAAAACTCGTAAAGAGCAGAGATCAAACAAGAAAACATCTTTGAATGCCTATAGTTTGTTGTGAGACAGAAGTGCTCTGAAAGATACACTTAGCAGCTCATTCAATCTCTTAAGACTCCACACAAGCACGCAGGGCTGGGGAGATCAGCTCACACACTCCTGCACGCTGTGTGGCTGCACTGAAACCAAAACGACTATTCACAGAGTGGCCCTTTGAAGTCAGTGGACTTTTGTCATTGATTTTGAGACGCCCAGGATTTCCTTCGCAGTGTGTAAGGTTAAGCATGTGTATAAGTCCTTGCAGGATCAAGGCTTAAATGTGTAAACCTGTTCAGCAAGAGTACCCAGCCTTTAATGTCCTGTGAATGTGGTCTCTTACTTTGTGACACTGGATAGGCAGCCTTTGCTCTTGAGTGCAAAAGCTTCGTTTAGTATGCACGTGTCCTTCATAATTCAGGGACTTAGAGTGCAGGGAAAGAAAGGTGTTGGTAGAGCCGCGAGCTGCTTGTTAATGGAGCGCCTATGGAAAACATCGACTGCATCAGATTGATTAAGAGCCATCATTAATTGATACTTCTGTCTCTTGTTATCCAAAATGCAGTCCTCTGGACTGCTCAGTGTGTTAGTAGCTGGTACAGAGTTTATACATTAATCATTGGAAACAGCAAATGTGTCAGAGACCCAATCCTGTGCTCAGAGCTCTGTTATTATGCGAGCAGCTCAAGTGCACCATAACACATTTTCTGCTGGCTTCAAAATCTGGCCACTCCCATTGTCTGAATAAAGACTATTTCTACGAAACATTTCAGAGCTCAGGTTCAGAATAGAGCTATCTCAACCATGTGTGATGATCATAGGATCATTAAGGTTGGAAAATAGCTCCATGATCATCAAGCCCAACCTACCTTGACTGAATACCACCATATTGAGAAGTGGATCAACAATTGAGTGGACAATCAAACATTTTATGCTTAAATGAATGGCAAAATCCATTGTCTCTGACTTAAACCAAGCCTACACTTAATCTTTAAGATGCTGAAGGTTACCTAAGTGAAGAGAAGAATGAATCCTAAAGGGAGACCATGTTTGTCTGATGGTAGAGTGTGTTCCTATTGCTGAATGTCTCACCTGTCTAGTGGGGTTTTATGTGTCCAACAGCCATACTATGAGTTTATATCACAGAATCACAGAATATTCTGAGTTGGAAGGGACCCACAAATATCATCAAGTTCAACTCATAAGTTCATGATCCACCATGTTCTAATATACATATTAATATACATTTATGTGCTGACACATTTGCCTTTTAAATTAACTAGATTTTCCTTGAATATAAACCTGACTGATGGTGGTTATGGTCATCCTTGGGTATAATTTCCTCTAGACCTTGCAAGCAAGGCTGCTCTGATGCTGCCTCCCTCAGACCCTTTTAACCCTCTGCTCAGGTGGGCTGTGACCCATCAGCATCACCCACAGCCCTTCATGTCATGTACCACGGACTTGGACATGAAAACAATTGCATGGGGCCAGCACAGGGGCAAGAGGACACAAAAAGCCTCTCCACAGATGGCCAGGTGGGCTGAAGGTGTGAGGTACCTTTGGGAAATGGGGGTTGCTCTGCAGAACATAATTTTTGCACTCTTAACACAGCTTTAGCTGTAAAAATGTAGGAAGACAAAGTATCAGTCTGAAAGCTTTCAAATGCACAAAGTGTCCTCTGGATAAGTAAATTTACATCAGGAACACCAACTCATTATAATACTGCTGCCTAAAATAGGTAGACTTCATTACACTCATGGAGTTCCCTGAGTCTGGGATTTTTTATAGCATTGCAGCATGACTTTTAAATGCCACTGTCCTACTAAGTAGAACAAATAAACCAATCACAGCACCTCCTTTCACTAGATCAGTTCAACCTAATAAAATTAACCACAAGGAACAAGATTAATTAGACGTTAAACACATTGCCTGGAACGCACTTGTGACAGGTCCCCTCCAGCAGCCCTGGAGGACTAATGATATATATGAGTGACATTGTGTCAGTGATGTATGGATGTGCCCATGCAATCCAGTCCTAACTGCACTAGGATCAGCCTGGTTTGAAGCCCTCTGCCAGGTATATGAGGCTTGATAAGTCAATAGTTTTTCAACGTATGCAATTTACAGAGTTTTAAGTCTCTGTCTTCATGAAGTAGTTACAAGAGATGTCTAGAGTAAGGCAACAGTTGAGAAAATTTGAGGAGGAGAGGAAATGAAATGGTCTGAGTTTTGAATATGACATCTTTCCATGGGATTGAAAGAAAACAGATGTCAAAAAAGCATCTGGTTGTTTTCTTTGACTGTAATGAGAGCCAGAGGTGGCTCACTCACATATAGGTGTCTACATTACAGGCATCTAAATTTGTATGAGATGAATCAGATGATTTGGTGCCCAAATGTCATGGACAGAGAACAATCACCTTTATGGATAACACAGAAGCAGTTGGAGGTTCCAGACTGAGAAGGCAAATAAAAAAAAATGCAGAGCTTTTGGGTTGCTCCCACTTTGTTACCATCCTCAAAGAAGATGACAATATGTGTCTTTAAAAACGTGAGTAGGAAAGATGTGGCTTCAAGATCTCAGAGCACATCAGGGCAGGAACTGAGTTATCAGGCCATGGGACATGCAAAGCAACCCCAGGAAGGCTTTGGGTGATGATAATTATGGTCTAGAAATGAGCTTTCTGGGCTTCCAGTTCTCTTTTCACTTTGTTTCCTTCTTGCTATTATTTCACTGTTTACCTTAACAGATAAAATACTTATTTATATTCTTAATTCCTATCTAGTGATCTGATAAATACTGTGAGCTCTATTGCCTTGGGTGTGATGAGAGTCATGAGGAGGTTTTAGATTATTTTTAGGGTTGTCTATACTCTACATAGGGTTAGGAACCCCGAGGACTCTGAAGTGAGCCATGTGCACATCACAAGGAGATGAAGGACTGGCTGCCAGACTTGTGGGAGATGTGTGTTTAGGCAGGTGGTAGCCCAATATGTTATCAATCAGGTAGTGGGGGAGGACCAGAAACTTGGGGTCACTCTGAGCCTCTGTACAGGGTTCTTGCAAGAGTGGTTCTTGCTGAAAGAAGACCATGGCTAATATGTTAAATCAAATGGAAACAGAGCAAGCCACTTACAATGACATCAATCATTCCCAGTTAGAAGAAAAATCTAAGAGTCTTTTACTCCTAGAATGAAATGGAATAATCTGCAGTGCTTAAAATCTAAGAATTTTACCAAGATTCTATCACACTTGAATTGAGCTGACCAGAAATGCAAAGCTAATAAATAATCTCGTTCAGGGAAGGAGGTGCTATGACATTCTTTAGTAATTGTTCAGAGTCCTGAGAAAAATCTGGGAATTTGGCTTCTCCCAGGAGAAAGCAACTGATGAAATCCCATCATTATTGCCCATGGCAAGTCTGTGATTTACCTTAATTTTACCTGCTGTGTGCAACTCAGACTTGCAGTGACTTTATATGGAATGTTAGAGATGTGGAAGAAATACAGAATTATGCTAGCTTTTTGCTGTAAATGAAATTCACAGTTATGTTATCAAAGTTTCTAATTATAAAATTTCTTTAATATTTTATTAGTAGGAGGAGAGGGAAGATGCTAAAACTTGTGGTATTTCACAAGATTATGGGTTGATTTCCGATTGGTTGACAGGACCCTAATAATAAATCTCATAATTTTATACTACATTCCTCCAGTGATGATAGAAATTCTTTGTGCATAATAGCACCATTTCTATTCAGGAATCTTGTTAACAGTTGTAAACTCAGATTATCATTTTTATTAGCCTAGTGTTTTCTTATTTCTCTCTGTTATTGACAGGAAATTACAGCAAGTTTTCTGGCTTGCTTTTCTTTTTTGTTACAATGGAAGCAGTTGCATTCAACTAGAAATTTCCAGGCACTGAATAGGGGACAGTATTGCTAGAAGCCAACAGCAATTTAAAGTGCATAGATTAATTAAAAAAATATATATTTAAAGACTACATTCAAAGAGGATATAGACTGGTAGATTGGCTTAGGGTGGTTGTTTTTTTAGTTAAATGTGCAGATATCAGCTTTTTTGTAGTTTAGGAATTTCGTAATCCATTCTTGCCACAAAACAGCATCTAAACTCAGCTGTACTATGTTTTCATATTCAAAAAACTCAGCATCTCTACTCAGCTGTACTATGTTTTCATATTACCTCATAACAGTAATTTTGACATCACCTGTGTGACCAAAGACCCCTGGCTAAACTCATGGCTGAGATGCCCACCATGGACAATGGGAACCAACCACCATGGACTTGTCATGACTTTGGCTGATTAGGAAGCTCAGATGAGAGTATTGGTAGTTGTTTCACCCCATTAGGCCATTTGAGCATTGAAAAAGCACTGTTTCTAGGAGAATGTGAGACTATAAATGCATAATTTACCGACAACAGCCTACAGTTTATTCATATTACATCAGATACGCTTCTAACTGTCAGTTGATACTGAGTGAATAAAAACTTATTTCCATAACAAGAACACTGAATTCAACCCTTTTCTTCTCTGGTTATAAATGGATGGGAGTTTAGGATTACAAGGGACAAAGCCTAATTTTCTGGGCCTCGCAGACCTTGGTGTTGGTGTGGGGGAAGGCAAGTTTTCAGGGCAAAAGCAAGATGTGGGAGCTCCAACGCCCTCATTTCACAAGCCAACAGTATTTTCTGCACAAGCAAAGCAAACCTTCAGAAAAGTATTGCAGTGCTTGAAACTGAGACTGAAATAGGGAGTGATGAACTCCTGCAAGTGCAGCACCCTTAACCCTCTTACCCTAACAAAGTTTCTGAGAGAGGATGTGATTTTCCATATGGCACTGGCACATCCTCTCCCCCTCTCCATTGACACGGAAAGGACTCTGTTCTCCTCTTCTCCACCCTCCTTGCACAACTTCTCTCCTGATATCACATTATGCATTTGGCAAAACAGACCTTTGAGTCTGGAAAGTCTAATGTATCAATGTGCAGATTATTAGTTTCAGCTACTTCTTTCAATAAAACTAAGGAAAAGAGCTTTCAAGGAGATAGAGGACTAAATCACACTGGTTTCCTAACTCTATTCAATTTCTTTTAAAATCCCCATCCTATGTTCAAAAAGTTTTCATCAGCATGACCACAAAACAGCAGCTAACTGTAAGAATAGTGCTTATTCTGAATACTACAGTAAAAGCTACAGGATCCAGCCTAAAGTGCAACAAGAATTAATTGCAGTTGAGAAAACAGAGATAGTTCAGCAATCATAAGATCCAGTCCTGCCAGTACTCAGCAGTTTTCTTATAAATACGAGACAAGCACAGTCTTCCTGTTGATTTCAGTAGATGTTGTAGCATTCAATACCTGGCAGAACTACATTCAGAAAGCCTGAGAAAAACACAATGTCTTTTAAGTTTTGTAAGCTTAAACACAAAGCAAAGCACACCTCATTTGCTAAAAAAATAAAATGAAAATGTGCTAGTACCAGGAAGAGACTAGAAAGGAGACCTTGGAAATCAGGGTACTTGCAAGTCAGGAATGTAATGTGTATAATACAGATCTGATTGTATCTGGCAGGCTGGTATTCACAGGAGCTGATCCACAGCATCAAACTCAGTCCTTACAAAAGCAACGCCTGGTATTTAATCTCAAAGTTTGTCAGCTTCTTGCAATTAGCTACTACAATGGTATGACAAGGTATGGAGTGGAACACCCCTTCCTCCCTTCTCCAGAGGAAAAATGCAAGGGACAGCAAGAACTTTACCCAGCATCGGACAACAATAAATCCTGGATACACTGACCCCACTTGATGAAAGCGGAAAAATATTTATTTATTTTTAAACAAAGTTTCAGTGTTGCACTTCCCTACCTAGTAAACAGCTGAACAGGCAGGATGATACCCAAGACCATCTCCTCCACCCCCATCTCCACCCCCCTGTCGTATCAGTGCTTCAGTCAATGTTCAGAGGGAAAAAAAAAAATCACAAACACAACCCCCCAACTCAAGTATCTGTTCTGATAGGAGCATGGAACAGTAACCAAAAAACAATCAAGTCCTCATTGTCATAGTGCGACAATCACAGCACCTCTTCTGTTGAGCAAATAGTCAATTCATAGAGAGAAAAGCATCATGAGGACAGACACGAAAGCTGTTATTCCCCATTTTAAGTAATAGGAGAAGGTCACATATCAAGCCGTTGCACCTTTTCATTACCTCCTAACCCTCCACAGCAGGGGAACCACACTTATGACTGCGTTAGATATACAAAAGCTTTTCAGCTCCAAAAAAGGAAAAGAAAAGATGAGGAAAGGAAAAAAAAAATAAATTAAATTCATCTTACCAGCACGTTACAGCACCAACTTGCTTGAAGGAACGTTGCCTTTACAGGTTTCTCTTTTAATTATCCTGGAAGCAGAAGGGGGAAAAAAAGAAGACGACGAAGCAGGGTTGTTAAATTAGTGTGTGCTCGAATCTTTTCAGTTTGTCGCAGAGTAGAAAAATACCAAAAAAAAAAAAAAAAGAAAAGAGAAAAAAAAAGGAAAGGGCACTCAAAGAAAGAAAAAAAGCAAAAGAAAGCTCAGTAATTTAAATTTTCTGTCAGTTCAGGCAGCATCGCTCTGTCCCGCCCCTCTTCCCACTGGGTTCTACTACCTGCAGGGCTGCAACTGACAGCTACTGTGCAAACAAAAAAAAAGGCAAAAAGCATGCTGGGACCATGCTGTCTGCTGTCTGAGTCTCTCTCCACTTCTGATGACTGAAAATCATTAGTGAAAAGGTTCTGTTGTTGTTTGCTGAGATTTTTAAGTTAGGTTCTTTGCATGAAATGTAATTTATTTTTAATTGATGCGGTGCGGCACGTGACAGAAACCGGTGGTTGTGTTTCTCAGCTCTCCTCAGAATGGAGACTAACCTGAACAGATTGATTTTAATAGTATGGTATGTGGAGAATATACACAGACATTTACTGTGTTGCACTTTGCAGGGATGCCGTTAACCCTCCCCGTAACACATTGCACAAAAATTCTTATCTGAATGGAAAGTCAGGAAAATATTTCAACAGAAAGCAATAAAAACTCTGGCACTCAAAAAAGTTGCCAGCATTGTTTTTGCTCTGCTTTTAAGTTTTCCTTCTAAACTTTTTCAAATCATTTTTGAGAACAAAAAGTAAGAGAAGTCAGAGGCATAATGAGCAACCAGCACAACACTTGTGTGAAAAGAATGAACTAATAATCCCAGTACATAAAAAGCTGGCTTTAACCAGATGTTTGAAACCATTTTTGACAGTCTGTGCTCCTGACTATTAGCAGACTGCATACATCATATGAGTGTGAACTATTTGATGAAAACTAACAAGAAAAACAAGTACAAAAGCTATAAATGCCATTTTTAATAGCTATTTTAATAGCTAATAAACAGGCTTATAATAACAGGGCTAAAATCGTCCTCTCAAAACAAAAATAAGCATAATAGATAACTTCTACATAGAAATGTATTCACCAAAATATGGTTCACACCTAATTACAAAATAAAATTAAAAGAGTGAAATAATGATTTTCCTTAATACTTTAGTAGTAATTGCTTGGATCATGCCACAGTAAATATGCAACATTTGTATTCAGTTATTGCTCTACTTATGTGTTTAACCATAAAATAAAAAAGCAGAAATGTTTCAACTTAATTGAATTAATCTCAGTTTTTACTCAAAGTTTGCACTGGAAGAGATACATGCACGTTGAGCATGCCTACCACAGACAATTGGCTCCTAAGCAGATTTTTAAAATCCCTGCAGAAACATCCCCTGCAGCCTTTACTAGTCAAAGTAGATCCCATAAGGTGATTCCTACAACCAGGAGTTGCACAACAGGGCTCAAGGTGTAGGGTCTGCCCTACAGCCTTCTAAGGCTGCTGCTCATGAATATCCAGCCACAGTAAACACGTGCCACAGTCAAATTTAAAGTTGTTTTTCTTCTCTTTTAAAGTCTCTAGACCCTTTTAACAGGGGATGACCTGGAACCATTTCCACTGTTGGCAGAAATCTCACGCCATTCCAGACATGAGGAATAAATTGTCATGGCCAAGAACCATGTATCTGCAAAGTTCACCAAGGCCTCCTAGCAGATTTGGGTTGTCTGGAAAAACTTTTGCCATCCCCTGTGGATTCAGTATCAGCACAGAGGAAAAAGACAGCATAGAGAGTTATCTTCAAAATTTAAATAAAAATACACAAGGACAGTGAATGTAATTTGGAAGAGGGACAACAGTAGATTCATCAAGTAGTAAGGGCAGAAATGCAGCTTTTTTCCACTATAATTTGATCTCCTTTACACTTGTGTGGCTTTAAAGACCTATTTCTGTGCTTGTAAACAATGTTAGTATAAGTTTTCATCCAAGTTTGGTGTTTCCTGCTGCCCTGTCCTTTGTTTCAACCAGAAAGCTTTCCTTCTTTTGTTCCTTGTTAAGAAATAAAAATGGCAAAAGGTTAAAAAAACCCAAGTGTTCTTGATGATTTGACAGCATTTAATCCTTATTTTGGTATCCTCATGCCCATGTACACACACACACGATCAATTCCAAAATTCCATTAAATCCAACTAACTTATTATCCTTCTATATCTCCCTGCAAAAGGCAAGGGGGGAGTGTTTTTAATGCACTTGGTATTTTAAGCAAGGACCTCAGACCTTCAAAAGAGAAATAATTGAACTTCGCCTTTAAAGGAATACAGTAGTGCATTAAATAACAAAAAACAAAAAAGCTGGATTTAGCAAGGAGATTCCTTCAAGGCAGAAATTTGACTAATTGGTTGAGAAAACTCACAAAAGCTCATAAATTCAAACATTTATAGAAACACCTCACTTTTATGGTATTAAGTTGAAATAAAAATGGTGGTAAAATAAGCCATTAATATCAACCTGTTCTCCTGTAATGTAGGACATGAGAAAACACAGGAACAAATGCTGAGATGTTTAGAAGCTGGTGGAAGTTTCACTCATTTTAGGGTTTTAGTAATGCTATATGTTAAAATTAACCATTCAGTATCTCTGTCAATATCTAATTTTGATAAAGAGTCATAGGCTTTGGACTGCAGAAGTAAATTAGGTATTATGCAGAAAAAATAGGCACCCAGAGGGCACAGTTCTTGGTACCTGGAATAGCTTTGCTGGAATAAGAAAGATAATTTTTTTTTGGTTCCATAGTCAGTTTTTAACGAATCAGTCATGTTAGAGAAGCAGTAATTAACAGAGGTTTCCTGCTATATAATGCAATGGAAAGCATCTAATTAACCTTTGTATCCTCTACAAAACGCCATCAAATGAAGCATTTTATGGTGTTGTTTCAGTAGGGAACATTTTTACCTTTAACTTCAGTGGAGTTATTGATGGGTTTTTTGTTTTGTTTTGTTGTTTATTTTTGTTTGTTTGTTTTTCCCACATATTTTGATGTCACTGATCATCAAAGATTAGCTCCTAAAAACACAGAAACCATTTTGTAAATTTCAATTATTTAAAAAAACCCAACATCCAAAACCAAAAAATCCACCAAACCTTTGAACCCCTTTTTGCCATATGACTAAAAGGACTCTGATATCCTGTGATGGCAAGAAAAGGGGTTGAGAAATAAGTTTTAGTATGAAATTAGTTCCAGTATTAAAAACAAGACTTGTAAATTAAAAACACCAAACGAGACCAAAAAGATCCTTTTCCTCCTCTAGTAAAGTCTTGCTTTGTAGCCAGATCTATGCAAGTGGCCTCACTTAAATAAATAAACCCCTGTGTCTTCCTGCTCACACAGCTCTACTGAAACCCTTCACCTCTGTAAAGGGAATTTTGAGAAGGTGTGAATTATACAGCCGAGGGAGATAAATGTAATTTTGTGTAAACTCCATTGTTAGAGGGAGACTTGGGAGTAAACACGGGCCATACAGCCAGTTCTGACTTTCAACTTGGGGTAGTTGCACATCTTAAGATTTACAACTTGTATTAATTATGCCAAAGGAATACCCAGCCTCCACTGACTTCACATACCGTATTTCTTTGTGTACAGGCTAAGCCCTCTTTTACATTAATTGCTTTCTCCTGCATCTTTAAATTGAGGGTGGTTTTCTCATACATTTAATTGCTTTCCTCTGCAGCTCGCAAGGAAAAGGTAGTTGAAGGTGGCTTCTAAACAAAGATATACTGTAATTAAAAGCTCTTTTAAAGAGAGCTTTTCTGTACAGCACCTGCTGTTAATGGAGTACTTTGTGTACTGTTCTGTGGGGTCTTTGAACGGAGTGCATTATTTCAGTAGTGTGCTCTTGGAGGATTTCTACATCTGATGTGGTGACCTGTATATGTTAATCATTGATGCTGGGGAAAGAAAAAAAGGCAGACTTCTCCATTCCCCAGAAAAATCCAGCCCATAAAAATGGTTTGGTAAAGTGGAAACTACAGTTTTAAACTTCTGATTGTCTTGTGGATAACAATCACTCAATTTTGTTTCTTTCCCAGCTGAAAAAAATACCTTGCTACAATTTCCATTAAAAGATCAAGATTTTATAGCACGTAGTTTTGCTTAGCAAAATTTCTTCTCCAGGAAGAAAAGATTCTGCAGTTTATGTGATTTAATAAATGACAGTTACACATCTTAGTCCTTCCCTGTTGCCTTGCCTTGGGTTGAATCCATTTTTCATACCTGTGTTTCTGTCCCCTCGGTACATCCTGTTGTCTTGCAATCAATGGCAGCTGACTTAAAAAAGAAATCTCTATGGAATTTAATGCTTTGATAAATTAATCCATCCTTGTGTGCTAGCCTTCCAAATGTTCATTTCTTTAGAATAGCTTATGGTGTGAAAGTAAAGCCTTAAGACAAGAAAGACAGACAGATGCTGTGTATAAATTCCTGCTGTTTTCACAGAAGAAATAATGTGGAAAATAAGGGTGCCAACTTATTCAGAATGTGTTTTGGGGTTTGCTTTGATGTTTGCTTTCAATCAATGGGTGGTAACTGATGATTCAATGGAAATAATAGCTAAGCAGAGAAAGAAAATTGCTCAGCAATTTTGTAATGTTGCAATAACAGCCTTGGCTCCAAGGTGAAAGGGGATGTTTTCCACGGTGGTGTAAATAGGAAAAGGAGAAGAGATAACCACACTCTCATTACCAACATTAAGTTCAGGTGTTCACAACTGATTCCTGTATTTTCTTCTTTACTGCCTCTGAGCAGAAAGGGACTCTTTAAAGGGCTCAGGAGTTATTTGGATATATCTCATTGCTATAGACCAGGTAAAAAAAATAATGGAAAAGGCATGTACTGGGGCCATACCAAGGTGGTCAACACCAAAACTTTACAGCACCTGCTTATCTTCTGTTTAGAAAATGCCACAATAAATCAGACAGCAATGAGCCCTAAATATTTTAGCGGAGGTCACCACAGATGCATATTTTAATTTTTTTTCTGATACATATCTCCATATACCTCCAGCATGTTCTCCCGAGAAGAACAGCTTCCAGACTCATTCAAGTGTATTTTCACAATACACACTGATTAATAATTCATTCTTGCACCAGCACTGACCTATTGTTATTTACTGAGACTGCATAGAATGGCTCCCAATGTTCAGTCTGATGCCTTCTGGTGCCCATCTATCTATAGCTCTTCCAATTAAAAGAACTTGTCAGTTCAGGCACTACATGTTGCCTAAATACATTTTTCTCCAAGGTTCAAGCAACCTGCTAACAAGGCAGTTGCACCTACTTTAACCACACCTTTACTAGGCTGTAGTCTCGGGGTCTCTAGCCCTTTAGGATTATGAAGCTTTTTCCCTGGCAAGCATCACTCCATCCTCTCAGACGCTAAATTAACGTCCAAGAATGTGATCACTTTGATGAGACCAGCTGTTTCTCCTGCTGCCAAAGCACTCCAAAGGCTTTGGCAGCTGCCCTAAATGTGCTCAGCAGATCCTGACATGTGCCATCGGAGAGCCTGCTCCGCCGAAAGGAGCCCGCGTGTGCGGCGCTGACCCTCCCACCTGACTTGTGTGTCTGCACCTTATTGAAAGGATCTGGGAACAATCCAAGAGGAATTCGGGAAGTGGAGGTTGTCAGCTCCTGAATGAACACCTTTTAGATTTTGAGCTTAAATCTTAAGAGGTGAGAAATATGCAAATATGCAGACAAAGACAAGATTTGGTATTTGTTGAGCCTGCCTGTAAAATCTTCTTTATCTTTTGCAATCTTTACAAGAGGATCAAGGAATATCAGACCAGTCAAAGAGATATTATTTGCAGGGCTAGGAACAGTGCTTGTCAAAGTTTCATGATGTTTTCTTTTATATAGCCCTGTTTTCAGCTGCTTATGACTTTTTATTACACTACATTCTGGGATTAAATTTTTCTCTGCTTTTCTTTCTCCTCTGATTGCTGGAAATCTTCAGTCAAATCAGCCCAGTTCTAGTGAACAACCAAGCCAGAGCCTCCTGAGCTGACAGTTGCATTTTCTTTCAGGAGGTCTGTAAAGATTATGTTTCTGACAAGATTTAAGCAGGGACTTGAAATTTGTACATGGGGTGGCATTTATGTCAGGGACAACAAAAAAATACATCCGTACAATTATAAAAATGAGGGCTCTTCTGAAGAAGGTAGCAACAGGACAGACAAGCTATATCCCACATGGTTTAGGTGATGGTACAGCATGACTGGAATTACTTGATGTCCCCTAATTTGGGGAGCTCAGAAAAGAAGGTTTAGGTGCAGAGAAGCTCTGGATGGTCCATCCCTGGAAGTGTTTAAGGCCAGGTTGGAAGGGCTTTGAGCAACCTGGTCTAGTGGAAGGTGTCCCTGCCTGTAGCAGCAGGGTTGGAACTGGATGATCTTTGTGATCACTTCCAATCCAAACTGTTCTATGATTCTCTGATATGGATTTTTGCAATGCCCCTTGGTCTCAAGACTGACAGCCACTTCATGCACCACCGTGGATATGGCCATGAGCACTTAAACTGTTCTTAGAAAGGCTCTGAAACTAAAAACAAGAGAAGCAGGATGGAATGGAGGAAATATATTAGGAGAGCAAATCTGGAAGTGTATTCAGGTGGGCAGAAGGAGATAGGTGGAAAAAATGCCTGGAAAAAGAGAACTAAAACTGAGATGCTTCTGCAGAGGAGAATGGGCTGGTTATGTAGGACTCCTTGCCTGGAAGTAAGGCATGAGCAGTCAGTCAGAGGGATTGGTTCAGACATGGAGCTGCACTGCCAGAAACAGGCTGGATGGATAAAGAGAAGTTGTACAATTATGTAGCACTGGACACCACAGTTTCAGAGGAAGGAATGAATCACTACAGTGATCTTAACTGTAGTTCCTCCTAACTTTTTGAAGCGCCCAGTTTCTATAAGCAGTTATGTTCTTGGATAGCATTTTTCTTTGCTGGGAACTTTACAGATTCTTAATGTTCTCCCTGGTTTGAGGTCCTTGGTGTTATTGAAAATATGAGTTAATTATAATAAAAGAAAACATAATAATCAGCCAAATTCCATTAAACTCCTAACTAGTTTCTGTGCCTGCTACTTACTTGGTCCTCTGTGCCTCTTCTGACAGCAGAGCTTTGCCTTGAAGGGCAAGAACATTCCATCTGTTGAGCTCTGAGGGTGTAAATGCTCCTAAAAAGGAAAATATTTGTCTCTTTGGTGTATATGAGAGGCTGGAAGACCCAGTGTTGGCTGCACTGGAAATGGATAATCTCCATCTCCCTGATGGCTAACTGCGCACAAATTGTGTCATCTCGTACACAAAGGGCAGATCCGACTGGGGCATATGTTATCGTATAGCTGCAGTCACACAGAGGCCCTCAACATGAATACCATTAAAATGTGAAACGCTCATAGATTATTTTAGGCTTCACAGAGAGCCATAACAGCTACTGCAATAAATCAGAGCAGTTGCCAGGCACTTGTGTATCAGTGCACCCTAGCTGTCACTTCACAGGCTGCAGTGTCTCTGCTGTGCTGCCGTGCCACCGGCACCTTCCCGGGGCCAGAGCTCACACGTGTGGTTCCCTGCAGGAATTGTCTTCCAGAGATGCTCCTGCGGTCTCCTGCTCAGGGCTGGGGAGACACACAGCGAAGCAAAATATGTGCCAAACCCCAAGAGCCTGTCTGGAGAGGCTGTATTTTTAAATCTCACAAGGTTCCAGCCTAACTCCCATCCCAGATCCCCTCGCTGTCTGATGAGGCAGAGGCAGAATGGGATTTTCCTGATTTTCCTGAGAACTAGTGATCCATTTGCCTCATGCCTGTACCATCAGAAATCCCTGCCCCTTTTATGCAACATTTAATGACCATTTGCCATGAAGCAGAAAGGACAAAGACCTTCAGACATTTCCAGGTGCAACTGCACTGCTGGTCTATAGTTCATTTTTTATCTTGCCTGTGCAAAATTAGGGATTTCTATGTTGAATTTAACATAAGTAATGAAACACATAGATTTTAGTTTTAACCAAACCTGCTTTGTTTTTAAAACCAGCAAATGATTTTTGTTTTCACTGTATTTGTTTCAATTCAGTTGTTGAGTTTAGAGAATTCAATTAGTTATTACAGCACTGAGGATAGATTTTTTTTTTTTAAGATTTGGCCTTACAAATGAAAGTCAGTAGTCACTTTTAAGTTTTGTACACAAAATAGGAATCTCTCACTGACGTGGTAGAACCTGGATTTGTCAGAGGGGAAAAAAACCAGTATGTAAATTAAGTGAAAATTTTGATTGATCTGAAAATTTTTATTTACTGGGAAATTCTTCTGGCCTGTGAAATATTTAATAAAAATTATCAATTCAGAATTAAGATAATTTGGAAACAAATATCACTTGTTTAACTAAAAAAAAAAATAAAAGTTAAAATGCAACATC
>VXBC01010540.1:26474-56588 GCA_013399945.1 Ploceus nigricollis
TAGAGGCAAAATAAATATTTTATTTAAATATTTAAAAAATAAATATTTATTAAAATAAATATTAAATATTTTCTATAGAGGCAAAGAAAGTCAGGGACAGGAAAAAGGATGGATCTCTGAACACAAAGAACATTTCCTTGGACTGCACTACTACTGTTTTATTTCCAAAGCTGTAGAGGTGGAGCTGTAAATAACAAAGTCATCAACGAGGGCTGATCTTCAGTCATATGCAGCAATCACTAATATTAATTAGACTAATGTGACTTGACTAAAAAAAATCCCTATTTGAATGAAAACATTGGACTGATCACCTTCAGGAGACTGGATGAGTTTGAAACAAAACTTTCCTAGAAATCATGTTCTATCTAATGGGAAAACTCAAGTCAATAGGAAATAGCACAAGAGACAAGTGAGGAAGATTTGCTGTACTATGTAGTTTTCTTTCCAATCTTACCAAAGTTTATTACTGCACAGCTCTAAAATTGCCTGCTCCTTCCTTCAAATGCTAAAGATAATATTTTTTCTACAGGTGGCTGGTACACTGACTACTAGATCTTGATTCTGATCTCTCTAAATTAATCTTATTCTCTTTGGCCAACTACAATGGAAGTATTAGTAAAAGAGGAAATTATTTGTTTCTGGAGGGACGTGCCCACTTTCACATCACTTATTCAATCTCTCTTTTACAAAACTTATTCAACAACTTCTTTATTGTGTCCTTAGAAAACAATTATCCCTGAAGGGCAGGGGAAAAAAAAAATCTTTTCTCCTTGTACTTTGCCCTCTGGTTCTGAGCTGCTTTCATTTAGAGATGCTCTGCCAGATATTGCCACGCACAGAACTCCAGCGTTTCATCTTGTTTTATGACACTTGTGAATTTTGCCTAAGTCTTTAACTCAACAATATTTTTTTCTTTCTGCTTCACACTGCAAATTTATCTCTAACTTAAAAGTTTTCTCTCACCTCAGATCTCTTTCAATAACTCTGCATTTCAGGCTCTTTTTACTTTCCTCACTTTGCTACTCAACATTAATTATTTTTTCTCTGGTGGGATTAGCTTGCAATTTTCTAGGATAAACACAATTTTGCTTTAAGCCCAGATTCCTAACCTATTCAGGTCCTCTTCCATTATTTCACTGGGGTTGATAACCTTTACTGATTCTAGTACCATCTGCAACTTTCATTAGTATTCTGTCAGCTCTTATCCCCTGGACCAAAATGAAGACATTAGGGCCTGACCTGACTCCTGCAGTATCTGATAGATACCTCCCAGCAACTTTCAACTTTGTTTTTCACTACCAATCATTTAGAACCCTGTAGACAGATTTCAGTGTAAGTGACAAGAAAAAGATGAGTGGGTGGAGGAGCAGTGAAGGCCTTGACTCTGTGTAAGCCCTGTCCAGCAATAACAAAGGCATCCTTGAATTATCAACACTATTTCCAGCACAAATCCAAATCATATCCCCATTCCATCTACTATGAAGAAACTAATTATACCTCAGCCAAACTCAGCACAGTTCTTGTCAAATTCCTCTGAAATGCCATATACTGCTGCTTATTTACAGTATCTGTAAATATTGTTTTAGTAGATAACAATAGTTGAAGGCTCATTTGCCTTTTTCTGTTGTAGAATGAGGTCTGGGAGTACCTGGACTTCCATCTTTGAAAGAACTTCAGTTAGAAGGGGGTTGCTGAATGCTTCTTGAGGAGCTGGACCTTCTTCCAGGAAGCAGGGTAAGAAATTGCCAGTGGTCCATGCTCTGTTGCCCTTTGGCTGCACATGCAAAGTCTTGATTGCCCTGATGGGAGAAGGAGTGAGGCATGGAGGGAGCAGCTGGGCTATGGTACACTGCAATGTGAAATCCACAAAGGAATCCCCAACATTTCCATGAGTCTTTTCAGTGGTCCTGTGCTCCTGTGGATCTGTCTACTCCCCAGAATTACTGGGAGGCCCAACTTTTCCATTTTAGGAAGTTTATAGATGCTCACACACAAGGACCAAGGGTATACATGCATTTCCCTTACACCAGGCACAAATCCCAGGCAAGGTGGATTACCTACAGCTCTAGATCAGAGCAGCATGTTCTGGAAGCTTGCTGCTGCTGAAGGTGACCTTCCAGCTTTCCAGAAATCTCTTGCTTCTCAGCACATCCTCGTGTTGCACTTTCAGGACACTGCAGCAAGATGGAATAGCTCAGGGATGCTTTCAGTGTCCCACATAGAAAACTGATTTGGAAATGGGACAAAGCCATCTGTATTGGCTTGGGCTGGAATGTTCACAGAGAAGATGAAAGGTTAGCCTCAGTCTTTACCACAGCCTAGCCTGGCTTTACTTTTTTAGATATTTAAGTCAGTGTGAACCAAGAAGTTTCCCTCTCAAAACAGAGATTTGATCTGAAAGGTTGTTTTGGTGCTCTGGTTGGGTACAGGGAGGGCTAATAGACCACGGCATCAGCCTCTTGCTGAGAGCTCCTTCTCATGGTCCTCATAATACTAGACCAGTTGGACCGTGCTGCTGTCTCCCTTAAGAACAGCTTTAGTGGAAGAGAGATAATAAATGCTAAACCCTCTGTCTAATGGATGTTATCTCACTGATCCCTGGGCAGGAGTACAAGCTTAGAATCATGGTAGCACCAACTTCAGCCTTGCCATGTGTAAAAAGTCAGAGTGCAGGTGTCTCTTACAGAGATGGAGAAAGCAGATAATCTACTTAGAAACTTCCCTGTGTTACAGGCTGCTTGGCTAATAGTCAGGATTGCTTTTTAATGTCACTTTTTAATGTTGGGATGGCTACCTGGTGGCTGTACAGACTAAAGAAATAAAGCAGTGTCTACATGGCTGTAGATGTTTCAGTAGGAGAGGCTTCTTCTCCTGTCTCATGCAGAGACACCATCAATCCATGGCTTGGCTTGATGGACCTGTGAGGCACCTGCTCACTAAGCCACCTGGAGAGGTTCAGTGCCCTGGTATCCCAAACGTGGGTCTCCGTGTTTCAGAGCCATCCTGGATAACTGAGGAAAGTGTCTTTGCAGCTAGAGGAGCCTTGGGAGGCTTCTAGGTGACCCAAGGCCATAAGTGTGGAGCTTCTGTCCTCTGAGTGCTGGCTGAGGAAAGAGCAAGTTCACTGCTCACAGCCTCTGTGAGTGAAGGGAGCAATGGTGCACCTCCCAGAAAATGGAAATATTTTCTTATATGTGTCAGGAATACAGTATCAGATACACAATGAAGCATGTCCTTTCTCCTTCTCAGAACAGAGTCACATCCGAAATCCCACCTCTCCTCTTTCAAAGGAGAAAATCAGAAGGAATTTCCCTACTCATACTATGAATTTTATACCAGGCACTCTTGTTGTTTCCCTGGCTACAAGTGAACCCCAAGTGAAAGGCTTGTAGGGTATGCCTGTCTTGGGTACCCCTCTAGAGACTGCCATCCAAAATGAAGGCAAATCAAGCCTTACACTAACAGCTTAGAGACTTTGTACCAAGGGGAAAACCCAAATGCAAAAAACTCCCTCTGCAATGTTAACTAACAATAGCACTGACTGATCTCTCTCAGCGAAATATAGAATTGTTTATACCATTTCTTTTACAAATATTAATTAGAAAAAGGCAGTGAAGTCCACAAGTAAAATTTCCTTAAATTATAACAGTGAGTGGTTTGTTTAAAACAGAACTTATTAAAAGGTGGGCTGAACAATCTGTCATTAATATACCATTTAACTTATTTATTATATTACCTATTTTCTAAATTAAATCAAAACACTTTCACAATTTCCACTTTTAAATTACTCACTTTAAACTCACTTTGATTTATTTCTGGATGTATAACTAAATCTTTTCTGAAGACTCAAGGATACTGAGAGAAAATATGACATATTTTAGCAGCACGTTCTTCACCAGCAAAAAGCAATACAAGAATGTGCAACATTTGTGGTAAGAGTAGCTTGGCTGGTGCAGGAGCAGAGGAGGGACACAAGAATCATCTGGCTGGAGCATCCCTCCTGTGAGGAAAAGCTGAAAAAGCTGGGGTTGTTCAGCCTGGAGAAGAGAAAGTTCCAGAAGACTTTGTTGCAGCCTTTCAGCACCTCAAGGGGGTTTGTAAGAGAGATGGTGACAAATCTTTTAGCAAGGGCTGTAGTGAAAAGAGAAGAGATAATGGCATTAATCAAAAAGAGGTTAGATTCAGACTAGACATAAGGAAGAAATTGTTGACAATGAGGGAGGTAACACACAGGCACAGGTCACCCAGAGAAGCTGTGGCTGCCCCATCCCTGGAGTGTCCAAGGCCAGGTTGGACAGAGCTCTGAGCAACCAGGGATAGTGGAAGGTGTGTCTTTAATGGTTGCTTCCAACCCCAATTATTCTGTGATTCTGTGATAATATAGGCCATTACCTCAAAAATGGAGCTCTCACAGTAATGTGGGTTTTCTTTTGTAAATAATCAATTTGATCAGTTTCCAAAAATCCACAGTTTTAAGAGAGTCCACTAGTCCTTTTTCCAGGAATCTATCCCTAAACATGCCAAAGCTAAATTTATCACCATTGTAACCCAGTGTGACTGGGAGAATTACACTGGAGGGTGATCAGGGTTCTGTGCATTTAACAGCATTTCAAGAAACTACATTTTGGAGAGGCAGCCCTGGGGTTTTTTTCATGTCAGTCTTTTCTTTTTTTTTTTTTAATTCTCTCTTCTCTCTCTTCTTTACATTGTGGAAATGATGAGGAAATTGCTTCTGTGCTATTATGCAAAACCTTATTTGTCAATCTCTTCAAAAAATCAGGAAATATTTGAGAAAGCTGGGGAGGAAGTTCATAGCAGCTTTAGCTAATCTGCAGAAAATCCGGCCTACATGACTCCTGTGTCACTGCTGCTTCTTTCATCTATTCTTTATAAGGAATCTATTGAACTTTAATTAATATGAAAAATTCAGGTTTTCATCTGATTTAAATGTGACTGACTTCATGCTGTTATTAAAAGTGGAACAAAGTCCAAGTGTGGTGAAAACAATGCTGATATCTGGATTCAAGAGAGAATCTCAGAGCCCACAGAAAGTGTAATCTTACAGATCTGTAATGCTGTGTAACAGATAAGTAGAGGAATGCCAGAAAGTCATTTATATAGATCTCTGTGATAAGGATAAGAGAGTGACACATGAAATATCTATATTATCCTTAGCCTGGAAAGTTTTCTGAAAGCTAATCTCACTCTTTCTAGTCAGGTTGCAGCTTGTTGGAGGCCAGGATATGAATTAATGCTGTCTGAGTTCAAAATAGAGAAGAGACATTCCATGGAATACAATGAAATACCTCTATCCTCTTTTGAGGCTGAGCAGCATGGGGACTCTTTAGGGTCTGAGATGTAGGAAGAATAAAATGCTGGTGCCTGCATTTCAAAGTGCTGCAGAATCCATATTTTGATTTAACCCGTTTGTAAAGCAAACCCCAAAATTTGGAGTTAGATACATAAGCCATGTAACAATCAGAACTGATCCACAGGAAAATACTGAACAACAGAATGATCTCTTTAGAAATTAGATCTTTTAATCAGGCCTGCAGTTATGTGTCTCTGTCTCCACAGAGATCCTGCTTGAAAATCAGAACTGATAAATGGTGTCCTGGTTTTTTTTTCCCTCCAGATGGATATGCATCTCCGATTTTATTCCCTCTCCAATCTGTATAGATTTGAATTGTAATTTAAAAGTGATGTCTTTCAAAAATGTTCAACAACAGAAAAACACACCCAAAACTCTCATGAGGATGGCATCTCCAAGTGAGATTTAATGTGAGACTGTGGAACCCAGGAGGCACAGCTCCCCCAGCTCACATACCCCATGTGTGGCAGGACAGTCACCTCACAGGAAATCCTGGCTACTATGGAGACACAGCTGGAATGATGTTAATTTGGATCCATCTACCCAGGAGAGCCATCCACCTCCAGATTGCAATGGAGAGAGAAACACGTGCATCAAAAGGCAGAATTATTTGCTTGCATACCTGTTGGTTTCTTCCTGTATTAAGTTCCACATATCTGTTTCTACAAGGCCAGCTGCTGTTATGGTTGGCTGAAGCCAGGGAGAAATGTGTGGAAAAATATGTGTAAAAGCAATAAATAAAGACTGGTGCTTAAAGTGAGTAACTAAAATCTGCCTCTAAGCATTCCTTGAATTCCACAGGTGTGTGTAATTTTGGTGGAAAGAGAGTAGTGCTGAGATCAGATGAACTGAATCCTCAAAGTGTATTTCTCTCTATTGATTGTATGAACCTCTGGAGTGATTTACATGGTTTAGTGGTGGACTTGGCAGTGCTGGGTCAATGCTTGGATTTAATGACCTTAAAAGTTGTATCCAACCTAAATATTCAATGATTCTAATTGGTCTTGTGATATTAGTGGTGGCTCCTGCAGCACTGTGATAGCTCCTTCTTGAGCTGCAGGACCTGTTTCCTTGAAATAGAGCAGGGATAAAAAAAAAAAAGGAAAAAAAGGTTTATTTCCTTGATCTTGCTAAATTCTTCAGTTATATTAGGAGTCATTAAAGCAGCATCTTCACCCTATTTACAACATAAAGAGCTAATTCTTGATATAAATTTTTGTGGCCACCATTAATATTTTCTAGACAAACAATATCACTTCAGCAGGGTCTGAGCATATTTTAAGCAAAGTACCTTTTAGTATCTGCAAAGTGCTTTCCTAGGCCTTTACTGATTGAAACAAGGCTGAAACCTTCTCCCTGAGCCCTCAGATTTCAGCAGGGGAGGAAAGGTTAATAATGCTCACCTAAATCTAATGCTCAGCTTTAGTCCAGTATCATGCTAAAGCCGTGAGATTTTTGGACTCAGCAATTCATCCTGTGATTGCCCACTTGGAGCAAAATGTTATGAGGCATTGGCATTTCTTTTTGTAGCAAAATCAACACTAAAGCTCGCTCGTATTTGAACTTGAGTTTGACCAAGAATTCTAAAAAAATAACCTCATGCTGAATTAAAACTATAGGAATATATATATATTATAATTCCAGCACTTGATACACAATGGCAAGTAGAATAATGAAAACCTTGATGTTACTGAGCAGTTTCAGGAAAAGTTTTCTGCACACAAAGGTCTTAAGTCTAAAAATTTGATAAGAAAATATCAGTGTCTCAGGGTTTAACACACTTGATTAATCCCTGCCAGTTTTTTCAAATATTATTTTACATGTTTTAAATATTGTCTTGTCCATATTTTGAAATAATTCTTATTACTTTGCAACATTTGTGCCTCAAATTCTGCCAATAGAACAAGAACCATCCTAAAAGTTCTTTCTCTCCAAAACCTGACATAAAAAGCACGTGTGTACATAGTGGCTGACATGGTGGAAACAGATTTAGAAGTTTTGACAGGTTTGTGTGGGGTTTTTTTTTTCCCACAACAAAAAGGGAAATTTCAAGGTGGAGTTACTGACAAATTAATTTGCAATACTTATCAAATATATTCCCAAAATTGAGCAAAACTATCATTTTGTTATTCTCAGGAAGGCATTAAAAAAGCCTTTAAAACTATTATTGGAATTAAATAAGACATTCAGTCACATAATATTTGTTTCAAGTGTCCCACAAAAACTCTCAGCATAAAGAAAATACAAACAAACATACAAACAAATATCAAAGTCTTAACTAAGATCTCCCCTCTAAGCCTTTTCATTGTGCGTGGGAAATATTTATTCCAGTTGGAACAATTTTAAAAGCTGCTGTGCAGATGCTTCTCTCTTATAGTGTCATGAAGCAAAACTTTTCTTTTCTACAACATTTTAACACAGTATTATAAAATATTTTACAACCAATGGAACAACATTGTGTTTGACTAGACTAAATAAAATCACTGTTCTACCTGAAACTGAAACCAAGCAGGCAAAATCAAAGATCGTCTCACACACATGTTGCTTTTAGGTGATTTTTGTTGAATTAGGATTTTATTCATGCTGCTTTTATAAGAGGAGAGGCAGGAGACTTCTTTCCAGATTTTCCTGCTGGAGCAAAATAAACAGGCATTTTGAAGTTATTTAAGTGTAAAAGGGAAGGCAGGATGTGCAACTGAGATGGGCTGAAATTCTGGGAGAGGTGAAATGGTTGTGGGTGTTATGACAGAAGGTGACAGTGGCAGAGATAATTTTTGCAGCCTTGTAAATTATGAACTTATAGATTCAGGATGCTCTATGGAAAAGCTCTCCTGGATAAATGGCCTGTGGGTTGTCTGTAGTGTGTTATCAGGTTTGGGTACAGAGCAACTCAAAGGATAATCCAAGGCCATCCTGTGGAAAATGTAAGGAGGCAGATCCAGTTCTTCAGTGCACCACTGTGGTCCTCCTGAAAAACAATGCAAAGTGAGATAAATGATCCTGTTAGTCCCCTTCTAAAGATATAAAACTGCCCTTCTCTCTGTTTGGAAATTCAAGAAGCTGCAGGTCTCCTTAAAGAATCACAGGTTATATGTGACAGACCCTACAGTGCAGGGAGGGTGGTGGTTAACTGGCAAGAGCAGGATGCCTTCACACTGTCTAAGAGCCATAGGTGGGAAATAAGTGCCATCTGTGGATTTTGAAATTATTTGAGACAAACTTCATTGCATTTGCATTGCATTGCAGCTAGGTATCATCTTATTTCCATGCTGTGTGTTGCTGGTCACACAGCACTCAATACAGTGCCTCCAGTTTTACCAAGAATGTGAAAAACTGTCTCTGACTTTCTGGTGTCAGATTATTGTCCACCTCAGTGTTATACTGAAGGGCTCTTGCCAAAGGTGATGCCCCACACTAAGTGAAGAGAGATCTCAGCATAAATTCACAAGATGGTTTGGAAGGTACAATACTGCCTGCCAAGCCAGCAGGAGGGCAAGGATTAAAACCAGCAGCTCTGTTCCCCCACTTATGAGAGTATTTTTTTTTCCCTGAGTGTGTAACAGAATGAGATATCTGCAAGTACAGCGTAAGGTTGGCTGCTGTCTTGCCAGGTCCTTTAGGATTGTTTCTCTTATTTGACAACTATGCCTACATACATTGCAAATGATGGATGCCCAGGAATGTTATGTTTTGTAAATTTATTTCATTCACCTCTTGTTACTGAAAGCATAGTAGGGCTTCAGTAAAAACAAAACATCTGTGGTCCTTGACAGAGTGACTTAAAGAGAAAGATTAAAGCTTTAAAGGGATGAACATGTAAGAGAATTAATTGAAACAGGTGGTTGCAGCTAAATGGTACTGTTTAAACTTAAGCATTTCATGGATCAGTAGGAAATTTTACCTGACTACAGTTTTAGACATGCTTCAGAAGGTACAACTAGGGGCTTTAGTTGTAAGTCTTTGCTGAAATTTAGAAACCTGTTCATACTCTGCTGATATTTGAGCTGGCAATAAAGGAAAAGTCAGACCACACTGTTTAGAAACAGAAATTACACAAAACCTCCTTGCATTATGTAATTGTGTTCAGTGCCATATACTTTAGCTAATTTATCTCTGTAGTTGTTCTGAATTTAGACTTTCTTCATCCATCTTGCTGCCTAAACAACGAGGTATTTCCTTGCATGCTAAAAAGGCACAGAGCAAGACCTGCTTTTTGCTGTTTATAACAACAGGTTTGAAAATGGAGCTTAATAGATTTATGAATGGCATCATTTTACAGGGTCACCTAAATCCATAAGGAACTGTTTTCAATGATAAGCTTTTCTGTTCTCTTTCTATTACTACAAGGACAATGCACAGGATACAGCTCCTGTTCATTTGGCTTCCGGCATCACTCAATGTCTGAGCACATGAACAATCAGAAGGGATACATTAAATAAGTTGCAAGTTATAAAGTCATCAATTATGATATATAAAGTAGACTTAAAAAATAGCACAAGACAAGCTATTTAAAAACGTTCAATGTTGTTGGTCACTGTGAGGTGTATCTTCCTTTTGTGTGTCTACCTTGATTTACTAAGAGCAAATATTTATTTATTACATATCTCTCCAGGGCTGGAAAATTAGGAACAAGCAATCAAAACTAAATGGTCATTTTTGCAGTCTTCCCTGGAGCTCCAGGTGTCCACAGAATTGTAGAAAGCCTTGGGTTGGAAGGGACCTTAAAAATCCTCTGGTTCCAACCCCATTCCGTGGGCAAGGACACCTTATAGTAGACCAGGTTGTTCAGAGCCCCATCCAGCCTGGCCTTGAACACTTCCAGGGTTGTGGCATCCACAAATTCTCCAGGCAACCTGTGCCAGGGCCTCATGGCCCTTTGAGTAGAAAGGTTTCTCTTAATGTCTAATCTAAATATCTTTTATTTTAAAACCATTGCCCCTTGTCCTATCACTATCTGTCTCTGCAAAATTACAAGCACTAAAGAGACACATCCAGTCCTGCAAATATAATTGTGTATGACAAACTATTAATGGCAACAAGAAGAAGGAGAAGCAGCAAATATTCAACCTTAAAAACTGTGTTCCAAGCCAAGTCCCCCACCCTGGATGCCTTTGAACATAGATGAGCTTTGCAGCTTCCTCAGTTATCCCCAAGCTGGGGTGAGGGCCAGAGCTCAGGCACCAAGGGAAGTTCTCAGGCTGCAGAAGCTTGATCAGATCCCTCATTTCTGGTGGGGAGGAGCAGTGCTTGGGAGTAGGCTTTAAAAGGTCAAGCCAGTAGTGAAGGTTAAGTCCAGTGTCTTTCTGACAATCTGAGAAGCAAAAGCCTGTGTGAGCAGATAGGCCTTCAGCATTCCCTGGAAAGCTGGCTCCTTAGCCGACATAAATCTGCCGAGTTGTGCCGATGTCAGTGGGGTTATTTGTCAGCTGAGTGTTGGTCCCCTATGAGCAGCAAACTGCTTTGCCGGGCAGGAGGAAGAAAGAGGTTCACTGTCTGAATTGTGCTAAAAATACACCAGATTTAACCCCTTCCCACCAAAACCCAGAGGCAGCTGGATCAGGCTGAGCAAATCTCCAGCAAGTACCATGCACACGCTGAAAGGAGATTAGGATCCAAACCACAGCGAGGCTCACACAGCTGTGCAAAACTTGAAAGGAACCAGAAAGGAACTGGAAGCAGCTGTGAGGAGAGGCTGAAAAGGCTCCCTGGAAGATGTATGGATGTGTCAGCAGGCAGGATCAGGTAACAGATGTGGTTTGCAAGGCGCTCTGCTGTAATGCTGATCAAGCCCACACACTTAGAGCAGCTGAGTGGGACGGGTCTTTGGAGTCAGCCCGAAAAGGAGCCGCTGCCGAGCGGAGGCTGCTGTGTCAGACAGGTGCTGAACAAGGAGACTTTGTGTGCTTTGCCAACAGGCATGAGGAGAGGGTTTATCCTGGAATCACAGCACTCATTTGCAGGAGGGCGAAGTTCAAATTCAATCGCGGCACTTTCTGAATTTTAAATACGCCGACGCGGGTCTTGTGCTGTTTCAGCACCAATAATGATATAAGAATTATTTATAAGGTAACAGGATGGACAACGCAAAATCCAGCTGAAAACATAAACTAGGCCAAGGGTTTTGACTTTCTCAGTGGTCAAACTGATAAATAAGCCATTATAAATAACTGAACCAGCAGCTGTCTTCCCAGTTATTAATTGGCACCCATACAGCTGATGGCCTTGCATAAGATCTTTTTTTCAAAGAGAATACAAAATTCAATTGAAAATGATCTTTTGGGTGCACTTAAGGTGTTCTTTCATGGTGTATAAGGTTGCTTTAATCCATTTGAGGAGCTGGCTAACTTTAAAAGTATTATTAAGGGAGGACCGACATATAATACAATGGTTCAATTCCAAAATTTGCTGATCCAGCCAAAACCTATTGTTACTAGATCTACAAAAGGCCAATTAACCAGAAAATGCAAATTAATCTAGGGAAAGAAAACTATACTTAATTTGGCTCTGTATTTTTTTAAGCTAACTCAGGGATGTGCTCCAAGCTTGTAAGGAAATACTCAAAATGCCATTTTAGAAAATGCTAACTGTGTAATTGAATAATGTGGAATTCATCATGCTTGTGCTCATGGAGACACCTAGAAAAAGCACGTGCTCCCTATGTGCTGAACAGAACAGAAATACATTATTTTCTAAGAAAACTCTCAAGGATTGACAGCAAACTTTTGCGGTGCCGAATACACAATGTACATTACTGGCCCCATGAGATATAAAAATGTAAGTTATCCCCAGAATACACCCAGTAGCTCCAGCTGGTCTTATTCTGCCCTGAATACTCCTGTTCAAGGATTTCAAAGTGACAGCAACACAAAAAGTATTTTTGGAACTTGTCTTTTGTTATTTTATTAAAATACTCAGAAATAAATTTGATTCTTCTAAGAGGTTTTCACTTCATTGATCTTCTCCCAGAAACAAACGAAATCTACAAAATTAGATAGTGTAATTTTTTTTACTGGATACAACAAGATCATGCAGTGGTTCTAGAGCCCCACAAAACAAAACAAAAAAAGATATCTCTATTGTTTGCAAGGGAAGTTGGGTCATGTTCTTATCAATTGCCATTTCTTGACGGTGCAATGTGACATAGATAAAGGTGGCCCAGTCCTGCAAAGTGCTTGTGAGACTGAATGTCAGGTGATTATATTCTTGGTAGGTGGTTTTCAAATACGAATTGTCTGCTTTTGCTATTGCCTGTGTGAGTTGTGTTCAAGATTAAAGTAGAGGACAACAAAACCAAACCAAACCAACAACTGAGAAGGGTAGTGGAGATATAGGACATAAGAGTATATAAGCTTGAGGTCTTCCAAAAACTATAACACCTCAAATGTATAGATAGTGACTTAGTGAAAATAAGGTATCCTCCATGAAACTTTAAAAAGTTGTGGGTTTTTTTGTTTTGTTTTGTTTTGTTTTGTTTTGTTTTTGCCTCCTGAGGTTCTCAGTTTGGGAAATACCCAACAGAGGGCACTGAGAAGTCAGAATTCAAAAATGTTCTTACATCAGCTGAGAGGACACCTGGGAGCTGGGGACTGGGATGCTGAAAATAAATTACAATGTCTCCCCTAAATGGTGGGAGTCCTAAAGGCTGCCCAGTCTCTCCTAGGACATTTCTAATGGACTTCTGAGCTCTGTGCTAACACAAATTGTCACCTCTGCTCAAAATCCTAATTAATTCCAAGGGGAAATGCTTGGTTGTTGGTGAGATTGAGTCTTCCTCCTCAAATCCACCATGGATGAATTACATGCAGGAGAGAGTTCCCATCCTGCACAGATACCTCTATTTGAATTGACACTGAACTGCTTCCTCAGGCAGGAATTCCTGGAATTAAGGTGCAATATGTGCATGCACCATTGCATTCATCCGAACAAATATGTGGTTACACCTTGCTTGACACCAGCTTACATTTCCAAGCTTTATGATTGCAAGCCTTGTTCAGGAATGAAGTTTTTTTATGGTTATCCAGACTGCAGCATATGTTAGCAAGGATGTGAGGTAATAATTATAAAACTTATTCTATCTTTATGTCTTTAGTTTCAAAGCGACAAAGAAATATGTGATTCAAAGTGTTGTATTTAAAGGATGTCTGTTAGTATTCCTTGTACCTATTCCTTGTGCTTTCTTAATGCTGGAATTGTCACATTGCTGTGGTAATCAGGTTCATTAGTGCAGGATTCACCCTAATTAGGGTGAAATTCTTCTTGTGTGATATTGGCACTCTCAAAATTAGCATCACTCTTAGCAAGTTCCTTGGTTACCCCTGCTGTTGGTGGAGACAGGCACCTCCAGGAGATAGTTCATCCCAGTGTCTTGGATGGTGACATGTTTCAAAGATAAATTCTCTGTGTTCTCTGGACAGAATTAGAAGGTGTTAGAGGTGAGAGAGTGTCTTTGCTTCCTCCAAGCAGGAGTCTCTGCACTACCTGGCCTGTGATTTGCTTGGCATTATAAAGGCCAAAATAATCAAGTCCTTGCATCAAAGACCTTTTGAGTCAAAAGCTCTGTGCTTATGAGTCATTACAGCCCTAGGATCAATGGCAAGTGTGGTTTTACAGAGAATAAGATATCACAATAACCAGATTTAGGGCCCTATTCCTAAGATTAGGCATCCTGTTTTGAAAATGTTGGTTTTAGCCTCTAGTTTCCAGCTTAATCACCTATTTAATACTTCACATGCCTACGTCAAAGAAGTGCTGTGAGATTTAATTAATTTTTGTAAGGATCTTTGAGATCTTCAGATAAGAGGTACTATACTATATAAGTGCCAAGTATTACTACCTTACTGAAGAAACTTATCACAGAAAAGGTTAAGGTCAATTAACATTTTCTTGCCATTTATGCATATATTTTCAGATCACAAAAATAAACTGGTGTCAATTTAGTTAATTTCACTTGTATTCATTTTCAAATGAGTTATTTATAATTGATATAAGTTGAAGACTTAGAGATCATCAAAATGGCAATAAATTATACCCTCCTTATAAGCTTCTAACACCCTATGGTTTTAGCCTGCTTTGTTTTAATTGAAATGTGAGCGTTTCAATTAGACATTATAATTAAAAAGTTTCAGGATCAAATTATGCATATTTTAAAAAATGGCTCAGGCAAGCACCAAAAAACCCAACACAAAACCTCTCTATGAGTCCTTGGAAAAGTCTGTATAGGCAATGCCTCCATGGGGTTTTAAGTATCAAATCTACAATTTAATTGAAGCAGCAAAAAGGTTTGGGTTTTTTTTTTTCACAAAAACTGTTGCTTTACTAGATATCTGAAAAAGGGACATTTAAGTGATGAAATTTAAAGAAATCTCTTCTGAAAATCATATTTAAATACTTAAGCACACAAATGTTCTCAAATGCATTACTGCACTCTTAAAGGACTCACACTAAAATTTTTCAGAGAATGTCAAGAACCTCAAATCCTAAAAAAAAAATTGTCAGGATTTGGGTAATTTTTAGAGAAAAGAGTTGTGAGAATCAGGTTGAGAGACATGTAGATCAAACTAACTACATTGTAAATCCCTTCCATTATACATGGAATATTACAATTAAAACTATTCCATCTTGTCATCATGTTGTAGTTAAGATCTTGCTTTACATTCTGGCCATTAAGGCTGCTTGCACTGCCCAATAGAAAAAAAAGATAAAGCTTAGTCAAGAACATTTTCATAAATAAACAATAAACACAGTTAATCATTGTGCTTCTTCTAGAGGGGTCATGTTATTGGAGTATTCAATAAGCCAGGTGTTTTTCAAACATACTTTTGAATTCTGAAAGTATTGAGCATAAATGTTTAAGCAGATCTATATTTGCTGTTCTCTAATTAATACTATACTATTCATTCACTCCATTTGCAAAAATATTTTGGGAAACTCTCATATGAATTAGGTGACTAGCCACACCTGGATTTTCTTTAAATCATTGTCTTTCTTCTTAAATTGTATTATAATCTCAGAGAGTGCGAATATTAGTTTTGTTACTGATTTTGTGAGAGCAGGTGCTAATATTTTGTTGCTATTAGAAAGATGATTGAAGTTGTGATTTACTTATGCAACTCACAGAATCACAAAATAAGCTGATCACAGAGTCCTGCACAGGACACCTCAAGCGTCACACCCTGTGCCTGTGGGTGCTGTCCAAACACTTCTTGGAGTCTGTCAGGCTCAGTGCTGTGACCACTGCCCTGGCGAGCCTGTTCCAGTGCCCAACCACCCTCTGGATGAAAAACCTTTCTCTAATACCCAACCTAAACCTCCTCTGACACAACTTCAGGCCATTCCCTGTCACTGTCACCACAAGGCAGAGATCAGTGTCTGCCCCTCCTCTT
This sequence comes from Ploceus nigricollis, assembly GCA_013399945.1. Taxonomy (NCBI): domain Eukaryota; kingdom Metazoa; phylum Chordata; class Aves; order Passeriformes; family Ploceidae; genus Ploceus; species Ploceus nigricollis. The sequence continues at coordinate 42,228 of VXBC01010540.1, forward strand.
CCCCTCATGAGGAAGTTCTAACTGGGCCTCCCCTCAGTCTCCTCTTTTCCAGGCTGAACACATCAAGTGCCCTCAGCCTCTCCTCCTTTGGCTTGTCCTCAAGGCTCTTCACCATCTTTGGTGCCCTCCTTTGGATGCTCTCTAATAGTTTAATGGCTTTCTTTTATTGTGGCGACCAGAACTGCACGCAGGACTCGAGGTGAGGCCTCCCCAGCACAGAGCAGGGTGTGAGAGTAGGGCTAAGGCTTCAGCAAGTGGGGTTTACTCATAGAATAGAGGAGCTAGGAAAAAAAAAAATCTTTAAATATCTTTAAAAAGCTGAGGAGGAATTTCAAGAACTAAGAGATAAATCATACGGAGAAGGAAAAGTCATTTAGTCCTGTAAAATGCTGAGATTCCCATATTTTCATTAGCCTCACTGGAGAAAACAAGTTAAGTGGACCTTCAAGTAAAAAAACCCTTCATTTTATATATTAGTACTTAATCAGCTCCAGAATAATTGATGTAATAAGTAATGTTAAAATTACTTGTATAATAATTCCTTAATGTTATTCTTTTGCTGACAGCCATGAAGATGGAGGCAGGTGAAACCTTCAGCTCATGCACACTGACGCTCTGTACATCAGGAAACATTTTATTGTGCCTAAATTGAACCCAACTGCAATTTCTTTGATTACCACAAAGACATCTGTGCTTGACATGGAGACGGGGAGGAACCAACATTTCCACTGGTAATTTATTTCACTGTTTAATCCCTTTCTCTGTTTACAGCAGGTGCCCACTTTGCACTTTGAATTTGGCTTGGTTCAGCATTGCTCTGTTACAGCTCTCTCTGCTAGATGAAATAGACATTTGAAACCTCTGGTTTCCTTCTCCTGGATGTACTTATCACCTCTCAACCTCCCTTCAAGCCAGGGCTGTGCATGTGGAGTTGCTCCAAGGGAAGAGGATGGAGTTAATAGAGAGAGGACAGCCATTCTCAAATGAACCTGGGAAGTCGTCCTAGGAAAAAAGCATCTCACCTCTAGAAGAAATTACCTTCAATGGGAAACCAAGTAATATTGTACTGGTGAAAGCAGATTTCCCTGGGTTTGAGGAGCTGTGTCCCACAGTCACAACCTTCTTCTCAGGGCAAGCAAATTCATACAGGACGCATACATGTGTGGACTTAAACGAAAGAAATCCTGTAACCCCTTTAATTAAGGAAATGAAAGCTGTTACTTTCTAGCATTTAAATAATTTTTATAAATTCACCTTCCAAAAAAAAAAACTATAAACCCAACAAGAGCAAGCAAGATTATTTGACTACAAATGTCACATAAATATTTAGTATCAATATTTTGCTTCTTCACAAAGATTTACAATTGTCCTTCTGGCCTAACAACTCACTGTGACTTTATATTGAGTTCCTGTTACACTGCAGTACTATATAATTTTAGGGTTAGTGGTTTACCAGGATGCAATCCCCAATTCTGCAATGTTCCTCACATTAACATGTTCAGCTAAATACACAGATGAAAATATCTGTTTTTCTTTGAATGGACTCTGCTTGTCAGATTGTTCTGCAAGAAATCCTTGTCACTATCGTTATCTATCTTTCTGCCAATAATTACCTATTTTTTGGCAGCTGTATCATGTTTACTTCTCCATCACTATGGAAACACTGAATTTTCTCAGCCCTAATATAGAGTCCTGCAGAATCCTACTAGAAATGCTTTCACAGAGTGAAATGCATTTTTTCTGATGTCCATTTAATCTTCAATGTTTAAAGGATTTTCTGTGAAGCTATTCTTTTATCACAGTATTACTTGGCACTTTTCAAAAGAATAAGCCTACGGATATTTATATACCCGTGTATTATGGACTTTGTCAGAGTTTGGGCACCAGAGTGCAAAAGAGCTGCTCAGACTCTTATTCAGGATTGTGGCATCACAAACCAACACCCTCCTTTTTTTTAGCTCTGGGAAATTTTTTTCTTTTCTAAAATAGGATGTAGAATTTAAATGCCTCTTTTCTTCATAATAGAGAACCAAACTGCTCAAACTGAGATCTTTCTTTGGAGACATTTCTGTTGATGCTCCAAATTCCAGAACTCTTCAAACTCAGTATGTTCTTTGAAATCTACTTCAGCTAAGGTGCTTCTTTGGAAAAGTTTTTGTTTAGGCATCAAATGAACTTTCTGCTCCAAATGCATGGCCAGGGCTGACTCAGCAGCTCTGACTTTTCCAAAAGAAGGAATTCTCACTTTTCTCATCTTTCCACCTCCCCATGCCAGCTCCCAGCCACATGCTCCAGCTGTTTTTCACACACCAGCTCTGACATTTGTCTGAGTTCTTGATGAGTCATTTCTCCCATTAAAGCAGAAGAAAATGAACCCAGCAAAAGAGTGAATAAATTCAAGTTAGGTTTTTGCAAGCTGAATTAGCTCACTGAAGGGGCAGATAAGCTCTGCAGATAGAAAGAAATGGATTGAAATGGAAGGAGTTGGGAAAGGGGAGGAGAAGCTAAGAGAGGGGATCAATACTGTCTTTTTAAGCAACAGAAATATATTGTGTTGACTTAGAGGACCTGTCTGCCTTTGACAGCAACTTCCACAACTCTTTTGGACCAAGGATTTACACATTGCCTAAACCCATCTGAAGAATTATATGAAGCAGGTGTTGTAAATCTCCTTGTGAGGTCATTTTAAGCATTATAAAATCTAATTTGCATAACAAAAGTAATATGTTTAATCTCTTAATTATCCATACCAAACTTACAGTCTCATCAAAGATGACATTCAAATTTGTAAAAGTTGTTTATTTGCATTAATTAGTGCTGGCTGATATTTCATTGTTTGAATTTACATCCACTTAATTCCTATTTATTTTTTACATATTTTCCATAACTCCATGTCACTCTGACAATCCTGAAGTTTACCAGATGATTCCTTGCATCCTTTCTGAATATTACCACATTACTATTTTTTTCAGTCTTCAGGTTTTTTCTGATATTCCAGGATCCATTGAGAATATGCTGTTAACTGAAATGCAATGCAATTAATATTTCATTGAATAAATGTAACGTGTGAGTTGACTGTTGATAGAAAAAGTAATATATATTAGGTGTTGTGTTATGTACTCTTCAGTTATTAATGAATTAAGAAATGTTTCATCTTCCTCAAACTGAATCTCCTACTCCATCATAATATATCTCATTTCCCTAAATGAGTGCCTATTCTTCTGAATGAATTCCAGCCTGTTTTTAAGACCTTGAAAATTTTTTTCCCAGGGGAGAACACAAAAAAACCTTCACAACATTCTCACAACTGAGAGGGAATGGCATTTCTCTTGGGTTTCCATGGGATGAAAAGAGTAGTGATGGGAAATCAGAATATCTCTGATTATTACTGTATATCTTACAGAAATGGTTGTACTTTTAAGGAAGAGTTATGCTGTCTTAGGTCTATAAAGGACTGAGAAAACTGTTACAACAGGGGAAATACTGAGGTAGGATTAGACCATGAGTATTACTGTATTGCACAATATTTCCAAATTAAGTCATATAACAGCACGATGAACTTTTCAGGTCATTGATTTCCTGTACATTCTTGTTAGGATACTGTAATAGGTGGTCAGAAAGACTCAAAACAGAAAAGAAAAAAAAAAAGGAAGCAACAGAAATAACTGAAAAGTGCTGTAAAAATTGTAGCAAACAGTGGCCCAATGAGCTACAAAACACTTTAATCTCCCTGCTTCTTTTAGAGATTCATTACTTTGGACTATTAGTAAAAAATAGGTGCAAACAAGAGGGCATTTTTTTTTTTTTAAAAAGATCATACAGCATAATTTTGAATGACCGGCAGCCGAAAAGCTGGTTATCATAATTTGCAAGCCATAATTCTCTGCAAAAGAACAGCTATATTTAAATTCAGTGACTTAACCAAGAATATCAGTTTCAAAGGCAAGAAAGTAGAAAGAGTATCCTTATAGTCCTTGGAGGACTTCAAGCATCACTTCTAAGCCTGCTCTCCCTTTCTACATTCTATCATAGTATAGGAATTCCACAATGATTTATAAAAGGGAGATTTTCAAAGGCACAAATGGGAGTCAGGTGTCCAATTTCCATCGACTCAGCCACCCAACTCCCATTTGTATTTTAAGAAAATCCTCCCTTAGAGACATGAAATATAAAGTAGTAAAGTAACTTGTGTTCTAAGGCCAGGAACATTTGCCTTAATTTTTCACATAGAGTTCCATTTTGGTTTCTTTTGATTTGATATCAAAGCCAATAGAATTATGCATTTTAAAAGACTGGATGATCTAATATCTTTGACATTGCTGGTTTCTGTGGTTCTGTCATGCACACAGTTAAATATGAAACTAAGAAATTTAAAGACAATTCCCCCCTTTCAGTCTGTCCTCTTATTTTTGCTTTTTAAAACAAATGTATAGTTTAAAAGGAATATAAAACAAACCATCTGACACACTTTGGATTCAACAGAAGGAAACAATGGGCAGTAGGAGAATAGATAACTTGGCCAAAAAATTAAGCAAGCGCAAACAATACTCTTATTTAATGTATTTTTTAAAATTATCTTTGTTGTTGTTCTTGCTGGATTTTTATTTTTGTATAGGAAAATTGCTAAAATTATTTTGGTTTGAATTAAATACCAAATTTTTAATTAGAAAATTCTAATTTGCATTACCCATTTTTAGCAAAACACATGCACTTCAGAAATTTTTTAAAAAATGGAAAACAAAAAGTTCCAATAAAGTATTTTTACCAGTTCCCTTCCTCTTTTTAAGGAATTCTGCTAAATAGAGTCAACTGTAATATGTTGGATGCATTTTAGCAGTTCTTCCACAAAGTCAAAGGATGTGCAAAAATTATACTTTTTTGTCTGAGATGTGTCTTCGTTAACAAGTAGCACATCAAAAATCCACTAAAAATACTATTTTCAGACTAGGTCTCATCTTCACCTTTGTTTTGTAATATTTTTTCTCCTGCAAAACTATTGAACAGGATAACAAAACAAAAATTATGCAAAGTATTGGCGCCCTGTCGCCTTAAGACATGAAATGAGCTACATGCACTCACTTTTAGTTCTAAGGCAGAAAAGAGAAAGCTTTATTTTCAGATCTTGTATATATAGATTTTCAAAGGTGACTATGGATTGGAGGATGAAATTGTTACTTCTCTAACTACACTGGTTAAACTAGTAATCTATCAAATTGTCTCCTCCTCCAGAAAAGAATGTAAACAATTCAGTATTTACATGAAAGTGTGTGAGAAACTCTATTACAAAAATGTAAACATCAGAAGGTTTAGAAGAATTTTAAAAGAACTTTAAAACTTTTAAAAGAACAGGGTGACAGTGCTGCTCTTATTTCTATGTGGCAGTGTGATTTTATGCCCACATTTATCTCTCCCAGTCATTCTGCATCCCTTCACAGGATCAGGTGGAAGGGACTTCTGGAGGATGTCTAGTTCCCCCCTGTGGTTCAAGCAGGGTCACCAAGACTGTTGCCTGGGACAACATCTCTATTCCATTGAAATATCCCCAAGGATGGAGATTTCACAACCTCTCTGGTCACCCCTCTTGCCTGATCAGATTCATTCATGTCCCCCACTTTGATAGGAACCAGAGACCTCCTTGTCAGGTGACACCAGGACACAATTCAGGTGATAAATCTTTCCACAGGTCATGTCATGTAGGAAATATGGATGAAATCACGCCTTGTTTTCTCCTCTCCCTGCACAGTCCTCCCATAGTACTCCAGCAAGTTTATACCTCCCTCATGGCTCTTGTGCATGTTCAAAGCTTACAGCTCATACCATAATACTCTCTGGTGCACTGTCACATGTTTCCTTATTTCAGCTGAGTGTTCAGAACTGAAAAAGCCCAAACATCCCAAAACTTTCATAAATGAATGAGTAATAAATCTTAAGGCCACAGATATGCCACTTTTCCCAGAATGACAGCCAGACAAAGAAGGTTGTGGAGGTGGGAAGGCTTGGCATTTGGTCCCTGTGGCTGTGGGACACTGGGGTGAGGGCCAGAAATTGGTCCCAGGACAAGGTTACTTAACCATGTCCATACAGCCTGGGAGGAGGTAGCAGAAAGCAGAAGGTTGCTGATTTAACTGAACTCACTGGCAGGTGTAATTCTCCACCCTAAAAATGCCTGATCTTTGCTTGACCAAACTTACTGCATAATCATTCTTTCTGTTTTCTTTTCCTTCTGTCAAAGAATGCTGGAAGGACACTTTTGACAATACAGGAAGCCGAGTCATCCCTACAATGAAGGAAATTCAAGTGGAGGAAGCGGGTGCAAGATGTTTCTGCTAGGTGAATCAATTGTATCTTCAGTTCAAACAGCAGTGATTAATTTGTGTGGGTCTAAAAAAGGAAGGGAGCCCACTCAGGGAGTGAGAAAGTGTCAAGATAATGCACATATCTGCCTTCAGAGTACTCTTGGTGCTTAGAAATGCTGCATAGACATGCAGTTATCTCTTCTCCTTGGTTTCTCTAAGGGATGCAGAGTCTACATTTCATCAATATTAGGACATTTCCATAAAAGAAGACTCTAAACAAAATGCAGCTGCTGCATTTGTCAAAGGTGTGTTTTAGCTTTGAAATATTAGAGAAACAATTTTATTTGTCATCCAGAAGCCCACTGAGTTTGAAAGGAGGCTGAGCACCAAACAGTATGTCTTACTGCCTCTTTTGTATGGAATAAAAGTGCCAATGGGTTAGAAACTTGCTTTAATTCAGGGAGAGAGAGGCATCAACAAGAACAAGATCAAGATAAGAAATCCCAGTGCAAAGGTCGAAAGCCCTGAACATGAGGGAATAAACCATTACATTCAGAAGTTCATTTGAAAAGGAGGAAAGATGCTAACAATCTGCCCCAAAACAATTTGAAATCAATAACTGTGTCAGACAAAGGATGGAATAGGAGTCATGCTGTTTTATATATTACATTAAAACAGCAACAAAATCTTAAATTTTAATCCTTTTATAAAACAATACAGAAATTGATTTTTTTTTTGTAAGGAAAGAAATAAAAGAGAAAAATAAAAAAATATAAAAAGAAAGAAAAATACCCCACCAGCTGTTTTCTGGCCAAGGAAACAACAGGGGCTCTTACTCTGTACTACAGGAAATGGCCAACTTCCCAGGGTAGTTTAAGTCCCCTGCAGCCTGCAGTGTCAGCAGAGTTGGTCATTTACAAATCAGTGGGGTTTTGTTAGAAATTTATTTGTCTTTAAATGAACCCACATGCCTTGTGACTGGATTGTTTGAGCTATAAATAGAGGAGAAGTGCATCAGATTCTTTCAGAATGAAACACAAAAATGTGGGTAGTGGGAAGGGCGAGAAAGAAGGTGCAGGTCAGCTTTTTGACACTGAGAGATGAAGATTGGGAAACACTGTTTATTTTTTTATGCTATAGAATGTGGTGTAAGCAAACCTCTGAAAAAGCATTCCTCACCCACCCCCTGTAAGGCCATGTTCAGATGATGGGAACTCTACAGAACCTGACCTCCTTCTTTTGCTGCCCTTCTTTCTCCATTGGTGAGTTTGGACTCCTAAAGGATAATTTTGTTGAGTCTGTTGAAAATATAGTTATTTGAATTCTTACCGAGTGAGTATGTTACCACCTATATGCCCAACAGAGTTTTAAACGCTACCAAAAAAATTTGTTTTTTACCAAGACAATGAGTCCTGCTGGCCAATCCTGCTCTTTCTGAATGTTTATTTAAACCAGAGTGCTCCTTTCTGTTCATTTCACACTGCTTGCCTTTCAATTTCACAGTGCCTTCTAGTTGAGTCTGTAAAGTTGCCACTAAGGAGCCCTGCTCTAAGTCTTCCATGGAAAGACAACAGGAATTGTTCACAGAATTCACACTATTTTCCCACTGCAACATATCCTGGCAGATGTGTTAGTTAGCACAGCAAAAATTAAGATTAGCTTTTTCCTTTTCTTTTAATAGTAAGAACAATCAGTAGCTCCTGAAACATTTTCAGATAAATTTGTGTCTCAGATTTAAATTATGCCATGTAAAGATCTTCTTGGCGATATGCTTTTGCCAATATTTAAAAGAGTAGAAGATAAGGTATTGGGCAATTTGGATGATCTGTACTTTTTTGTTCTCCCTCAGATTGGGGCTTACATGACATTGGCCTGTTTTTGCTGATGTAAAGTATTAGAGCTGGAAAGGGAGCAGGCTAGTCCTATATCCACAAATATGAAAAAATAATTAGCCCTTCAGTGTAATTACTCAGAGAATTTAGATGAGAGTCGGAAACTGAAGAGCTGTTCTCTGGGTTGGAAAGGTGAGTATAACAACATAAGGAACATTAAATGTATCCCAAATTTCATCTCTCCCCACAACCATCTTTAGAAGTTTTCATGCTGTAAAGTTCTTGAACAGCACATCAGTGACAGCAAATGCAAATTTGGATCATTACATTGGTCTCTGTGATGTTGCCATACCACTGCAAGTAGGAGAATTGAAAGGTAGTTGTAGTAAAAGTTATTGTTCTGGAAAGAAACAATGGTGATCAATTAAGAAGGAATAATTGAAACAGGAAAGACTGTGAGCTGAATCAAGAAACCAGGCATGGATGAAAGACTTCTACAGGAGTGCAAATGCTGAGCAACTCCACTCAGGTCACAGATCATGAACTCAAGTGTTCAACAAATGTGTCAGAGTGGTTCTTAGGGACACGGTTTAGTGCTAGATCTAGCAGTGTTTGGCTAATGTTTGGATTTGACAATCTTAGAGGTCTTTTGCAACCTAAATGGTTCTGACTCAGAGTGGGTGTAAGAGAAGCAGGGAAAGCTCCAGTCCTACCATGGCCCAATTACCCCATCAGTGCTTGTAGCCACATCTACAGCCTGGTTCCTCCTGCCTGTTCTTCTAGTTGCTTTGTGCTATGTACAGGCACTCAAGATGTCCCAATTTGAAAGGGTTTACCTCATTAATTTTAGCCAAAATTAAAGTTTATGACCATCCCTCCCATCCCTGTTTTCAGGCCTTCCCCAGCAGTTTGGCAAAACACTGGGGGAAACGTGAAAATAGGTCCTGTCTTTTGCCAGTGCTCCTCGTTTGTCAAAGAAGTAGTCCAGGCACTGCACCTAAAACAAAATTTGTTTTCAATTCCTCATTCTGCTGTTTTGCTTAGAAAGAAAGTGTGACTTGGTAAAACTCTTTCTTGCTGTGCATCAACAACCACCAATTGTATATAGATAATGCTGTGAGTGCCTGCACAAATGGAAATATGAATCTGTATTGGGACTGTGATGGAGAAGTACAGTCCTTAATTAGATGCCACAATTCTTTAGTGCCAGGAAGAACAAGCCATTACTGAATTTGAAGTGATCCTTGTATTTCCTACAATAACACCGTGTGGCTGGAAAACTCAGCTTGTATCCAACTAATAGTTCCTGAAAAAAGAGACGACATATTTTTTAACCTTTCCAAAACACACTTGCTAACATGCTCTAATGCTTGAGAGTATATAAGGTCACCTGAAACAGCAGCCTTTACATCTAAAACAGATGTGCCTATATACAGTGAAGGAATGCACTGCTTTGGGTTTTGTGTAACAAGCACCAGCACTCTCCAGCTCTTTGCCATTTTGACACTTACAGCTTAGAGGACTGGTTTGGAGTGGGATATTCAGCATGTATTCATGGAGATGATTAAAATATTACTTTATGCACACCTGTCTGCAAAAGCTGGTTCATAAAGATAACCACCCTAACTAAACACGTTATCCTTTGCAGTCTCAGTTCCTCCCATTTCCTTGCTTAGTTGCACTGGGTCAAGGTATTTACCAAGACTGAACACCAATGGCACCCTTGGCTTGCCAGTTCATCACTACTGGATCAGCTGTTCTCTGCAGTGAGAGGTGGAGAAGAATTACTCCACAGCCTTTTCTTGCCCATGTGCTGTGCTAAGCTGAGGTTAAGTAGGCACTTGGCTTCTTCTATTGTGTGTGCCTGAACCCAGTTTTTGAGTAGCCACAGCAGAGACATACAGAGGAAAACCAAGTTATAACTCAAGCCATCACAGAATCACACAATCACAGAATATTCTGGTCTGGAAGGGATCCACGAGGATCATTGAGTCCAACTTCTGGCCCTGCACGGGACAATCCCAAGAGTCACACCATGTCTCTGAGAGCCTTAGGTTCTGTCAGGCATGTGCTGTGGCCACTTCCCCGGGGAGGCTGTTCCAATGCCTAAACACCCTATGGGAAAATAATGTTTTTCTAATATCCAACCTAAACTTTCCCTGAAACAGTTTCATGCCATTGCATCAGGTCCTGTCACTGGTCACTAGAGTGAAAAGATCAGTGCCTGACCCTCCTCTTCCCCACATGAGGAAATCTCTTGGAATTATAATCCACCACATATTGAAATTTCCCAACCACAGTAAACAGTCCTGGTCTTCTGCTTCTTTAACATCACAAGAGGACATTTAAAATCTTTCCAAAATAATGCTGACACCACAATTTTATATGGGGTTGATGAAAGATCAATCCTGCCCATTCCAGGTGTGCTTTGTGGAGGAAAGGAGCAATGTGTGAGCTTGGTAGAGCTGTATTGCCATGAAGGCAGTCTCTGAACAGGCACAGATATCCCTTCCGTTTCTGGTTAAAACTGATATGGTAAATCAGAGCACAAGAACAGAGCTCAGAGAAGAGTTGTAGTACAGTGCTGGTGGCAATGGGTATATGTTGGTTTTCTCTTATCTGTCTGTAGTACAAAAGAGTTTGGTCTCTTTGAAGAACAAGATTATTTAAAATCTGATTAATGAACCAGGCCCAGCTCCATGTGCTGTTGAAGTGCTGACCCCTAACCAGTGCAGAAGGTCAGAGTGGTTTCTCAAAACATTTTCCTGGCCATAAGACCCAGACACCCATTGAGCAATGGAGTTGTTTCCTCATGCAGTGGATTTTAGAGAGGCTCCTCCTCCCACCTGAACATCTGTGAGTCCATCCAGCTCCTGGGGGTGTGTGTGTGTGTCATGATACCAACCCAAAAACTCACACTGGTACTCAGAGGGATGGAATCTTCTCTGGAACCACATAGAAAAGCTCAGGATGGCTCTTTGCAGACTCAAAAGGAAAGAAGATATCCACACTAAAAACTTAGGAAGAATTATTTTTCAAGGCACTTTACACTGCAAAATATAGTGAAGTAAGTCCTGTGAGAGTCGCCTGGGGTGCCAAGTCTGCCTAAGACAAAAGGTCAGTCATGAAAACTGGAAAATTCATGACTTTCACACAACCTCTGGCATCCAATTGAGCTATATATCCAAAATCTACAGTTTGAACAGAACTTTAATATCTTGGATAGGATATTCTGGCTCTTTGGACCCAAATTAGTTCTCTTTCTGTTAGGTGGCCTGGAAGCAGCTGCTAAAATTTGCAACACCAAAACTTGGTTTTGGTTTCTTTAAAAATGTGAGAGGAACTAATGTTTCATTTAAAGTTAACTAAATCTCTTTGGACTTCTGTGTGCATAGATTTTGGGCTTAACCCATGGAAATGAAGATAAGAAGAGTAGCAGAAAAAAAAAACAGAATTAAATAGGCTGGGATAGAGGGACGAAGAAAATGTAATGAAATGTTTGTTAACTGGTTCTTAAAAGCTTTTAAGGAAAGTTAGGTGAAATCTTAAGAAAGAAACAGCAAAGGCAGGACAACAAATCAAGGAAAGTAAAGCAGCAGGAGAAACAGAGGCTAGCCATCACTTTTTCTTTGTCAAGCTATTGCTGTCTCTCTGTGGCAGAAGGACTGGAAGAATAAAAGTAAATATATAAAAGTAAATATCAGATCACTTATGTCTACTTAAAATAATTCCAGGTATTTTTCTGGTCTTCATTATCATAGTATCATAACACTTTCCCATCTAACTATTTATCCTCACGACACCTCTCTGAGGTCGGGCACTGCTATTATTTCTATTATACAGCTGCAGTGAGCTTGGGTAATGGAGCAGATTCTTAGCTGGCATAAATTGTCACAGCTCCATTAACTCTGGTGTGAATGGACTTCATGGAGTTTAGGATCTGCCACTGAATGAATCTCCCTTCCCCCTGGAAGCCAGGGGAAGAGAGAGGCAGCAAGCCCTCAGGTTTTCCAAGCCCTTAACTACCTCTCTGCCCAGAAGACCATCCTGCCTCTGTTTGGATAATCTGTGATCTTTGGGCCAAGCCCTGCTGGATTTATTCTTGCAAGAAAAGTCAATGAAGTCTACGTGGAATTATTCACATAAAGCCTGCAGGACAGAGCTCGTTAGGTGGCACAGATTGGGCACCACAGAAAGGCTGAAACTAAAGGAACACCCCACACCCCCTGATGTATCTGACTTTGGGGAATTACAGGAATAAAACATGGAACTGTCAAGCAACAGTCAGTGCAGGGTGGAAAACAGAAGGAGCACAGAGAAGTGTGCAAACACGCAGGGATTCTGATGTGGAATTAAACCACAACGTAGCAAGAAAGTTTGAATAAAAGCCACACAAATTATTTACTTTCCTCAAGCCTAATTCAAACAGATCAACAAGACAAGAAAATTGAAAGGGGAAAGACAGTGAGCTGTGTTTCTCACAATACAGGTGTCTCGACTCTAATGAGTCTACAGGATTTGAGCTGGTATCATGAATATCACCAGGGGTGATTATAGCTTATAAAAGTAGACCAGAGAGAGAGACGTGCCTGTGTGTGTCTTGGGTTGTAATTAAAGCCATAAGCCATCAGCAGCAAAGAGGCCAGCTGCAGCATTTCAAACCTTTCCTACCCTAGCATTAAAAATAGATTGTGGCACAATAATAATAATAAAAAAAAGTCTACTTAAAATAATTCCAATTAAAAAAAAATTTGCACATCTGATTACTATAATTGATTTCTCTTCTAGATATGAATAAATGACCCAGGCTAAATGCCAGTTCCTTGCAAAGAATTTCATTTAAGCTTCAGTGAATTGAAAGGCTCAACCAGACTCAACATTTCCAACTTCCTAGCAAGTAGCAGAAAATCTACCTGACAGTTGCCATGGAAACACGAACAGGAAGAGCTAACCACCAGCCTATAAATCCACAGAGAAACCTTTCTTAATTGGAAGGCCTTTAACCCACACATTTTTCTCATAGCTGCAGAGCTTATTTCTAAAGAGATTATTAAATTCCTCAATTGACTTATGAAGGATGCTTCCCACTATATTACTGTGCTCTGAGTTGCTCATTCTTTATATCTGTTTCCAAAATTACAAAGCAGAGCTAGGATGATAAAAGTTAACACAGATGTTTCAATGAAAAATCCATATGATGTTCTGAAAATAACTTCAGTGGTAATGTTCTACTAAAAAAAAAAAATAACCAACCAACCAAAAAAACCCAACAGACAACACACCAGAAAACCCACCATAAAAATAGCAAGTTAAAGAATTGACATGGCATTAAAGAGATGAGACATCCCAACATTCTCTGCTTTGGGTTCTAGGAAAGGTTTTTTTTTAATGGAAGAATTTCAGTGGGAAATATAACTGAAATTATGTGAGGATTCATTGCTTAAGTCTATGAATGTTAATTATACATATGCCCACACACAAGTACACATTATCACACTATCAAATATATGTGAAAATAATCTAATTTTAAAGAAATATGAACAGAGTTGCTCATGCTTATGTCATTTCCTTCAGCATTTTGAAGATTTCATCAATATTTTGGCAGAGAAATCACACATTAGGTAGTTTCTGTGCCTTTGCTTTCTGCAGTGACATTCTCCTATCCAGGGGTGGCTGAACTTTCTGAAAGGCTGGCAATTATTTTGGGGCTGAGACTGCTGCCTCATTTCTAAGAAATTCAGCTGCCCCATGTAGTTAAATGAATTTCTCTTCTCCCATCTCTTCTAACCAGAGAGAGAATAATCAGATACAGGCTCAGAAAGTCTTATTTGGTAGGGTTTTTTTAGATAGTAAAATATTTGTTTTGTTTGGTTAAGTGGAAAGATTCCTCTTTTTCCCTGCATTATGCCACATTTCAATATTTTTATTCCTCATCTCCAGATTCTAAGGACAATAGGAAAAAAATGCATTATGCACCAAGAACTTATTCCTAGTTCAGTCAATTGGAGTACAATTGGTTCCTGCTGATTTCAATGGAATTAGGATTCTGCTCAGTTTGTACTTGGAAATAGATAGAAAGAGGGGAAAAGAGAGATGGAGGAAAGCCTTTTTTGCCATATATTTTTTTAAAGCCTGCTTGGAATTTCGATGAAATATTTAACCCTTGTTCCTCCAGTATCATGCACCTCTTTGAGAAACTGAAGCACTCTAGGGCAGGTGGAGCAGTGTCAGAA
>VXBC01010540.1:66098-243989 GCA_013399945.1 Ploceus nigricollis
GTCCTGCATTCTATATCTCATTTAATTTCAATCCCTCATTTAATTTAATTATATTATCTTAGTTTGGATTTTGGGGTGGGGGTTTTTTTTGTTTGTTTTCCAGCTGCAGTGATTCAAAGAAGTTCCCCTGAAAAGACAGAGTTCTTCCAGTCATAACCTGGTCAAATAATGATGTTTTCTGTGTTCCACTTTTGGAAAGCAGGAATATAGAGGTGCCTGCTTTTCCAAAATATCATAATGCTTCATTTCTTTCAAATGAGTTTTGCAATACCTCCCAACAGTCATTTTTCAACAGTTGCTGAGACTTTGAGGTCAGAGATATACAGCAGATACTGAAATAAATCCAGAGCATTCACCTGGAGCTTATAATACACCTCCCTACCTGCATTGGCTTTAGTAGTACATAATTAAGCCAGAACAAATGGGCAAACTTCATAAATCTGGGGAATATTGCCTTCCCAAGAAAAAGGAAGCCTTGAGAAGAGATTTGAAACTGAATATAGAAAAATCCTTTTGAAGTTTTTGTTTTCTTATCCTAATCTAATGAGTCAGATGTGCAGTTATACTTCATCAGGCCACGTTTGAATTATCAGGTAGTGACCAGCAGCACAGGTCCAGAGCTGCAAGGAAGGACTGCTGGAAGATGTAGATCCAGACTTGGGGAAGATGCTGGCAGGATGTGCCAAGCTGCAGAAATTATCAAGGCAGGATGAAAATGTTAAATGGGAAAACAAGTTGCAACCACTCCTGACAGATTCACCAGCAGGAGAGGACGCTGGGAAGCAGGAGGTCACAGCAAAGTGAGGGGGCTGGAAGAGATGCTGTAGAATAAACAGCAAGAAAATGTCAAAGAAAAGCAGCTGCTTGAGAAGTGGGAACATGTACAGAGCCAGACAACAGCCAGCATTTAGAAATGAATGCTGTTTTGCAGGAGTTTTCAGCCCTGAGTAGCAGGAGCAAGCAGAACATCTCACGACTCAGTGCCCAGGAGAGCAGGGAGTGACAGGGTTTGCAGGGACAGGCAGCACTTTTCAACAGGCCAGCACAGACAGCCACAAAAACAGACAAGTTCTTGTACTCCCAGACTTTCTTCCAGGGGACAGAGCTGGCAGTGACGTGGAGGAGTTCTGCATGGGGCTTGGCTGAAGAATGCTGAAGCAAAGAAATTATTTTTTCATTAAAAAATAATGAAATGCTTATAAATTATAGACAAAACATAGATCACTTATAAAAAATGTGAATGGGAAATGTAAATACATAGAGGAAAGACAAATATAATTGAGAATGCATAGCATGAAACTAATTCTGAGTAAAGAATTACGTGATCTGAAGTTTATCTTTAACTGGAACTGATCAAGTCTGTTATAGTTACAGGAATAAAAAGGCAATATTTGGTTTAAAAACATGTTTAGCCTAGGTATGATTCAGAGAGTGTACAGACTGAAGAAACCTAGAAAATGTAATAATGCAAATATAAGAAACAATTATCCAGTCTCAGAAATAATAGAGAATAAATTTGCAGGGACTGCAGCAAAGTATGAGGCATTGCAGGAAACCTTCAAGGCTATCAGTATAAGATGGGATGGGAATTACAAAATATCTCCACTGCATCTTTTTCATTTAAATGAGAACTTTTTGTAGCTGATGATGTAGTGCTTAGAGGTACTGGTTCCCAGACTGCAAATTATGATAACCTGACGTGATTCATGATTGCAGAGAGGTGTAGAAGAAAAAAATGATAAGTTGAGCTCTGGATTGCTGGGGTTAGTGATTGATGGCTCATCCCTACAAACATGAAGGAGTCCAGGGGCAACAGGGCAGTGGGAGGAAAGCCAGTGCTTCACTCAGAGAAAGGATGTCCTGCTTTGGCTCCTCCTGGGGCTGTCCCCAGAGAAAATCACTCCCATGGACTGGAGAGGACACCCATCATGGGCCAACAGCTTCTGGATCACCTTGAAGTGATCATCGTGGAACTCACGGTCTAAGTCAAGGGAAGGGACACTTGGGGTTGTGCAGGATGGAAAACAGCATTAAATAATCAACTACTATTCCCACTAAGATGAGATTGTATTATTGAGGAGTTTAACATGAAATTAAGTCACAGGCAGAATTAGGAACATATTTAACCAACAAGGTATTACAGAACTCTCAATAATAGGGATGGTCTGCAGCTTCATAGGACTTGAAAGCATGAGAGAATTATGCATCCCAAAGTGAAATGAGCCATCCAAATATACTTATTAAGTTGTCTGGCAAAAAAAAAAAAAAAAGTTATATTTAGAGTGTTCTAATTAAAGTTTTGATATCTCAAAGAGACCCAAAATTTGTCCTTACAAACTTGGCCTTTAAAAACTGCAGTGAAAAGTTATTTTGTTAAAAAGGAAAACAAAAAAAGAAAAAAAAACATAGTTCTTCCTGGTTTCTCTCATCCTGCAGCAGAAGCCTGAGCAGATCTTTAAATATGCCCAAAACCACTGGTAAAAGAGTACACTGAACCTGTACTGTTGGCAGCTTGGATGCCTTTGGGATGCATCTGGCATGCAGAGTGGTGTTGCCAGGTTTCGTCAGGGCAATTTCTCCTTACTCTCACTAAATACTTGAGCCATCAGCCCTCCCTCTCCTGCCCTGAAGGAAAGTGCCAGAACATGAGCCAAGTCCAGGTTATGTAAGGGGGAACCTGCAGAGGGAAAGAAAAAAAGATTGTGAAGAGCCACTAAATATCAACGAGCAATGATGGAGAGAGAGGCAGAATTGATTCTCAGGAGCCTGGCCAGAACCATTCCTGACAGACTTAGTGGCAACTGCTTGGTCTGTGCCAAAATAAAGTGGAACCATGAATTACAACTTGCTCAGAGAAGCTGTGACTGCCCCATGCCTGGAAATGTTCAGTGCAAGGTTGGATGGAGCTTGGAACAACCTGGCCTAGTGGAAGGTGCTCCTGCCCATGGCAAAGGGGGCTGGAAGGAGATGATCTTTAAGGTTCCTTCCAATCCAAACCATTCTATGATTCCATGAAAAACAATAGAAGAAGAAGAAATAGAGAACAGATGTGAGGTGGTAACACAGAGTAAAACTAATAAATAAACAAACAAAAAACTTATGGTGTTATAAATATCTCCTAAAGTCATGATCCTAAGAAACCTTCATCACATGCAGGCCATTTTTTTTACCCTGAAGGTGATGTAAGTTACTTCTTGCTAGGAATACTGGGGTTTAATATAATTTGAAATATAATTTGAAAACAGACCTCCTAAATAGGAAAAATTTATAACCTAAGTGCCTTGGAAAACAGGGTTTGGTCACCAGTTTGGCAAGTTGGCAGCTCTTCTGAGCCAGAATTCATTTTGGCATTTTCAAAGGAAAGAAATGTGAAAAGCTATGACAAAAACATCTTAAGGCCAGAACCATGAGGGTGGTGGAAATTTTTTAACAGTGGGGTAAGAAATGGCAATATTTAAAGCAAGGCACTTATGACCAGATGGATGAAGGGAGAGGAGCTCTGAAACAGCAAATGAGCAAAGATAGGCACTAAAATGGACAAAATCAGTGCTCTGCTCATTTTTTCAGTGTGAAGGTGAAACAAAGCTGCTATAAAGTAGTTGAACAGGCCACTGGCCTTTGGCTGCTCTGTGCTTCACATAAAATAGAGAGAAAACAGTGACAGGACTTGGCTTATTAGATGTTGTAATAGCTCAGAATTTTCCAAGCAGCAGAAGACCAAGCATTAGTCTTATTTTCATTCCTTCAAGTTCTTCCTTTGGTGTCTTTTCCCCCTCACAGAGATTAAATAGACCAGAAACCAGAACAGCCATCCAAGCCCTGCTCTCTCCCCACTCTTAAGTGGCACATGCAGCCAAACCACAACTACTCTCCGGATCTTCACCTGAGGTGAAACTTTTGTAGACCTAAATTGTCACATCAAAACTGTAGTTATTTTCTCTCTCTGGCCACCCTCTCATGCTACTGCCACTCAGCTCCACCCTCTCCCCCTAAAAGGCTCAAAAAGAGGGGTGGAAGAATCTGTCATTTCTAGAAAACCTGGCAGAAATGTTAAAGGGGGGAGAGGGGGGAATTTCTGGCAGAGCCAGTGCCTCCCATTTCCGTCCCTCCCACTTTTGTGTTCCTCTCCCAGCCTGTCAGATCACACAGGAGACAACAATAAAGAAGAAGGAGTTTTCCACCCTCCATGACACCTTCCCTGTCACCATTGCAGGAAGAGGTTATTAGAGTGATAAATCATGCAAACGCAAATCAGCCAAACAAAGCTATAAAAAAACAGCAGAGACAACAGAATGGGGAGGGGAAAGCTAGGGAGAAGTTAAATAACCTATTGTCCAGAGGAGAAAAGAAAACAGATAAAATCACAACATAGAATAAAAAAAGATTCAAGCAGAGAGGTGCTTACAAACCAGAGGCTTCACGAACAATGAAATCTATAAAGGAATATAAAAATACACTCTCTGCATTTCTAGCCCTGCTTTATTTCACCCTGCTTTGAGGACTGCAACTAATTTAGTGAGTTGCTGAGCACCTCTGCCTTCACTTTTTTCCACCGCAAAGTAAGAATTAGTGGTGGAGGGAGGAAAGATAATGAACTCATCTAAATGGATATTGTGATACTGTGCCTTGATTTCAATGGATACAGATATGTTAATGAATAGCATGACC
Organism: Ploceus nigricollis; assembly: GCA_013399945.1. Classification (NCBI taxonomy): domain Eukaryota; kingdom Metazoa; phylum Chordata; class Aves; order Passeriformes; family Ploceidae; genus Ploceus; species Ploceus nigricollis. The sequence goes on from VXBC01010540.1 coordinate 70,767, forward strand.
TAAAATCTTGCATGTGGGTGGATTACATAGAATCACAGAATCATTAGGGCTGGAAAAGACTTCTAGGATAATCAAGTCTAAGCATTAAGCCAACACTGCCAAGTCCAGCACTAAACTATGTCCCCAGGTGCCACATCTACACATCTTTTAAATCCCTCTAGGGATGCTGGCTCCACCGTCTCCCTAAGCAATGTGTTTCACTGCTTAACAACCCTTGTGGTGAACAAAGTTTTCCTGATATCCAATCTAAACCTACCCTGGCACAACCTGAGGGCATTTCCTCTTGTCCTGACACTTGTTACCTGCAAGAAGAGGCCGACCCCCCACCTCACTACAACCTTCTTTCAGGGACCTGTAGAGAGCAATAACATCCCTCTGGAGCTTCTTTCCTCCTTTTATCTCCAGGTTAAAATCCCTCAGCTTCCTCAGCTACTTCTTATCAGACTTTTTCTCCTAATCATTGATAGGATTAAAGTTTCCACACCCCCCAAGCAGGAAGGTCACGTCCAGATTTTGTACTTGGATCTGTCCCAGAGCTGGGCATGGGCATTGTGTCAGTACCACTTGGCATGACTCAAAAACTGGTCAATTGTACCTGTACAGAGGCAGGATTGGTTATTCATCAGCCTTTGAGCTTGTGCCATGGCCTTGCTTTATTTACTAGTGCTCAGGTGGCTGATAAGGACAGCAATGAGAGCACAGTAGGAAATGTTGACTAATACACACCAAGATATGGAAATGGAAATTAAGAAGAAACAAAAGCTCAGAGGGTTTAAGGGAAGTCACAGTGGCCTCATGTGTCTGAATTACAAAACAATAAGAAGTTGCAGAGCCAGTAGTACAAAATCCCTAAGCACAGGTAGTTGAAGATGTAGGGATTCTTTTCAGAAAGTAACAATAAAAATAGTTCAACTCACTACAAACTTGTAAGTTCTGTCTGAGCAGTATAAAAAATTGAAATAAATCTCAAACGGAAAAAAAATTCAGAAAAAAATTATATGGAGTAAAATTAAAATTTGGACTGCCAAATGTAGTTCTTGCTGGAATAACCTGATGGTTTTTCATTTGTTAAAAAATCCCAAACTACACTGATTCCCTCAGCAAAGGGGCATGAACCATATAAAAGTTAAAGCTGAAGGGTAAACCAGGAAGCTGTTAGTGAAGAAGGAGGAGAACTGTGGGGCTGTCCAGAGACCATTTAGCAATAACCACTCCTGAGACTGGAAATCTTCAGCCTGAGAGAAGGCTGAGAGAGGAGCCTGACGAGCAATACTAATTAATACTTTTACTAGCAATCCTGGCATAGAAAGTGAGTGCATCAATAAAGCTCATTGGTGACAGAAAGGTTCAGAGCCTCTGCAAGGAGCAACTGGGTGAGCATGAAAACATGAGTAGTAGCAATTTAATGAAATTCAGTAGTATAGAGGGCAAAGGCTTGCATCTGGGGACTAATAGCAAAAATTCTGCCAGAAATACCATGTTCAGTTGGAAATGACCAATGGAAGTTGATGTGGGCATACAGACAAATGCTACTCAAATGTAAAAATGGAACAAGGCCCTGCTGAGACAGGAGGCACTGCTCTTATATCTCAAAAGGAAGAAATCCAGTCTCCCAGTTAGAGGAGCACTGTGGACACCTGAGGAACTTAGGTCTGGAAAAAGCTTCCTGAGTAACCATAACCTGTCATTAATTATCCTGGGACTAGCTATTTCATACTCAAACTATTTTAATTGGAGTTAATATTGTAAAAATGCTTCAGAAACATCATAAAGATCTAAATAAAATCTAACATGGTTTGGTTTTGGGAGGCTCTGTTTCCTACAGCATAAAACACCCAACAGGCTCTAGTCTTAGCCCTGTCCCAGCTATAGGTGTGCTGGGCTACTTTGGATAAGTTGGTTATGGTTTTGCATTTCTGAAGAGGAGATGATGGTATTTTTTACCTGTATATTTAGAGATTCACTGCTAAAGAATGACCTCTTATGTTGTCTAGGTTTGGAAAGCCAGGTGTCTGCTAAGGAAGGCAGGAGCGTCCCCTGAAATGGAAAAATGTAGAACCCCTCCCTCTGAATTGTTATAAATTTGAAATTAAGGGGGGCTCCCAGGCAAAAATATGGGAGCAGGAATAACAGTTCTTTATTAGGGAAGAAAAATAAAAAGATAAAATAAACAATGCAGTAAACTAAAACAACACTGACAGAGTCAGAATACAACCTGACACCCTGTTGGACAGGGTGTTGGTAGCAGTCCAATTGGAATTGTAGCTGCAGTCCTCCTGGAGTGTCAAGTGTGGTTCTCCTGGAGCAGAGATCCTGTATAAGGATGTAGTCTTCCCCTGAAGATCCAGTGGAAGAGGCAGCTGTTCCTCTGGGAATCCAGTGGAGAAAAGCCGTGCTGGTGTGCCAGAATCTCAGATTATATCCAGGTAGGAATGCTTGGCTCTTCCCTCTGGGCAGAGCATCTCCCAGTGGGATGCTGTAGCTCTTATCAGCCATGCAGGGACATTCAATGGCCCATTATCAGCAGATGTCTCCCTGGAGGGAGGATTGATTGTGGGAGAGATAAGGAAAAACTGCCCACTTAACAGAAGGCAACTGCCATACAGATGGCAAATAGAATACATCTTGCTTTTCAATTTGGGACATAGGTATTACTTTTGTCAGAACTGCAAGTATCTCAGTTATCCATAGGGAATGTGCTGTACTATTTAAAACAATCTATTTATTGAACTTATTCCTCACCTGGCAGTCAAGGTACTTCCCTGGAACTTGTCCATATCTATCCAGGCAAATAAAACGGTGTTAAAAATGGCTTTCAGTCCTCATGTAACCTACAAAATTCTCCATCTTGTGGCTTTGGTCCTGTGCTAATTAACCCTCTCCCAGTCATTGAACTTTCCCAGCAGCAGAGGGGGCTCTTTATGAAAGGAACCCAGCCCCGTGGGCAGTTTTGGTAACAATCACTCCATGTGGTGGGCTGAAAAATATGTGTGGTAAGAGTGTGAGGCATATAAAAGGTCTTGGCAGCAAAAAATGTGCCTGGGGCTGTTTTACTGAGTTATATAGATACCACTACAGTGTCTAGGGGCTGGCACTGCAAAAATGTCCTGTTTTTCCTGAGGATGAACCTGAAATCCTCCTCACCTGTGTTTCCTCAAACTACCCTGGGCTGGAGGAGTGGTGGATGCAAGCTCAGGTGTTAGATCCATAGGAATCTAAATATATTGACTGCATTATCACATGCAAGAGATGTTAAAAGAAACCTTTAAAAAGTAGTGAAAACCAGGAAAAATGAGCGTGACAGATATCAAAAGACTCCACTATTCTTTAAGCAGGAGGGGTAGATTTTAATGCCAGGCCTCAAGCAAGAGACCGCTTGCCTAATTACCAGAGAAAGTGAAAGCAGCTGCTGCTAAAGACTCCAAGTTAGAGGCAAATGGTGAACTGAGGCATAGAGAAGTTAAGTGGTTTGCCTTAGGCCATGAAGGGAAGTGGTGTCAGACCCAAGATTAAAAATCACAAGTTTTTCTCATCCATCTCCAAGCTCAGATCACTAAAGTGTACCATCTGGACATGCGTAGATAAGTATTTGGGTCTGTCTATCATTCCTATCCATCTTTAAAATAGACTTATATCCTCTTACAGTTTCATATAATTCCCAGGAAAATGCTATTTTATTTAAATGTAGTTTCCTGCACAGCTAATATTTCAGAAAAAGAATTCGGGATTAATGTGCTGCCACAGCCACTGGAAAAAATTATGTTCCAGCAAGTAAGGATTTGAGGTTTTTTTGAACCATAAAACAAAAGCTTTTTAGTGCAAAATGATAGAGAAATAGATACAACAAGTTACCTTCAGCTTGTTACTGAAGTAGTATTTTTTGAAAGATGGGGAAGAAGTGAAGTGAGATAGGAAAGTTTTGTACTGCAGTAATTTAGCAAAGAGCAGCAACAAAAACCACCTCTACAAATACAGTAGAGAAGAGCAGCGCAAAACAAACTCCGAGTAATACTACCTCAAAATGCTCTCCATAGTTACATAACATTTTTATTTCTATTACCAATGTCGAGGACTTTGTGATTCCAAAACAACCTAAACTCACATGAAAATATCTAAAGCTATCTTTGGACCCAGTTTCTCAACCTTTTTTTTAGTTTTGTTTGAGAGTGACATGTGCTGACCTCTTGGACCCCTTGGCAGCCTTTTGCTATTCAACATTTATAAGAACTCTTTCTTTGCCAAAACCTACTGATATGATTTCTCCCTTATATTTGAAGTCCTTTCTTATATAATTTCTCCCTTATATTTAAAGTCCTTTCTTCTTACATTCTACTAGGGCATGGCAAAAGCCTTTGAACACAAATAAATTCTTATGGAAGGGGAGATGTTTGGATATTCCATTGATTAATTAGTAAGTGATAAGATCTGTTCACTTTCTCCATGAAACTTTGGGTCCAAAGGAAACCAAATCAAGTTTTAAAAATAACAAGTTACCATCAAAATAATTTGATTCTCATAATTGAGGTTATCTCATTATGTAAATCTGCTACAAACCTAGTCTCATCTAAAGGTTCTGTGCCATTTTTGGCTGGGGTAGAGTTAATTTCCTTCACAGTGGCTGGGATGGGGCTACATTTTGCATTTGTGCTGAGCACAGGGTTGATACTACAGAGATATTTTTGTTATTGCTGAGCAGGGCTTTCAAGTGGCTGCATGGGGCTTGGCTGCTGGCTGGGGTTAAGCCACGGCAGGTTCTTTTGCAGAGCACACAACTGTAGAGCTTGAAAATTGTCTGTGAGCATTGAACACAACATCACTTAGATGTGACATATTGATGGCTGATGTCAGGATCTCCCCATGCTGGAGAAATAGCCAGTGACAGCCTGGCAAATGCAACAACAAAACCATCTCCCTGAAAAGGAGGGGAGGATGCAGCTGGCGAAACCAGTGAGTTTTTGCTGTTCCCCGTTATTTTATGTGACATGTGGATTTTTGGCTATCTGCTCTGGGTAATAAAGGCACAGTAGCTCTACATGGATTGCTCATTTGGGCACATGTACACACACCTGCAAGCACACAGGCACACCACCTTTGATAAATGCAGGTACATAAACCCCAGTTCCAGGATGAAATCTCAGTGCAGCAAAACACTTCAGCATTTACTCAAATCCCATTGCAGTATAAAGCTGATGCTTAAGAAAATTCCAAAATTGTGGCTAGTACCATTATCACTGCAGTCAGTCTTCCTATTGATTTCAATAAGCTTTAGGTTGGTCCCTTGATATCAATATTCTGGATCTACGTCCAGAGATGGCATTGCAAAAACAAAGCTTAAGAATTTCTTCTCTCCCACAGTCCTCAAGAGATAAGTTCAGCTAATCAGTGGATCAGAAACAGCAACACACAACTTTTCCCTTAATAAATTCAATGAACTGAAGTATTTTGTGAGTCAGAAAAGTGGTGTGAAAAAAAAACCAAAGCACCATCCCCATATATTTATATATATACAAACACACGCATATATATACACATATATATACTCTTCATCGTCCAAGCAGAACATTCTTCAAGCTGTTAAAATACTTTATAAAATTACCCTCATTGTTCCAGCATTTTACCGCCTTGCAAATTATTTTCTGTGTTGGGGAAAATATGAAAAGGCAAAACCAAGACAAACATTTTACTGTTTATACTTTAACTGGCTTGGTTTAAAATGGATTTACTTTGCACATTGTTTGAGCACTTAGAATATTTGTAATGCTATAAAGGTGCTCAGTGACAGAAAAATGATGCATAGCTGCCTGCCTGTGACAACATTTTAGTAATTCTTTGAGGCATTGGAGCAGGTTTTAACACTACATCCTGCAGCAACAGTCCCTGGGAGGGTATTTACAGAGTAGATACCTAAATTAGGAGATTTGTATACTGTGGCTCTCTTTATACTGACTGGGGTGAGAAAACCTCCTCCAGAGAGCAGTTCTGAGGAGAAGCAGAGTTTAAGTGCCCTGAATGTGCTAGCAAAATCATTCCCAGCAAAAGAATTAGAGAATATTCTGAATTGCAGCACTTATTTAAAGGTTTGGAGTTTGGAATTAAGGACATAAAGGTGAGAACAAACTTTGTTCTTATTTCTGCACTGAATCTCTTCTTCTTTTGAAAATGTCATGTAGTCTTTACTGACTGTGTGGAATGCTGACATTCTTGGTTTTTAAGCAAGTTCTTTTAAGGGCTAAATATTTTCTGTGAAGTGTTTTGTAAAGTTAAAGTGCTGAAGCATAGTTAATCTGAAAAGCTTTGTGTTTCAAGTGAAATGTCTCAGTCTTAGAGCATCCACTCCAAAATGACAAAGGACAGAACTGAAGTTGCCTGACTCTCATTTGAACCTCCAGCTGCAACATGTGATGTGATGCTGCTGCTTTGTCTGATGCTTCATCTTTCCTCAGAGAAAATACTTGTCCATCACCCATTGCCAACAGTCTACCAACACATTTTGAGGATCACGACCCTTTTTTTACAAGGAAAAAATATGCTTTTGTCCAACAGCATGTGTTTGGGAGTGGTAGAAATGTTGTTAGCTTGGAAATTCAGAAAATCTTGCTGCAGCATGCACAGGAATCAAGACATTTCCTAAAAGTGCATCTCAGGACTCTGAGCTCATTGTCAGCTTATATGGAGTTCTATAAATAAAAAATAAACTTAGCACAATTTTTTTCTCTACTTATATCCACATAAAGAAAATTAGAAATTTATGAATGACAAGAAGAAAAGTAGTGAGAATGTGAAGAATCTTATGAATCAATGATAGTTGAGCAATGTCCCACCAAGAGATCCCACCAAAATCTGAGTCCCAAAGTTATAAGCATCTTGCAATGTTTAGTCCATATCTCAACAAATTGACTAATTTTGCTTTGTATGTGGAGGCTGACATGTGGTAATAATTTACATGTGTAAATGTTTCTGGTATATAAATGAGCAAAACAGAGTGAAGCTGGGATAAAAGTTTTAAGCACAGTCTCAATAAAGAGAAACACCCATAAATCACACATTTAAGAAAAAAAAAAAAACAACCCAAATGACCCAACACAGAAAAACCCACCTGACAAACATACACAATAGAAGGAATGACTGAATATATTACTAAATGAAAAGCGTGTCAAAATGCATTAGAATGTATTGCAAAATCAAGTATGCATCTCTCTGAACCATATTTCAGCATCTGCAACTGTGTAATGTGGTAAATGACATATATCACTTGCTGATTGAAACACATCACCTGGTGAAATAACAATCAATCTGTGCGTCTGAAACGCAGCTCTTCTCCTAATAAATTAAATGCAGAGCAAGCTAAAGCTGATGCAGCAGTTACCGAATTATGCACGGCGAGAACTGAGCTCATTTTACCAGCTACTGAATCTGAAACCTAAGGAGCTGAAACTGATACAGCCCATCAGACACATCAGCTTTCTGGGAAGTGTCAGTCATAGGGGCAGGTTGAAGCCGCTGTCAGAAAATGTTTAGGTCAACAACGCTCTCCATAACAGCCATTTGCTTCAGCTGATGGCAAAGGTTCAGGATCAGGGCTGCCAAGATCCCAAACATCTGGAGTTTGATGTTCAAGCCTGTGTGAGCGCTAACTGTAGAGGGAGAGGTGTTGAAAGGCCCATTTAAACACACTTTTATTTAACAGAGCAGAGGAGAGCAGCCTATTGTATTTTTTAACTTGCTGAAGATGGGTGAGTTGAAAAGTGGATGGACAGCAGCTTTTCACTTTTTTGAAAAAATAGAGGATCATTCAGCAGTACAAATAACATTTGTGACAGTCACATGCAAACTTCTTTCCACATCTTGTGAAATGGATACATATATATACATGAATATGTATATGTACAAATATATACATGTATATATAAGGCAAAGCAAAAAGCCTCATATTTGGTTTTGTGTTCTCCAAATATCATGGAAAACTGTGATGCTTCACAACATCAAAATGAATTCAAACCAGCTTTCCACTTGGGTTTCACATCTTTTCAGGCAACCTGGTCCAGCTTCACTCACACAGTGAAGAATTTCTTCCTATTATCCAATCTAAAATTGCCCTATTTCAGTTTAGATCCATTTCCCCTTGTCCTATCACCACATGCCCTTGTAAACAGTCCCTCTCCAGCTTTCTTGCAAACCCCCTTCAGGTACTGAAAAGCTACAATAAGGTCACCCCAGAGCCTTCTCTTCTCCAGGCTGAGCAATTCCAATCCTCTCAGCCTTTCTGTATAAGATTCTGTGGTCAGATTCATTCTTGATGCCACTCAGTGGCCAATTTTGTTGAACTTTTAGTTAATTGTTAATTTTTACTTGTTGAAAGTACTTATTTTTATGTGTGTGCAAATAAGTTGGCTATTTGAGCCAATTGACTCAGGGTGTTTTTCCTCCCTCTGACAACAAATGCTGATTTAAGGAGCAAGCTAAGTGTAAGTCAGAATCTATCAGGAAAATTCTCTGAAGTCATTGACTACTTAGGGCTGAAAAATATCAGAGCTATCATTTGCTGAAAGACAAATTCCTGGATCCCAAATGACTCATAGAAATGAGGCTCCAACAAAAGTCCAAGGTGTCTGTGTCATGAGTCTACACAGGTCTGTCTCCAAGGCTTTTAATTAAGATTAATATTGTACGTTTCATTAAAGTAAATTAAGACTAATTCCAGTGAAGTGGGGGATGCTGAAAGGAAGTGATAACCTTGAATTAATTTACCTTTAAGAAAATACCTGAGGAGGAAAACAAAGTTGCTTGGCTCCATTGAGCAAGAATGGCATGCTTTAAAGGAATTTTGTTTTTCTGGAATTCACATAAGAGTCTAATCAGACTTTAAGTCTGATAAGACTAAATCTTAATATCAGACTTTAAGTCTGATAAGACAGTCTAATAAGACTAATCAGTCTAATGTGACTTTCTGTCACATTAACCTAAAATTCACAGGATAAAAACCACCTTGTCCAGTTTATACTTCTGATGAAACAGAACTCGGAAAGAAGTTGATCCTTTTAGAAACATGGAGATGATTCCTTTATGGGTCATGGCTCCAGCTGTGGATAATGGCAAAGTGTTTCCTCCCTTCCAAATCCTCAGCACCAGCCTGGGAATGTTCAGGACTGGCAAAACCCCTAGGAGGCTCTGTGTGACAGCAGGAGGCCTTCAGCATTTCCAACAGCTTGGCAAATAAAGCATGAGTCACATTCCCCTTGTGACTTTGCTCTGGTTTAATTATTTCTCTATTTCTGCAGTAAAAATTTGAAGGGACAAATAATGGCAAGTTCCAGATGCTATCAATTTTCAGGAATGGTTTTTGGGTTTTGAAGTAGCTAGGCATCGAAGTCCCACAGCGATATCTGATATCTGTCTCTGAATGTCTCTGAAATACTGGATTTGAGGCTCATTTTAGGCACACCCCACTCACTGGGCCAGTGGCTGGGAGAGAAGAAGCTGTGAAAGAGACTGTGATCCTCCAAGTCTCAATCTGCCTCATGGTCTTCTTCTCACCCACAGAAGATGCGCCATGCACACCACCCTCAGCTTCTCCCACGACTTCAACTCTGCTCCTCTGGGGGTGGAGGGAGGTGGGGAAATGGGAAACAGGCCTGACCCATTTCTCTATTCCCTTGTCAAGGATGTAGAAAACGGGCAGGAGGAGAGAAGGAATGGCTTTTGTTCAGGAAAGTGAAATACCACCCAGACGAGGAGGAAGGTCTGATTTTGGTTCTGTCTTCCTGACTGGGGAGTATCCAGCACCTTCCAGGACTGAGCCCAGAGAGAGAACCACAATTTAAGAAAATCAAATGAGTGAGAAGGATTATACATTTCCATTTAGCTGGGAGCTAGACACATCCCCGGCAACACAGAAAGGGATTTACAACTTTTAACGAGCAGCACTCTGTAAAAATAAAATTACTTCAAGCACAGCATTAAAGCTTTTCTCAGAAAAGCTCTAATGTAAATTTTATATGGAGCACACTACTGTACTTGCATTTGTTATTTGAATTTGTTATTTTATTAAAAAGTAGAGCCTAATCAGGATTGCCTAGTTTCAGAGAGAAAGGGAATGGGATTAAATATGAAATAACAGTTGATTCAGGATTCCTATGTACTCAGGAGGCTTCAGAAATGTTCTGTCATTTTCTAGAGATTTATATATTAAAAGTGTCTGCCCCATCATAATCACTTAACATGCTTTAAAAAGCACATAAACACACAGGGGGTTTCATTATGGCATATGGGAGAGAGATTTTTCTCAGCATTGGTCCAATTTTACTCACATTATTGTCAAATGCTAAATGTCCCATGGACATCAGGGGGAGCCGAGCCTTTTGAAAAAAGCTGTGCTTTATAAAAAGCATAAAGCAAGCAATCTGCAGGAAATATAGATTTCCAGTAAGCTAGGGACCAGGTCTAGACTCAAACAAATAATATCAGAAGGTATCTCCAGTTAGGAGAATTTTTTTCAGTGGCAAAAAGTTCAGATGGAGAGTTTGCAATCCCAAGATAGATCCAGGAAAATTTTTCCTTTCAATGGCCATAATTTTGAAGAGATTGTGTCTGTTCTTTATCACCCCTCTTATTCTTCCTTCAATTTCTCTCTTCTCACACCCACACGGAGGACTTCTAAATCTCAGCACGAGTCTGATAATATCTTCTCCTCTTTAATGCATGTTTCTGTGGAAGGGAGAATCAGCAGCTATTAGCAGCTTGTGACTGAATGCTGCATGAGGCTCTCTTTGTAGTACCCAATTGCACGGGAAAACACAATTTAACAGACAATCACTGCAGCAGCCATGCTGAATGTACAGAAGAGGCATCATCCCAGTCAGTGGTGGGTGAGAGAGTGCCGGGTTCAAGGCTCAAAGTTTCCTCACTGGCAGAGGTAGCTGAGAGCAGAGCCAAACATTGTATCCATGGCTTAGATATGTTAAATCATTTTTTTTGCTGAAATTAGATTTCACTCCCATGTCACATCCATTGCCTTAAACATAAGGCTTTAATATGTTTCATCAAGCTTTTGGCACCACCATAGTGGAGTTCCATTTTATGGCTTGAAAAACCCATTGTTTCCTCTGACCACCTGCATAAAAGTCCTGTGAAGGGTCTGGAGCACTAGACCTGTGAGGAGCAGCTGACTGAGCTGGGGGTGTTCATCCTGGAGAAAAAGAGGCTCAGGGGTGACCTTATTGCCCTCTACAGCTCCCTGACAGGGGGCTGTAGCCAGGTGGGGATCAATCTCTTTTCCTAGGTAACAAAGGACAGGGCAAGAAGAAATGGACTCAAATTGCACAAGGAGGGGTGTTTAGATTGGATATTAGGAAAAACTTCTTCATGGAAAGGGTTATCAAGCACTGGAACAGGCTGCCCAGGGAGGAAGTGGAGTCACCATCCCCAGAGGTATTTAAGAGATCTGTAGGTGTGGCACTTGGGGACAAGTTTAGGGGTGGATTTGGTAGTGCTGGGTTAATGGTTGCACTCAATGATCTTAGCAGTCTTTTCCAACTTAAGTGGTTCAATGATTCCATAGCACAAAATGATGCACAGTAATTCCTGAGTTAAGCCTGACTGATGACTTCTGGCTGAGTTAGATGTCTTTCAGAAAGAGAGTGATGTCTGATTTCAAAGTCTTCAAAGGGAGGGAAAACCAGCGCTCTTCATATGAAGTAATTCTGATGGTTTACACTTATTATTGTTAAAATCCTACCCTGTTCTCATTTGAATTTGCCTTGCTTCCCTTCCTAGTTTTGGAATTTTGTGGTGCCTTCAGTATTAGATTAAGCCTGCACTTACAGAAGGCCATGCAGTCAGAGCTCTCACTACAGCACTCGTGTTTGAATCAGTTTTTATTGCCTACCCTGCAATTACAAAAGTTTTTATCTGGAGCTTGGACAACACTTACTTCTGCCATTGTAACCCAAACCTTCCTGTCAACAGCAAGCCTTTTAAAAATGAAGTGTTTGGTCCTTTTCTGTTCTTCACTGAATGCCAAAAAACAGATAAAGCATGAGGGGGGTTCTGCTTAAGCTCACACAGATAGCATTCAGGCTCAAAAAGGAAACCCACAGTTGCATACAAATAGACTGCAATTTGTGTTGGGAATCTGAAATCTGATTAGACAAGGAACTAAAGAAAAATGCCTGATTCCTTTATTTTTCTAAAAATGACTTAAAGCAATTAAAAATATGTCCTGGTTGTGCATTTAGCATTTGGATGCAAATTATTTAATTCCTGCTTGTTACAGTGAGCATGGAATAAGACAAAAAACTTACTGGAGGTAAGCACACCAGTAGAATATGGGCATTACCCTGGTGCAAATAACTTGGGTGATCCTGGGTTTAGGTACAGATGCAGGGGAAATAAAAGGATGATACCAGTATTGGGTTTGATCCATAAAACATTTCAAAGTGCAATCCAGCCCATCAAGAGTTAGATTATAAATTTATTGACAGAAATTGACTATTTCAGTTGGACTCAAGGGGTTTTACACCTAACCTATAATGTCTAACCTATAATGTTACTAATTGGTTACCCAACTTGTTTTGAAATCGTCTACTTTCCTTCAGTACAACATTCCACTAATGATTTTATTGTATTTAAGAATAATAAAGGTGGCTTATTTGCGTTTGGTGATACTTTCATATACAAGAACCTGGAAATTCACTACTTTTTGAGACCCTTTCTCATTTGTAGGAAAATAAAATATATTTCTTCCTCATGCAGGTACTACATGGATGCTTTTGAGATGCTGAGATATTACAGTGGCCCCAGTCTTGGAAGTGAGAGAGCATATGGAGTCATCCAGCACAGCAATCCTTGGAAATGAAATAAATTCTGTAGTTTATTATTTTTTTCCCAATAACATCTGGACGTGGTGATAAGGGATCCACTATGTGGTGAGCTGTAGGCAGTGTACTGGAAAAACTGCCCACCCCTATATGAGGTTTGTTTCCTGGATTTAGAGATGAAAGACAAGTGGTGGATTTGGAAAATGTGGAAAAGTAGAAAAACAACAAAATGTTCATGTAAACATGGTAAGTAGGGATCACAGCCAAAGCTGCAGAAAGCTATTTTGGGAGCTCATTTGGGACACCTGTTACAGTCAGTCCCTCCCACATCTCTGTGGTCCTTTTGGTGCACTGTCTACAAGAGAAACAGGAGCATGATGGCCAGGTGAGGTGTGTATGGGCCTGGTTTGCTATGCTAAATGACATGCACGTTTGGGCAGGTGTTTGCAGAGGGCTTTGCAGACAGACCACACATTTACAAGTCTGAATTGAAGATGCTGCTGTGCTGACTTGATGTGTCCCACCAGATGTGCCACAGGCCTGGTGTGCTAACAAGGTTAAGAAGATTTTAAATGAAACCTTTGTTATCTGCCTGTGGGCCATGGAGCAACAGTGGGTGTGTTTGCAAAAGAATGTGTGGCCTTACCATGTCAGTAAATATTCCTTGTAGATATGAGTTTGTTCAGGCCAGTTCAGAAAGCAAAATATCGTGGAGAAAGAAAAAAAGTTGAGAGTCATAAAGGCAAGTGCTGTTACTTATGGAATATAGATGACTTGAAAAGTTTAGTTCTGTTGGGAAAAACATGAGAAAAATAACACAAAAGCCCCATTCCACAATATCAGTACCAAGCAGTGCTTGTTTTCATCTAATTTTCAAGTGGGTTTTGTTTTAAATTCAGTAGAGCTATAGACTGAGAGGCTTTGACATCCGATTGAAATGCACCATGCACAAAGGTTAGAGGACCCTTCCTGGGAAATGCTCAAGAGCCCTTCAACTGCTGCTTCCTTGACTTGTATTTCCTACTTAATATACCCTCTCTTACTGCTGCTTACTCTGTATTCATCTGAACTTAGCATCATGCACGTTCTATTCCTGCCCTTTTACGTGGCTCTGCTTGATAAATCTTCAGAACCAGCAGGCTGGGAGAGTGAAAGTGCAGCCACGAGCTGCTGAGAGTAAATGGCAGTGGGTAGCACTTTGGGCTGGGGCAGTGAGAGTTCACTGTAGCAGAGCATAAATTGACAGAAAGGTGTTGGCAGTTTACCATTGCTATGATAGCTGCTATAAAAGTATGTTTCTAGATGCAAGAAACACTTAATGAAATGCCCTGACCTGTGTTACGTGGGAGGTTGGATTAAATAAATGTAACAATGCTCTAAGAATTAGTCTATGAACTATGGATATTACCATGAAAAAGTCTTATGAGCATAAATGGAGAATGCTAACATCCCCCAGAATGAGCAATAAAAAGCAGACTATAAATCTCTTTAGCACTCTGTTCTATTATCTAACTTAACCACCATCTGTTGCATTCAATATATTTCTCAGCTTTAGGTTTCTGCAATCAGTCTTGGATTTGTGATGTGTTTCCCAAATTGGTGAAATAAAAATGGATTGGCCCAAATGAGAAACAGCATATAAGACTATTAATTATCAACAATCTATATTTCAGCATCAGATTTGCTGGGGCAATTTCTTCTCTCTACTGCTCTCATTCATGGCAGTAATGCAGAGAGAAATTATATTTAAGGAGTTTATCTTTACCAGTAACAAAATTTTCCTGATTGTAATGAAGATACTTGTTGAATATTGATATAAAATAGCACTCTATTTTTCTTCACTGCAATTATGGAAATGACTAAATTTAGGAAGAAAGCAGAGTCTCTCTGAAGGTTTCATTAATGTCTGAATATTATACAAAAAAGTTTGTATCTCTTCTAAAAGAAACCTTCAATACCTGGAATACAGAGGATGGTGGTGAAATGAAATTAATTCCTCTGCTAACCCAGCAAGTGTATTGATAATGTACTGCATGATTATTTAAAATGTCATTATTAAAAAGAATTTTATTAAGGTTTTATACTGCCATCTAGTATCTAAGCACCTCCCTCATATATTCAAGATTAATAGAAAAATACCTTTTTGGGATTTTTGGAGTATCAGTCTCTTGGTTTCTGGAGAGAGGAATAACTCGATTTATTTCAAGTGAGTGAGACAGAATATGAGAACTTTTCTTACCATTTTCTTAACACTGCAATCTGCATTGACACTCTTTTCTGGTTTGAAGACTTTTAAAACCAGGGGCCACATCCTTCCATGTGCTATGCACGTGAATTTTTTTCATCTTTCAGGATCAAGCTCTAATATGATTGGATTAAACTCCTGGTGATTCTGATTGGAGTTGAAAGACTCCTTGATATCACCAGCCTGGGAAAAACTAAATGACAAATGGCATTTTTCCAAGAAATGTGTGTTAAAGTGGGTAAAATCAGTAAAGTGAAGAGACTCCAAACAGTGCAATTTCTTAATCCTTCAACTGTCATAATAAGAAAGAAAAGTCTTCATTTTATTCCTAGTTTACATTTACTCCTGAACTTAAAGCAAACAGTGAGTGGTGAAACTTTTCTGGCCACATTATGAGGCTGGCTAATCAGTGCCTATTATATTGTAAAGGGCTCTGCTGATGTGCCTCTCAGTTTTACCCAGTAACACACCTACCATCTGACACTGTGCAATTAGCCTGCTCTTCTAGGGCCTGCCAGAAACAGCAATAACACTGCATCAGAGGAAGATCATTATCCAAGGCACCTTGCAGACACTAAATATGCACAGTTCTGCTGCATTTGCAGCCCACGAAGGATGAAGGCACCAATCACTGTGAGGTGTTCAGCCATTCATTTGCATAGTTTCAGGGAAAGCCTGGCCTGTCAGAACTTCCCACTAGCTGGCATGAAAGAAAGAATAAAAATAAAAATTCACCGATGTTTTTGGCCTTTTTTTTTCCCCCTGTCTCCACAGAAGTAATGAATTAGTTCATTTGTTTGGGCCATGTGAAACATTCAGTATCAGCAGAGCGTGGCTGGGTTCCCTCAGTGTGAGTTAGTGTTATTCAGACCCTGGGCTGTGTTTTTAATGCCTGTCCTCACATAAAAGACACAAACCTTCCTTTAGTGCTCACTTTGCCAGGAGTACTGCAGGTGAGAAATGGGATCCCTGGGCGGAGGATGTGCCCTGGGATGCTGCAGGATGAGCAAGGCTGTGCCCAGCTCCCAAACCAGTTTACAGGAGGCTCCTGTGGTGGCTCGGAGGGCTTTACCCCCATGTTCAGTGCAGTGCAAATAGCAGCCTGAAGCTTTCATTCCCCAGTTTATACAACATTCCTTTGCCAGATGCTCAGACTCAAAGAATACCAGCTTGAGGATCTCAACACTGCAGAAAAAAAGTCCTCTTTGTGCTTCCAGACCCTGTGTACTCTGCAGTGTTACCTTTGATTTCCATGATCGGAGAACACAAAATGAGGACAAAAAAATCCCTGCAAAAATTGCTGCAGACTAAAATATCAGCACAATTTCCCTCTTGTTTAGCAAGGACCATGGGCTGCTTTGCCTTAGAAAATCCTTGCTGCAGTCAGCCCTGGGATATTCCCTGGGGGTCCTTGCTACCCCTGTGGTGGAAACTGGAGTCTCTTAAGAACATTTCTTTGGTGTGCTGAGGATAAAAAAAAGCCAGAAGCTGAGGATTATACATCCATTTTACAGCAATTGTTAATCTAACTTTCATTAACAGTTAAAAATCATGCAGGGGGAATATATGAAAATTACTGCTTTCCAAGTAGATCTGTTAATTATTATTAGTCAGTATACTTATTAGGTACCGACGGAAACTTGGCACTCAATAGGTACCTATTAAACCATGTTAGAGAACATCATATTAATGTTTAATATAAAAACTGCATGAATCATCTGTTCTTTTAACACGGCCATATCTTCAGCGGGTGTGACTCAGTCCAACACCAGCAAGAGAGCTGGTCAGTTTGTACAGCCTAGGATCTGGTTAAACATTTGCTACATGAAGAACAAGATGACATTTCTTTTAACTTTTTACAGAAATTTGGAGTTTGCTCCCTTTTCTGTCGCCCATCTGGCAGAATTGTAATTAACAGAATTTAGAGCCACGACACTGAATCTGTTAGACAGTCACACAATCAGGCGAATTTGCAGTGTAATTAATAGATGCAGGGGACATGATCCGTTTAAGATCACAAGGTTTTGGATGCAGTAGCAACTCAGATAATTCAGGCTGTGCTGCCTTGTTTCTAAATAACACCCTGTTTTAAATAGGACATCCTCCCATGTGTTCTTTACACTTAAATCTGTGGCTATGTCAGGACAAAAAACACAATGTGATCAGCATCCTTCAGCCTGCACTTATGACCAAACTTAGTATCCTGGCTCATAACAATGTAGACAAGCTCTTGCAGATCAAACAGGAATAGCCTGAGAAGTTATTGCCTCTCAGTTCCCACCCTTCAGCTGGAATGTGCTCTGGCACATTCAGTTTGCTCAGTGTAAATGTATGAGGCGCTGGCATAAATTGCCCAGAGAAGCTGTGGCTGCCCCATCACTGGAAGTGGTCAATGCCAGGTTGGATGGGGGTCTGGGCAACTTGGTCTAGTGGAAGGTGTCCCTGCCCATGGCAGGGGATTGGATTTAGATGATCTTTAAGGTCTGCTCCAATCCAAGCCATTCTATGGTGAATCATCCTCCATTCCTGCACTTCACTGGGAAGTGCAGTAATTACCACCTGCTGAGAGCTAGTTTTGTTAATAGGGACAATGTTGCCATAAATCACTTCAGACCAACTTTCAGAGCTTGTCTTCCTGCCCTAAACTACTCTGAAATTCTGACTCCAAAGGCAAGCTGTTTTCCTTTAAGAATTTAGGCCATATTCACTCAGTGAGAGGTAAATACCCATAATTTTGCAGCTCAGTTCAGGCTTTCTGACCTTGCCAGCTGTGAGCTGAAGATATTTGTCAGAGTTCTAGGGCTATGTATTTTTCATCACTTGCAGTAATTTAACAATTGCACAAATCAGTTCAGTATTTTATCCCTAGTTCATTTATTAATGACAATTCTGAAGGAAAAGCATTAGATGCTGTCCCTGAGATCTCAAATACAATCACATGGAGATTAAGCTGTGCACAAATACATTCATCCAAATGCAAATATATGCCTTTGTTCATAGGGCCCAATCCTAATTTGTGCATAATATATTACTCTGAATAATAATTTTCATTAGGACAAAAGTTGCATGGCCCAGCTTGTAATGAGGGATTGTGTATAGGCTTTGTGAGAAAGCAAACAAAACTAAAAACTTGATCTACATGTTCTGGAGGACACTAGTGTAGAAAAAAAAAGTAGTCTATCTGATTTATTCAGTTTAATTTAAGGACTAAAACTAAGAGATCTAATTCAAGAGTTTAGTAGGTTTAGACTTCCTGTAAGGTTCATGTAGAGAAAGGCTCTTCCAAGGTCTGATTTGGGCCCTATGAAATCTGGATAATTCTCTAATGAAGAATCTCCTGAGTTTGAAAAAAAGAGGGCTATGTTATGGCTAAATTCATGACATATGGATACCTCCATTTAATACTTAACATTAGATGAACTCATGATCACAAATCAGTTGCAAAGCTTAGGAGAGATTTTTCTGAGAACATCAGTAAATCTTGGTTAACATCTATAGAATACAAGGAGCTCCAGGTGTGGCCTCACCAGTGCTGAGGAGAAGGGAAGGATCACTGCTCTCAACCTGCTGGCAATAATTTATCAAATGTAGCCCAGGATACCATTAATCTTCTTTGCTGCAAAGGCACCTTTCTGGCTCCTATTCAGCTTGGTTTCCACCAGGATCCATGTGTCCTTTTCTGTCCATCTGCTTTCCAGCTGAGCAGCCCCCAGCATGTACTGGAGCCTGGGGTTGTTCCTTCCCAGGTGCAGGATTTTGTACTTGTTGAACTCCATGAGGTTCCTATCATCTCATTTCTCCAGCCTTCGAGGTCCCTCTGGATGACAGCACATTCCTCTGGCATATCACAGAATCACAGACTCACAGAATAATGAGGTTGGAAGAGACCTCTTAAGATCATCAAGTCCAACCTATGCCCTAACACCTCAAATAGACTATAGCACCAAGTGCCATGTCCAGTGTTTTTTTAAACACATCCAGAGATGGTGATTCCACCACCTCCCTGGGAAGACAATTCCAGTGCTTTATTATTCTTTCAGTGAAAATTTTTTCCTAATATCCAACCTATACCTTCCCTGACGTAGCTTGAGACTGTGTCCCCTTGTTCTGTCGGTGCTGCTCGGTGGAAGAGACCGACTCCCACCTGTCTACAGCCTCCCTTCAGGAAGTTGTAGAGAGCAATAAGGTCACCTCTAAGCCTCCTCTTCTCCAGGCTAAACAACCCCAGCTCCTTCAAACATTCCAAGCATGGCCTCCTGGTTCTTGATCACCTGCAAACCTGCTGAGGAGATGTTCTACATCCAAATCAGAAATGAAAATGTTAAGCAGGGCTGGACCCTGTGTTGACCCCCAGGGTACACTGGCCTCCGACTTGACTTTGTGCCACTCTTTTCCCTTCCCTGGACCTCCCTTTCAGCCAGTTTTCAACCCACCTCACTGCTCATCCAGCCACACATCAACAGCTTGGAAAAGTAAAATAATTTAGGCTGGAAAATGCCTTCAAAATCTTATTGCATTTATAAATGGGGAGTTCTAGTATCAAGATAGGGAGAAAGAGATTGAAATAAAATGCCTTTTAACAGAAATATTGACTTTGAGAAATAATCACATATGCATTGCCAGCCTCTCTGATTGGCTCTGAATGTTACGGAACTTCCTTGTTTATATATTTCATATGATGAATTTCTAAATGATTAGCTACAGAGACACAGATATGTAATGAACAGATGTGTAAGAGGATGCTATGATTCTATCAGCATAGCGTAATTACAGAAAACCTCTCAACCCTCTTAAAAATAATCATCGTATAAGTGGCTTCCTCTTAAAATCAAATGTTTTGAGAATATATACATGTCCTAGATATATGAATATATATATACATATATATATATATCTATGAAAAGACACCAAATCTTTTCTCTACCCAGAGCCTCAACTTCAATTTCAAATGCCTCCTTGCTAAAGTGTTCACTTTTTTCTTTGCTAGTAGCTGAATGTCAGTTTGAGTTGGTCAAATAGCAGGTGCAGAACAGGAAGGAAATTGTTTTAGGAAGGCTGGGCTTGAATCCTGCTCTCTGCTGAGCTTCCCATCTCCCTGAGTCTGGAAGCAGAGTGCTTCCTGCACAGGATGGCACAGCACCAGGCTTAAGCCTTACACAGGGAGCATGAACAGTGATCTGTAAGAAAATCAGGTACTTGACAGACTCATTTTGACAGCACTGTGGCAGAAATGGTACAAGCAAGGAAAATCCATCCTTTGACTTAAATAAAAGAGCAAATAAAAGAGCTTTCATAATATTTCTTCTATAAAAGTAAATAATTGTTTAAATATTATGCTGGTGCGACAATTATAAATTATCATTGGCTTCTTTAAATCATTTCAACACTTGTAGATCAAGGATCAGGATGCTTCCAGGATGATGCTCAGTTTGAGAGTCGTGTTTTGGAAGCTCCAGTCTTCCTTGTCCCTTCAGTGGGCAGCTGTTATTATATGCTGAACTCATGTTGCCTCTAGTTTTGTCCTAAGAAGGCTGTAATTCCACTGAGAAGGAAATTCAGCTCATGTTCTTATAGGAAAAATTCAGAAGAGCAAGGAAACAAAGCAGCCATGTGTCAACTTCAAACACCACCAGTTTAGCATGATTAAAATGCAACTGTGCTTTGGGAAGAACAAGCATTTATTTCTAGAAGGAAAGGGATGATTTTCTCTAAATCAGTAAATTAAAAAGTCACCATGAATGATTCCATCAGTTAAAAACTGTACACAGAAAAATCAAATCCAGTGTAAAACTGTATGAAAGGCTCCTTTTATGAGCAACAATAAAACATTCAGTTTTTACCAAAGAAAATCTTATGGGCTCTTTGAGGAACAGCCTCCCTTATCTCAGCCTCCCAAGATGGACTGGACTAGCAGAATTAAGAGTCACTTTGTGGCTGTGCATGATGGATCATGTCTGGGTTACACATCTGCTTGTATACTGTTGGGCATCAGATGTTACACTCATAAATGGCTGAGGCGAAGCAGAAAAGGGAAAGCTGCCTCTTGGCTTTGTTCTGGCTCCAAACTCAAGTTGGATTTGGACTCTTCAAGGAAAATAAGAGCTCAGAGATGGTGAGAAAGGCTTATTAATACAGGGAGAAGGCACAGACAGAGAGGCTATCTGAGTGTTGCCTACTGGGAGAAAGAAGGTGCCACACTATCACATCAAGACTTTTGTAGGGGAGGGAGAAAAGTCTTATTGGGGACCCAGAAGGAACAGGCTGGGATCTGCTGCAGCTCAGCTGAAACCTGAAAGAGCCTGAAACCAAGAACATCTTCCACAGGGAGAGTTTTCTTTTCAGGAAAGAGAAAAGAAATCACACAGCTTAGTTTCTGTTGTAAGAAGAACATGTTTCAGAGCTTACAGAATCTTCTGATGCTCATGGGAAAGCACTCTTAAGGAAAGAGTCAAGCCTCAAACCTCTGTCTGAATCAATGCCCTGGCACAGTGTAAATTATTTGCCACTTTTATGCCTTAGCACTTCCATCTGCAGGAAGGGAATTTATCAGCTGCACAAGACTGCTGCAAATAGAATTAATTGATGTTTGTACAGTGTTTTGCAAGGGCAGCGTTTTATTGTTGCTTATTTGTTTATCCATCAACCCATGTTACTCTTTCATCTCAGCAATAATACTCTGCAAATAGTAAATTTTTTCAAATAGGATAAAATCAGGGCATTGAGCATAAAAACACACTACTTACATGTATTGACCATGGGAGGAATGTTTCCAGACATTTCCATAAAAATGTTAGGGAAAAGAAAAAAACAAAACAAAACACTATGAAACAGAGTTTCGATCTTAGTCATTTTGACATCTTTTTATTTCCACTTAAATTCCTCTTAATTTAAAAAAAGTGACAAGAAATTAATAAAGATTAAAATTTTGGGAAAGAACAGAGTAGTGACCTCCTGAAGGAAAAGGAAATGGTGCTGGTCACTGTCAGTGGGGTTTATTTCTCCTGACTGCATGTTCAGTGCCCAGCCTCCATTGACTGTCTACACCAATGGAAGCCCACCACTGAGCCCATTTCCTTTAGACATGCTTTGTTTTGAGAGATCCTTGAGACAGAGCTTTGGATCAAAAGGATAATAGTTCCTAGTATTTAGTAATAAGATTGCATTTGAGCCACACAGATCTGAATCTGTAAGCAAACTCAAAGGGGAAGTGCTGCTCCCTCTCCCAGTGTTGTGTTGGACAGCAGCAGCATCCTGAGGTCACTGTGAGTCATGGATTGTCCTGCAATCTCACAGGAACAGGCAGTGTTTGTAAGCAACCTGAATTCAACCCAAATTGCCAGCATGTTTAATAACATATAATTCTGTCTCAGGAGCACAGCAGCCTTCAGGCTGCTTCTGAAGTCAGTCGGCTCAAAAGCCATGCAGGAGTCAACGTAGGAATTTAATTCCTCATTGTTTTTCTCATACTTTTGTTTATACCTTTAGTTTTTTTAAACTTTCTACAATTTTTAAAGGGTTTTTGTTGTTCTTTGTTTGCCTGCTTGGTTTTGGTTTTGTTTTGTTGTTTTGGGCTCTTTTTCTCTGTTGTTTCTAGAACTGAGCAGTATGTTCCAGTGGAGTTTGCAACTGTCCAATAGAAGAAATGCCTCTCTGTACAAGTTCTGTATTTCATAGAAGCATGTAATCCATGGATTGTACTAATATTTAACTACAACCAGGGTTTCTGCATAGATTACAGTCTGCTGTGCTCCCAGCTTCCTGCTACTGGATTCAATAGCTGTGTACAAGCTTTATATTCTTTGTCACACCTCTGTGTTCTTTCTGCCTGCACTGTTTGCTTCTGACCGACCAATCAAGCAATCAAGGTCACTTTGTGTTCTGTGTACCCCTGCCCAACCATTAAATGGTTTGCAATTCAATTATTCTGTATTAAAACTTGTAATGTATTGTATTAATAACTGTAATACAATTACTGTTCTGAGTCAAAGTCAATTAATGCCTGTGTGACTGTCAGTAGTTCTCCTGCACTGTGAGTGTAAGAATTGAGATCCAGATCCTTAAAGGGTCTGGTAAGAAGGACATGCCTTTTATGGGTTTATATCTGTTTATTTTTGCTGCTTATAGCAGCCTTCTAGTACCTAAAATGGGCCTACAAGAAGGCTGGAGAGGAACTTCTTGCAGGATCGTGTAGTGCTAGAACAAGGGGAATGGCTTTAAACTCAAAGAAAGGAGACTAATTTTAGGTATTAAGAATAAAGTCTTTATGGTGAGGATGATGAGGCAGTGGCACAGGTTGCGAAGAGAAGTTGTGGATGCCCTAACCCTGGAATAGTTCAAGTCCAGATTGGATGGGACTTGGAGCAACCTGTTCTAGTGGAAATTGTCCCTCCCCACAGCAGGAGGTTGGACCTAGCTGATCTTTAAGAACCCTTCCAACCCAAGCCATTCTGCACTTCCATGGTTGGTGAGATTAAGACTGTTGAATATAGACCTGAAAAAGACATTTCAGCTTCTTCATTCAAACTTCAGTTCATGGTCCCCAAACAGATTTTAATTATTTCATCATTTTAAGAACTGGAGTATTCATTTTAGACTCAACCTCTTCTGATGGCTCATGGAAACTTCCAAACACTACGAGTTTGTAAGTCATAATGGGAAAAGGGCTGCTGTTAGATTGTGGATCTGTTTATTTTTATTATTTCTAATCATTAGCATGGCATTTAATCCTGTGTCACTATCAGACTATACTTCTTTCCAGTGATGTCAGGTGCTTGAGGCTGTTTCATAACCCACAGTTCCAGGAGCACCAGCAACTGGGCATCATTCTTGTCCCTCAGAATCAGCTGAAAAAAATGTGCAGATAATCTTTGGCACTAGATTCAGAACCTATATTTTGTTCCCCACTGATAATACAGGATCAAAATCAACAATGTCACCTATTACTTTTAAAATTGATATTACACACAGTACTTACACTTGAAAACCAACATTGCGCCTTCCTTACTCTTGTGTTGAGGATTCCCCTGAAACACCAAACTCTGTTTGGAAGATACAGCCACAAGATCTGAGAGAAGTGCTACTGAGGAAAATATGGTGGCTCTTTTCCTTTTAGATTTGATCTTAGGAAAACAATGCACATTACAACAATGCAAAAATATCATTCTTCTGAGAACATTATTGGTTTTTTTCCCCTGAAAATGCAGAGGTGTACCAGAAATTTCTAGGTTTTCACATTTCAGCATACAGGTCATAATGTATACAGTAAAGATATAATTGCACGAGGAAATCAATTCTGTTATCATTTTAAATGTATGGTTCGCTACAAGTAAACATATGTTTCTCTTTCTCCTTTTTTGTGCACTGTAATGAAGTTTTAGGTAATAAAATGTGTTGCCTGAAGATAAGAAGTACTATCTAAAACACATTTCTGTCAATTAAATTGTCTTCTATTACTTCCATTGAACCACTAGCGGACTTCTGATTTGACTGATTTTTAAGAATACTGAAGAACACAAGTCATTTGAATTGGAATGCTCATTGCTAATTTATGGTGTTTAACCATAACAGAGATAGAACATAATACTTGGGAAATTGCTTTTTATTATGAATGAATTCGTAGCATTTAACATTTGCTTTTTTATAAAGCTATATAAGAGAACCTTCAATTTTAACTTGCACTGTTTGTCTTCTTATTTAGCGTTTTGTCCTAGTAATTAACTATAAAATTTGCAATGAAATAAGGCTGAGGAACTATCCTCCCATACATTCAACTCTCTTTAATGACCCCATTGAGATAATCCAATACTTAAATGCCAGTGAAGCTAAGATGCTTTAAAGGTTATAATGAGCTAGCACTTATTTCAATGCACACTGTGGTGAACAAGTGTCCTTGCAAATGTGTAGTTCATATAATATTTTTGCCATAAGAGAAATAGCCTATGAAAATTAAGTGCCGTGCACATTTAATGTTGTGTCATATGAACATTTCCAGGCAGTGCAAGTAACATAAACACATTTTTCCTCTAGGTTTAAATTCTCCTCTGTTCCCTTTCAACAACTCTCTGAAGCCTCAAAGGATTTGTTGTGGCTTTACATTGGTGTGCTAGAGGAAGGAGTGATTTCAGTCTTTGGCTCTCTGCTTGCTGCTCTGGAGAGCACATGAAAACCTTCACATCCCAAAGACTGAAAGTGATAGTGTAGGTGAATGGCTGTCTGGCAAAGAGGACTTTCTTTTGAAGGTGAGGGCACTGCTCACATGATTTCTAATTGTGTGGGACAGTTGGTAAAAGGCAGATTAGTCTCACTAACTTTTAGCTTTCGGGAAGTCACACAATTCATCTCTTCTAACTGTATAATTCTGTTAAAAAAGAGTCTAGATACAAGCTAATCACTGTCATCAGTGAAGAGAAATACTTCCAGTATTTCAGTCTTTCTGTATCTGGGAGAGGCTGTGGACTCCCCATCCCTGGAAGTGTTCAAGGCCATGTTGGAGGGGACTCTGAGGAACCTGTTCTAGAGGAAAGTGTCCCTGCACATGACAGGAAATTTGAACTGGATGAGCTTCGAGGTCCCTTCAAACCCAAGACGTTCTATGACTTCATGATCTACATTAGGAAGAGAGGAATCAAAAGTTCCTATCCTTTCTAGTGGCTTGTATAAAGGAAATCCACACAGTCACCTCAGGTAAGGACACCTGCATTGGAGCTATGTGTTTCCTCAGGCAAAGCCCATTCTTAGTGTCTGCTCCAAATTGGAGCCTGAGCTCTTTTTATATCAGACAGGAGAATTAAATTTTCACAGGACTTGTTTGGGGATTAATACCAATTGAAGTTTAGGATGAATCACCTTTGGAACTGCCTTTTTTTAATCATCTTAAAGAAGGAGCCTAGATAGCTGCCTTAGACTGGGTACTTTTTAGATAACTATAATTAAATGAAATGAATCTCAGCCTAGAGGACATCACCTACAGACTCAGAATACAATGTGCATTTCATGTTTCTGTTGGTGGCAGCAGGTTGCCTAAAGATCAGAAATATACAATCCCTTCCCTGCCCTGATTTTGCCTGTTACAGTAAAAAAATGGGCAGAGGAGGAAGGAAGAGAGGTGGTGGCAGGCGGGGGAATAAGCAGTAAAGATATAAAATTGCTCAGGTCTACTGTGACCACCCCCAGTTGCAGTACAATTGCAGCCTGAGGACTGCAACAAAAGCTGTGAATAGTTGCTCTGTCTCTGTGGTAGCAGATGGTGGGGATTGTGGTTGTCTCAAGTGCTGATGGCTTCCCTTGAGCAACACCTTTTTAATTTTTTTTTTTATGTTACAGAAATCAGACATTTATTTTAAGTGTGCAAAAATGTAACCTTCCTTTTAGCTTCGAAGGAAAGGGGCAGTGGGATCACCTCATTATCTTGTGNGTGCTTTAAAAATAAAGAAGAATACAGAAAGAAAATTTCTCATGTGTTACTCAGGCTCTCATCATAGATACACAGAAGAAAAAGTGAAACTAAGTTTATTTGAGATGTGATATTAAAACTGAAATCTTTACAAATCCTTACTGGTACATATAGAAGAAGAGAGATTTTTTTAAAACCTTATTAAAAAACAGAATAGTGCATGCTTAGATTTTATGCATCTCCAAATAAATGGACATCTTAGAGATATCTAGTTTTCAGAAGACAGAGGACTGCCTGTTTTCCATTGGAAAATGAGACTGCTTAAGGCATCTCAGTTTTGCCCCCTTAGGGCTTCTCTATTTGTATATGTAAAAATCAGAAGAGTGGAACTCACTAGGAAAATCAGGAATGTCTAGAGAAAATATTAATATTAGAGATTCAACTAATCTAAAATGTTAGCAGCCCACAGGATGTGACAGCTTATGTAAGCTGGGAGTCTTTCCTTTAATCTTTGTGAAACCAACACTTCGAAGGCAGTTTAATCAAGATATTGCAAGAGCACTGTTTCAGGAGTGAATATAAATTAAAATTTTTCCAAAAAGAAAAAATATGAAAAGAACTTGTTGCAACTTAGATTATAGACAACTATTAAAAAATTATCACTCAAGATATAAAAGTTTATATTTATTTTTTCAGAAGTCATTAACCGAAGAATAGTAACATTGAATTTAAAAAAGTTGCTGAAGGCAACGTGAAGGAATAAAATAGGATGCAAAAAAGAAACTTTTTTGTTCTCTTTGCTGATGACAGTTATATAACAGATGACACAGTATTATTTAACTTCCACAAGTTTATGCACTCTTCCCTATGAACTACACTAACAGGGCTGAGAGATGATATAGCATTGAGACAGGCACTGTGTGATCACATCTGCTTCCTCTTCTAACCCCTCAGTATCTGTTTCCTTCCCTTTTTTCCCCCTGAAATCCTCAAGGAACTTGTTGCAGGGGCATGGTCCCAAGAAATAATGGTCTTTCCATAATGGATGACTCCTTTTAGCTAAAAATAATGTAACCTGCTTGATTCCTCCCATTGCAAACCCCATCTTTCTAAGAACAGTGAGAGCTCAAAGAGTGAGAGACATTGAGGCATCCAAGCTCGTGGTGACTTCAGGCTCTTCCTCTCTTTTCAATGCTATAGCTGAAATGAGAGTCTGAATAAAGGTGGCAAGGAATCAGAAAAACTGCTAGGTTAGTCTCCCAAGGGCTGACAAGATCATGAAAGGTGTGGCAGGAAGAGTGGACCTTGAGTTCGGCAGTGCAACTGTGAATTCTGCAGTATTCAAGCTTCTGTCTTTCCTTCAATTCATGGGCAACTGTGAGTCTAGAAATCTGCAGGATACAAAGCCTGGAATCACAGCTTTCTAGAATAAATTGTGGGAGAGGGATATTTGCGCAGCAAGCTACTAAAGCAACATTTTTTTGAGAAATTTGCTGCTTTCAGCTATCAACATTCATGAGTAGGAATAAGGAGAGAAGCAATGGAGGACCATTGGAGGATGCAGTTGTTTAGAACATTCCTTGAGCCCTTCTTGGAGCTCAAAAGCTTTTTTTCCACACTTTTGGCCTAAAAGTTTGAGTTCTACAATGTGTGTGGAATAAAGATAAAAGTTTTCACCGTTATTATATTAGCTGTACCAAAAATGATGGCAAATGTATGCTAGCATGTAACATGAAGGCCAGACAAGCTTTGATCACCCTTTCTTTGTGTACATACAACATTCCCTGTCTCCTTCTGAAATTTTAAATACTCAATAAATCTGAAACTATCCTCCTACTCCTTACCTCAAATGCAACAAGTTTTCACTAGCCTAGACTGCATTACCATTCTGAGATGCTCTTTATCACCTCCTTTGTGTTACTCTGTTTAATCTTGGTGCTTTGAGCTACTTTTAATTAATTATATTGAATCCAGAAGTAATAATATAGTTTGGTGAAAACGCAAGCATAAAACAATCTCGCTGTACTTTTTCTGTTTTATTCAGAATTTAGTCAATAAATAACCATGTGCCCTTTGGGTCGTGAAGTTATATGCGATCATGGTACTTTACTCTCATAGTTTCTACAGCTCACAACAGACTCCAAATTCTTAATTTAAAACAAAATCATGCTTACACAGCTTGGGGAAATATCCTTTCCAACAGTGAAAATTGAGGATATTAAAATATTGATTAGATTATAGCTCAGAGATATATATCACATAAACATTCCAAAGAGTGTCTATGTAGAAACTGGAACATCAGTCATCACTGTAAACTCAGGATGTCAAGCTCATCTCAATGTGTGATGAGCTATCCAGCTGTGTACATGTCTAGATCTGAACTCTATGGTCCAGTATGCACCTGAACTTCTTTTATAATCATAGAGAGAGCAGGTACTTAAAATACATGTTTCATCTGTTTTATTATGGATGGCTACCTCAGGATGAGTTAAGTGCCCATTTCTCTCTCCAGATCTCTCCGAGTCAAAAAAACCTCCACCTAGTTCAGGTACAGACAATTACTTTGTAGACAGTTAAAATTAGGTGAGTGAAAACCTGCCTGAGGTGTCTAAAAGCATGAATGAATTTTTCTTTACAGCTGCTGTTCTTCAGGAGAAAAATTGTTACCTCTGCCATGGAATAATGTTAAGTTTCATGCATGGGGAACACAGATATAAAGAATTAAAGGTTCAGTTCCAGAGGTACTGAGGTTTTGATACTCTAGTT
The DNA here is from genome assembly GCA_013399945.1 of Ploceus nigricollis. Taxonomy (NCBI): domain Eukaryota; kingdom Metazoa; phylum Chordata; class Aves; order Passeriformes; family Ploceidae; genus Ploceus; species Ploceus nigricollis. The sequence continues at coordinate 99,985 of VXBC01010540.1, forward strand.
TCGGTGAAGGAAAATCCCATGGGAAAGTGCTTCACAGAGATCTCTGGGATATCTAAGATCTGAATGCCCAGACACAGATAAAAACTAAACTAAAGCCTTGCCTTGACTCCTGCTCCACAACTCAGTAGATTTCAGCAATATGATGTACAAGGTGTGATGGTCAGAAAGGAACTAAGACTGTGTAGAAGTAAATGTTAAAGGAAAACATGAAGAATTAATCTTAAGGTTTCCATGTTCCGTGCTAAAGTTAGTTTTTGCCATTGAGGAATGTGATCTTGAAATTGCAATGAATAGTTCTATGGAAAAAAATAGTGGTTAATGATAGTCAAAAAGTTAATTGCAAAAGTAATTAAGAATTATTAGGAAAAAATTTAAAAAGCAATAAAAAAGCAATAAAATAAAATCCCACCATGCAGCACAGTGGAGTCACCCTTCATACAACATGCAGTAAATGGTTTCACTGTGTGTGCTCGATTCATAAATTTGAAATGGTTCACAAATTCTGATTGGATACCTCAGGGACAGAGTATTCTTTCTTTCTTTGATGGAAAAACCTTAAAGGATGAAGATTGCCACATGAAAATGCATGATGTTACATGGAAAATTAATTTGTGTATTAATATAATTTAAAAATGCTTGCTAATGCTACTCTAAATTTCTCCTAGAACATCAAGACAATAATGGTGAAAATAATAATTATTAGCAGACGCTGTTCAGTGCTGCATTTAACCAATATTCTGAGAACTATTCACTTGCATGTGTATTAATACTGGGTACAAATTTTTAAGTCTTCCAGTGTCAGGGTACATCATGTTCTTCTCTTTAATTTTAAGTATGTTTTGATTTTGGATTATTATAAGGAAAGAGTGCAAGATTTTCAGGTATTGTAAATTTATACAGCTTTGCAGGACTCATTTGCCACGTACTACTGACACTACTGAGAATCTGGATAGACATTTATATTAGTTTTTCTTATTTTTTCAAACTTTTTTTTTTATCCTTGCCTGTAAACAAGACATTTTTGTAAAGAAAATGATCTAACTTTGTTCCTTGTCCAATTTCAAAAGATTGTTTTATGTTACAGTGCTCTTTTACTAAGATGAGAGAATCATGTACCAGCTCACAGGGATCCTCTACGCAGTTTTTATGTCAACCACAGCTGCAGCTTTACTGCGCTGCTGTTTGGGCACCCCAAATGGGAACAAAGAACACAGTCCCCAAAATCGATAAAGAAGGAGCAATCACTTCTGGTTACTGACACTTTAAAACCCATGAATTTTCTGCTGGACTCCGAAGATTTTTTCTCAGCAGAGAATGAGATAACAGATTGAGACACTGCTTTGGTGGGTTTTCTCCTTTATGCAGGCTGAAGGTATTTCAGATGTTTTTCATTTTTGAGCCTCCTTCCTGTGGGTGAATGCTTTCCTGGCCCCAGGGTCATGTCAGACTGGGGGGTTTACTCCAAAGCAGATGCATAGCTATGTTTCCTCCAGCAACAACCAGGCTGAAGGAGCAGGATGGAAACTGAAATATTTGCTAAAATATACTCACATAGAGTAAGCTGTGAGCCCAAACATGAGTTACTGCAGTGGTGCATGTTCTCATCTGAACAAGGATCTCCTGTGGCCAAGTGTGCATAACACATGAAACTGTGGAGTGCTCACTGCACTCATGTCACACCCTGCCAGAGGAATAGCTCAGCACTGAATCCTTTTATTTCTATTAAATGTTCAGAGTTAAACCTAATAATTTTGGTACCATTTCATTTTACGCAGTAGCCATAAAAATTTCATCATTTCATACTTACGTGCTAATGGTTGGTAATACTGCATATAGCTGTAAAAATAAAATGAAATAACACCTAATCCACAAATTGGATGAACGATAATCACATTTTAATATTACAAAATACCTCAGTACAGGGAAGATGTTAGGTATTTGTCCAGCTTTAAGTAGGTTTTTACAATATATTAAAAATATACAGATGTATGAGTGAATTAGAGAGATCAGAATAAAAAAAAAGACAAATATCTATATTTATTTAAAAAAAACTACAATGAATAAGTAAAACTAAAACATAAAGTTAAATATGAGTTTAAGTGCTTTGCTGAGCTGGATTTTAATAATTCTGTCTCCTTGGTGTCCTCATTATAGGTATGGGCTGGATGCTGTTGCCTCCTCCTGAAGCTGTTTCTTCTCCAGGCCAAACAAGTTCAGCTCCCCCAGCATCTTCTGAAGATCAATCACCCCAGTTCCTGCTCTCTCCCACGCAGTGGTGACCTACCACTGAATTCATGCCAATTTTTACCAATGCTTTTCTTTTTGGTGTCCCAGGACTAGATGCACAATTGTAGCTGTGGGCTAGTGGCTGCTGATTAGGGAGGAATATCACTTTTCTCCACCTCCTGGCTCTGCTCCTGCACCAGCAATCCAGAACACTTTGCTGGCAGGGTGTGCTGACATTTCTTATTTAGCTATTTGTCCAGCAGCACCTCCAAGTCCTTTTCAGCAGAGCTGCTCCCCAGCTGTCCAGTGGTGATTCATGTAACATGCAGAATTTTGCTTTTTTCACCCTGTTAAAAGTCATTAAGTTCCTGTTGGCCCTGTCCTACAACCTCTCTAGATTCCTCTGAGTGGCACCATTGCCCTTGAGCCCAATGACAGTGGTGCCTTAGAACACTTGTGAAATAGACTGAACAAAAATAAAATAGCTACGTAGCATTTCACATCTTTCCACACAAAGCAGCAGATTTTTACCATAGTAAAAAGTCCTTAGGTAAGATGCTCCAAATTCCCTGGGTTTGAGAAATTTTGCATTTTGGTTCAAGCCCTCCCAGCTCACTAGTTGAGCTTGCCACAAAAGCAGTATGTAGTGACTCAGTGTAACTCAAGAAATATATCTTTCACTGCACCAAAAAAGAAAAAAAAGTTCCAAGAAAAAACACTTGGATCCTCTCCTGCAGCCACTGCTGAAACGAACAGTGAATAAAAGAGAAGAAAACAAAGCATCACAAAGGAAAAATCAGCTCCTCTTATGTCTTCATCATAGCTGACTAAAGTTGGATTTCAAAGTACTTTTCAAGCTGTTTGGATACACATCAACTTGTAAGGGTAAAGGGAAGAAAAAAGGAAAGGAAAGCTCACTAGCTTTTCAGCCCTGAGCGCCAATGAATTATATTTTTCCCCCATGTTTCCTTGCAAGTCTGCTCTCTCTTTTTTGTGCAGTTTTATTTATGTGGCAAAGTATTAGCTCAGCAGTAAGCTAACAGCCACATGGAGTTATGAGAGGACACATTTGACTTTTCTGCTGAAACACGATATTCTCCATGAAACAATGGTTTGTACGGATGAAATAATGGTTCCTGGGAGACCAAATGTCTCAGGGGGCTGGAATGTGCAATTGGGCTTTCATTTTCTACCTCAGCACTTTGCATGTCAACCAGATTAGTAATGACCTGAAATTCCCATCTCACACTGTAGCAGTTCCTTGTGCTTTGCTGTTTTTAAGGGAGCACTGGGAATGGGCTGCTGCTTCTCATTTAGGGAACAGAAGGAGAAATCAAACCATTTCCCCTCTTATATAATATAATATCATGGAATTATAAAATCATAGAATTGCTAAGGTGGGAGAAGTCCTCTAAGATCATTGAGTCTGCCACTCCTTGGACTTGGCCATCCTGCCATTTTTTTTACCTTGTGAAGAGTACACTCATCCAAGAAGTTCTGCTACAGCACAAATAAAAGCTTTGCTAAAAATCTTAGTTTAAACCCTTGAGTCTCTGAAGAGAATCTCTGAATGCTCCCATGAGGCCATTTGGGCTGTTCTCCTGCAGAACCATGTCCTGACCCATGGCATAATCAGATGCTTCACCCACCAGTTTCCTAATTCCCTGTCCCTATTTCATGGCTAGACCAGGCCATGAAATAACAGTTTGAAAAAGCAAGCCTAAGGTCATTCAGTGAAGCTAACAGCTGAACATGACATTTTTTATCACCGGAGTTGGCTGAAGTGATAACTCCTGAGTCCTGCAAAGAGCTTTTACTAAAATTCCTGTATAAACTTAACAGCAACTGGACCATTCAAAACCATCCATCTGTCTGGACTGTCCATGTGTGGCTTGTGGTGGTTTGAGCTGTTTTACAGGGTGTACAAAGAACAGTGCTTTTAAAAAATGTTGAGAGGAAGTGCCTGTAACCTGTGTGTAACCTCCCTGTCAGGTGGCCTGTTTACCAGCTGTACTACAGAGAGGGATTTTAGGCTTAGTCTCACAGTGTTCTTGTTATATTTAGCTGCAACAGGAGCTTAAATTTAGTTATCCAATGGGGAAACATTTGGTTTAAGGTCCTTTTATAATCCATGGATAGACAAAGAAGTATTCCGGAGCACGTGTCTTAATCTAAAATAAGTGTTCACAATGAAAAGGTTCATTTGCCCTTTGGAAGCAGTTATATCTTTCAATTTCCTAAAGAAAGACTGCAGACAACTGGCACAGACAAAACAAAAAACTTTTTAGTTAATTTATAGGGGATGAAATTAGTTGAAACTCACCCACAGCTTCTCAAAACTTGCATTATATTCTTGAGGTCCCTTTTGCTTTACAGAGCCATCTCAAAAAGAATTCAAGGCAAACTGACATTTCACAGACAATGTTCACCTGTCTCAATGGTAGCATTTTTGCACCTCTGTAATGGAAAGGAAATCCATCAAACAAATGGAATTCACAGGGCAAAAAAAATGATCAAAAGTTTGCAAAGCAGGACAGAATAATTTCAGGGAAGGGTCATGGAACTTAAGGTGATTTTCATACCTTTGAATATCTAGAACTCGTTGCTACAGCATTGATTTTTTCAGTGTAAGACACACCTACCTCCCTGCTACACACCTTTCTGCATAACAACCTGTTGCTCCAAGACCTGTGTGTCTAAGTCACAGAACAGGCAGTTGTGTTTTTGGTTGAGGAATCCAAGCCTTACTGAGCGTGTCTTGAGTTTCCCAAACTTTTGGGAATAAAACAACACCAGTAACAGTGTGAGAATGTGGAATATCTCTGCAGTAATTGGCAGCCTGAAGCAGTTTCTAAGTAGGTGTTTATTCCCCTGTGCTGTGGGAAAAACACAGTCTCTGTAAAGGCAAGGTGGCCCCACATAACAGTGTTTCACATAAATCTTGCTAAGCAAAAATCAAGCTTTCTGATAGCCTCCTCAAGGTCTTTCTAAACTTTAATGCTCACAGGCTTCTTTTGATGCCATGAACTTCTTTCTCCAGTCTCAGTATAAATCTTTCTCACTACAAAGCTTGCCTGGTAGATATAGAAGATGCATTTCAGAAAAGGATTTTGGAATGGGGGTGAAGAAGAGTTGCAAAGATTTTATGCTCTTCCCATCTCTCAGTACCTTTTCCTGTGACACCTCTCAGAGAGAACCACCCCTCAGCCTGATGGTGGAATGTCTCCTTAGCATCCAGATGATGTCTTCTGTTTGATAAACATTCAGGGAGTTGGACAAGAGAACAGCTTAAAGCAAGCATGGCAGAAATAGCAGCAGACAGATCCAATTTCTCTGAGAATGCTTGAATACCTGGTTATAATAGAGCTAAATTTTATCTGTTGTAGTGTCCTGATGTGTGTATTGACTTGTTTTCCTTTGTGCCAAAAACTTTCATGGTGTCTTCATTATCAGAGCTTGTGGAACAGGGCAACAGTTGTTTGAACTCAATCTGTGTCTTTGAATTTGACAGGCACAAGAGGACAATTGCGTGACACTGCTCTTCAATTTTAAGTGACAGTAGGTACGTTCAGACTGTCTGTGTGATCTGGATCAGAACCAAGGGCTTTGTGATTTTCTGTCCAAAGTTGTCACTACATTTAGAGAAATCTAAATGTGTTGCAAAGACGTTCAAAGTGATTAACAATACCCACAAGTAAGTGATAAAAGTCTTTACACTCGGGCTTCCTATCTGCTCCTGAGGTAATAGCTGCAGGAACAGACTGCTGACTGAGTTGAAAAGGCAGTAGATTCTCAGTTTATTCTGGCAGCGAGGCAGAAGGAGCAAAATTCCTCACTGTCTCCTTGTTCCTCGATTTTCTACCATTATAAAGAGTCATTTTCAGCAGGATCACAGAGTTCTCCTTCCTGATGGTGTCCCACATCCTATTATGGCCTTTTTGATGTGGGAAATAAGAGCTCTTCACCCTCCAGGTGGACATATATATATACATATATATTTTTATCTATATCTATATCTATATATATATCTATATATCTTCCAATTTTTGGTTATTTACCTTTGCTGGGGACACAGGTCTCATTTTGGCTACTGTTTTCTTCCTTACCAAGATTCAGATCTGCTCTTTTTGGTACTTTTCCTTAGAAAGGGTGTATCCAGCCTGCATCCCAGCCAGATGAAAAACCCTGTATATTCAATACACCAATAAAGAGATTTAATCTAGATGGTTTGAATGGTCCTTTAGCAATTCTTGCCTTCCTGAGGCAATCACTGGAGGTAGATATTTGACATAATTAATCCTGTGGCCACCTGCTTCTCTTCATAGACCATCCACAGAGCATCCATAGATCTGAGAAATAAGGTCTTGGGCTACTGCCTACAGGACTATGCACCTAAAATTCCACTGCCTGTCAATCCCAGGTAGTTGACAGCAAAAATATTAGAGCTTACTCTATGTCATATCCTACAGCCCTAGATTTTAAGGCTGGAGGGACACCCATGAACTTCATTCCAAACCCAGGAACCTTGTCATAATAATCCATAATTCCCCATGTTGCACAGTGATACCTTAACTTTTTCAAAAATTTTATTATTTTATTTCTAATTTTATTATTTCCTGTAAAAAAGAGGGCACTGGAGGTTTTCAACATTTAAGATTCCCCTGCCTCCCTGGTTTGTCTTGTCATTGTTAAATCTTATCTCCACTTCTTTGTTTCCACTATTCTTTTTAAAGAATCATAATTGGTACAATTATCCTTGCTATGAGAATAATTAGCTAAAGCTTTTTGACACATTAAATGGGGAACATTGCATTTTAAGCAGCAGACACTGAAACACTGAAACAATACTGCTTTGAATAGGACCATAGAGAAGAGGCTCAGGTGAAACAATTGCTAATTTTAGCAGTATGAACTTTGTACCTTTATAGAAGAAAATTAATCTCACAATAGTTTTTGGCTGCAAAATAGAAAAAGCATTTTGGCCTCCTTTTAAAGTAAACCTCTGATATTTTCAGTGATGGGAGAGGGTTGCAGAGTGAATCATCCCATGATGTGTCCAAAAGGACCTTGCTCTTAAAAGAAGAGGGTGTTTGATTCCTCTCCTGTGTGGCTGAGTAAGTAAAATACAAGCTAATGCAAATAACATTTTCCAGCAACACTTGCATTTTAGATGGGAATCTCTCAACAGAGAACTGGGCAAAGTCACATCTCAAAAAACCAAAAAAAAAAAAACCCAAATAAACAAAAAGCCCCTCCCCTCAAAAAAAAAACAACCAAACAAAAAAAGTGATTGAATATTAAGTACTAAATCACTGAAAGCTCTGTTCCATGTTTAGCAAAACTGATTGTAAGGAACAGGTACACAAAGGTACCTTTATGATATTTGAGTGCTGTCAGGTAAGCCTTGGTACCTTCTTAAACATCCCTCCCCTTCTGAATGTTATAAGAATTTACATTGGCAAGACTGTTTTGAGACAGGCATTTGTTCACCTTCCTGAGGTATTTCTGTTTTCCAGAAAGGCCACCAGAAAACCTGGAGGCTTGAGAAGGTTCCTTGGGATAAGTGGATTATGGTGATGAACTGCCTTAGAAATCATCCTGTTAACAACATGGCTGTGATGAACCTTTTTTCTTAGTTAAAAAAGAGATTGAAAATGTGACAATTCTATTTAAAAAGGAAGTTTTAACTGTTTGCTAGAACTGATTTTGGCCGGCAGTGAGTTGCAATGTTGTTATATAACTCAGTGTTCAATCATAGACAGTAAATGATGATGTAAGTTTGATGGAACTAATTACTATCAATTTACATAGCTGTCACCATATAAATTGGAAAATAACATTAAGAAATTATTAAAAATCAGTATTTTTGTCTCAAAAAAATAAATTAAAATTGGCTTAATTAATGGAGTTATTGCCTTTGCAGGTTTTCCTAGATTGTTGTTTCTTTCAGGAAATGTTGAGCTGAAGAGAACAGAGAAATAACTTTGATTTTAGAAATAAAGAGTTTAGAAATAAAGTGAGTTAATTTCTACTTAAATAATTCTCTGACTTCTAGACTGGCATGTGAAACAAGCTAAGTAAAGCTAAGAGGAGTTATTCAGACCCTCATTAAACTGAAAGCTAATATAGGCTTAAATATAGACCATGGGATTTGAATTCCCAAAATGTGCTTAAAACAGCTTCAGCCATGGGTTAGCACTTAGAAAACTGAATTCACTGCTTGCCATCCTGGTTTATTCAGCTATGCATTGTGGTACCTCAGCAGTCCGGGCAGGAAACATGTCCTTGGGGAATAAGCATCTCAGGGCTGCTTTTTTCATCTAAATGTTCAGCAGAAAAGAAATCCAGCTTCTTGCCCTGAACTATTCATATAGTTATTAAAAGAAGAAATGTCAGTCAGTTTGAAGTGCATTATAGGACTGAGAAATATTTGATCAGTTCCTGGAATTGCTGCATCTGTTCTGCAAACTTGAGCAGATTATTTGATTCTTTGTGTTTTAATGACTGTAATTGTAACTGGGGGCAAACCTTGTTTTAGTCCCAAGTAAGATTACATATCCCCAAAGCAAGTCTTCAATTCTTCGCTCATCACAGCTAATTGTGTTGTAAATTCTGTAGTGCAAGGATTAATTATTATGATGTGCTTTTCATCTGGCATGTTGGGCCATAACTGTGCTACCAGAGTATAAACAAAGTACAGCAAAATCGCAGATGCTATAGATCCCCAGAAGACTAAAATTTTAGCAAATGTTCTTGGTTCTTGATTCTTAATTCTACTTCATTCTGCCAGATACTTAATTCTGTTTTCTTTTGCCAGGATATTTGCTACTTCCATAACTCTCTTCAATTTTGCATAAATTTTATAATTGTTAATTATCTCAGATATTTTGCACCCACTGATGATTTGTCCACAAAGAAATGTGCAGTTTACTTCTGACTGAATGCCCAGTTGATTGCCCTTCTAAACTAGAGATTACCAGAACCTGTGCTGTATCATTAAGAGGACACTCAGTTTCAGAATATGACTGAACTGCCTTGCCTTTTTCTTTCTTTGGAAGGTGTGTTCAGGTTCTCCCCTGTTAGAGATGCTTTTCAACTTCTGTCACTATTTTGACATTTTGATGCATCGCTGGGGAATGCTGAAATAGTTGGTTTGACACCGGTGTCACAACCTTCCATCTTTGCGTGAAAGCATCTATTACTGTATTTCCACATCTAACCACAATCTAGACACTCATGACAAACCACAATAGTCATGTTAGCCCAAGTGAAGGAGAGGAAAAGAAAACCTTCACAGCTCACTGGAAAATCACCTTCACTCTGCTAAAGCAGGATGTGAGTGCTGGTGTTTCACAGCGTCCCTTGGAACAAAAGCAACTCTCCACGCTAAAAGACAGTGGCACATGATGTGGAAAAAAAAAAAGTGTCATTTTTGGGTACATGGGGAAAAAGAATTATAGGAAGAATGGCTGTGCATTACAACAGGTTGGATGGGTTTATGGAATCTCCATTCTTGGAAATTTTCATAGCTCCTCTAGAAAATATTCCAGTCAACTTTATCTAGTGTCAGAATCAACTTTCCATTGGGCAAGGGGGTTGGACTAGATGAGTCAGAGTCTGCCTAAAGTACTGTATGATTTCAGGATTTGTTCTGCCTGCCTCTCTCTTCAAGGACAGAGGGCGCTTCCATGACAGGCTTTGAGTGAGTGTCTAACTTTTAGATGATTAGACTATGTGAGATAAATCCCATTCTAAGGCTGAGAGAACTTGGAAGAATGTAAAGGAAATGTGAGAATTAATTCTAAAAAACAGACACAGTTCAACTACCATGACAGCGTGCTCACACATGGCAGAGGCCACCAGGAAAGACAAAATTCAGAAATTACATGTGGAGAATATGTACTGTGATCTCTGGCACCAATAGCACTGGAATTAAGTAACAGGAAAAAGTGTGATGAAAAATTATTGTCCTTGGTATCAGAAGGCTTGTATCAAAGCCAGCTTCTATAGCAGGTGAGATGCAACCCGCCCTCTTGGCAGAATTGAGTCTTTCTGGTGAAAAAAATAATTTATTCCTATCTTAGGATGCTTCTTTGAAATCACTTCAGTTTATTTTCTCCATATAAAAGCAGCAGAGAGACAAAACCATTTCAACAGCACAGGGCAGTCCATTTCACATCTGCCTTTCCTTCTGGACATGCTTCTTTCTACCCATTCACCACATGGGGGAATTTAGACAGCCATGATTCTGATTTAATTCCCTTGGGAACATAAAGGGAGATGTAGCAAAGGCCACTGTCTGCATTAAGAATTGGTGCAGAGTAGCTATTTGATGTAACTTCCTATCCTTACTTAGTGAGCATTGATTTCTCCATGTAGGTCCCCCCTGAGCTTTCCATGTTTCAACACTTTGTGAATACCCTTATGAAGAGAAATTAATTGCATTTACCTGATGAAATGTAAAGGAAAGCAGCTAAAAATATGGTATACCACTATTACTTTAAATTACTCCTTAATTTTTAAATAATCTAAAATATTCAGAATTTTTTTTCCTTCTCAGTAGTTATTTATGAACTTTTATTTCACTGTTTTACACCCAGCAATGTTTCTATGGTTTCCTTCTGGTAGTTTTTTTTGGAATATATTTTGAAAACTTGGCAGCCATACAGCATTTCTTTATATTGTGCATGCAAACTATCAGATTTTTAATGAGATAGCTATGAAAATCTCAGAACCAGACATAGAAAAACTACTGTTCAGAATTCTGCCTTCTCTCATAAAAAACAAAAAGAGGACACGTCCTGCACATCACTCAGTTTATAAGCTCAGACTGGATAATCACAGAAAATTTTTAAGTTCTAAGCTCAGCCCTCTCTTTCTCTGCTACTGTAACTTGCTGTCACTTGTTACATCACCCATAAAATTATTAGGCAAGATCCTTGGGCCACTAATTATTTATTTGCTCTGCAAAATGCCCAGCTCATTGAAGCAGCTAAATTGAATAATAATGTTGGTGAGACAGTGGGTGGCTTTGATAGAACCAGTTTACTGTCAGAGGGAACTGTTTGCAAAACATGCTTCAATTTAACATAACACCATGGAGTGTCTTATTGCCCTGCTTTTCAAAAAGGGGAGAGATAAATTTGTGATATTGAACACTATTTTATATATGGATGTTTTTCCAGCTCTTAAAAATCACATTTAATTTAGGATTTTCCTAAGCAGGCATTTGAACAGGTAACCTCCACTTCAGGTATAGACAGCAATAGGAGAGTCTGATTATTCTACCTGTAGACATATCTGCTCTAGCTTTACTTCAGATTATCTTGCTAAAAATAAAACACTGTGCACTACAGTTATTCCTTCATTTTTCTATGTGTAGAATGCGTGTGTTTTATCACTTTTAGATATGGTTGCAATCCACCACTGGGGGTTCATCTTCATTACTGATTTTACTGAGATGTCTTTAAAATTGGGCAAATTTTAGTCAATAATTGCAAGATCCTACCTCTTTTCCCACGCCTCAGTAGTGTTTACCATTGCCTGTTTCATCTAAGTGTGACTCCAATCAGGCATCTGTCCAAAAGTGGGAAAGATTTGGATTCATATCCTTCAAAAAATAACTATCATTTTGAATTCTCTTTATGTGGTTCTTCTGAAATAACCTTTCCTAGTGGAATCCACAAGAATATGAGGTTTCTTGGGTACTAGTTTAGTATCTTTGGCATTTAACTGCAGCGATTCTGTATTCAGACGCACAGATTTGCAATTATAGTCATTGTAGGAGCTAAAATATTGATCTTTCTGCATATTGGTGTGCATGCTGGTGCTTGATTTTGGGAATATGTTAACGTGAAAGATATCAAAATGATGCAGTCAATTGCAGAAGAAACTATTGGTGTCCTCAGTTTCCTAATTTGGTATTTCTTTGTGAATAGTCTGTGATTACAAAGGAAGATACCAATTCTTTTCTTTCAGATGTAACTCTGTATGTTGCTTAAAACAGTTGTCAATATTAAAAAGAAATGGTTAATGTATTCCTTGCTGTGCATTTCAATATCTACTCACCATTAAATTCCTACTGGTCAAATTTCCCTTTTGTGTATTGGCTAAAACATTTGTTAGACTGACAGATATGGATATAATTTATAGATTTCTAAGTAAGAAAACAAGGAACATGCATAAATATTGACCTCTACAGTAAGAGTCAAGAGTGTGAGCCAATGAATGGATGCACTTGGATATACTCTGCAAAGTTCTGGTGTCTTAGCCACAATCATTTGATGAAGGTTTTTAGCTTTTTCTCATAATATTTCTCATTGACTGCGAAACCAACAGCAGCTTGGGAAAGGAAAGGAAAGCAATAAACAGCACCTGTTTTACAGAACAATTTGCAGGAATTAAACTCTTGTTAATGTATAAAACAATCAACTAGAAATGTATCCAACAATAACAACAAAAAAGCATTGAAAGATTATTAATCTTAGAAGTCTGTTGCATTAGCACTGGATCTCAAGGGAAAAAAGCTTCATATTGACATTTGACAAAGCTAATTTTAGTAACTGATAATTGATGGATGTTTTTCTAGCCTAATCTGGTTGCTTGATCTCTTGATCTCTGCTCTGTCTCCAAATAAGGTCCATTTATTTAATTTTACCCAGCAGCCTGATTATGCACCATGAGTGTATTTCCATTAAAATTTGAAATGTCTAATGCTTTCTGTGTCATTTTGCTAGAGATATAAATGCAAAAGAATCACAGATAGGCACAGTACCAAAAAGGTTCACAAAAACACCCAGAAATACAGAGATAAAATGAGGCACCTGAATTCTCTCATTAACTAGAACTCTCTAGGTGGAACCTCTACATCTGAGAGCACAGGTGGTGGTCTTGAGAACAGGACTGTACCCAATATCAAGAGATCTGCAGTATAAACCCAGAGAAGGATTTTACAAATGAAAGAGGGAAACTGGGAGATTGGGGCCAGGCAATGAAACATGAAATACGTGTAGGTGTGACACTTAGGAACATGGTTCAGCAGTAGCCTTGGCAGCGCTGCGTCTATGGTTTGAGTTAATGATTTTAAAGATCTTTTCCAAAATAATCATCCTAGATCCTCCTTACTGGTACCTGCCCCCAGCCTTGGCAGTCAGAGCCTTTAGGAGCTCTACAGGCACAGGCAGATTTCAGGTTTTCCTGTTCTCAGTGAGGTAGTTTTCTGGACAGGAACCACTCTGAGATTTTTGGATCAATGAGGAATCATTCCTCCCTTGCCCCACAGTATCCTTGGATCCTGCTTGGCTCTGTCTCACAAGCAAACCACAAATTTTGCACTTCAGCCTCCCAGGTGGGAGATGTACATCGTGTCCTGCTCTCCCTGTGAGGTTATCAAATGGCTTTATGCAGGAGCTCACTTGACTCTATGAAAGCAGAGAGATTTTCTCTAATCAGAGCTAAGTATCCTTTTTTTCTGCTGGTTTGAAGTGGGAGCTCTTTGGAAGATGATTTTTACTGTGTTGCTATCATTGCCTAAGTAGGGGCACAGTCATTAGTAATAGAAAGTAAACACTATTAAAAGGGGTGTGGGGGGGGCAACCACTGTAAGCAGGCCAACCTTCAAGTAGCAATTTTAATGAAAAAATTATTCTAACAATAAGAATCTGAACCCATACAAATAACAGAAAATATTTGCAGTGATGGATAGAGGAAGGAATTTTAATGTTTGAGTGAGCCATTTTGCTAATATCAAACTAGAGCTGGTCGATGTTTTTCCATTGACAGGGAAATTAAATGGGCAAAATTTGTTTACTGCAGCGACTACTCAATTTTCTAGTTTCCACTGAAATGACCCCTTTCCCCTATATACTATGGCAGTTTGAATGACATTTTGAATGAGACCTTGTGATTTGACTCACAGATTGCTTCAAAATTCTGTTAATATGTGTTAATAAATTGCCCCCCACAGCACTGATGAGGTGAAATACCCCAAACATGTTGGGAGTTGCAATGCAGGGGTCTCTCAAAAATCTGTTTTACTCGTGTCTGTGCAGGATCCTGGCCCCACACAGGTAAAATAGTATTACCTGAATACCTGGGTCCCAGCCAGGGGCCTGAGTAGATTAGCTAATGCTTAAAGATAGTCAAAATATTAATTACAGTGAAAAAATTGGAAATAACAGTCTGGTTATATCCACAAATTATTAAAAAAGAAAAGAAAAAAAACCCCAAACAATCTAGAAATCATTTTAATTTTCTAAACAATTTAGGACTGGAGCATTTTTCACATTCCTTTTTTTCTTTATTTTTTCCCTTCTTCTTTCTCTGTCTTCACCCCCTTTTTTATGTTATTTCCTCTGTGGGGAAAACAAAATTTCTAAAAAAAAGTTATTTAAAATTCTTTGACATTTACCAAGGATTTTCAGTAAGAAAGTAACTGACAAAACAGAAATAAATGGGGGAAAATGACATCCATAATCCAAAAATTCCAGGCAGCCAAAATATTTCTGTTTCAGCTTTAAGCACAATGATACTTGCGATAGTGTGGAAATTTTTCAGTTCCAACCCAGAATAAACTAGCTTTTGTGATGGGAGCATTAATTTCAATGTAAAGGTGTTTTTTTTTTTTTGTTTTGACTAAAACATTGGATTTTTATTGAGATGCCATCATAACATTATTTTTTTAATGGAAACTGGAATAAAAAAATAGTAACTGAAATAGTTGAGTTATTATTCAGAGTGCGACAGCTTCTTTTTATTTTTATAATTGAGTTGATGTTGAATTTTGGGATACTTTTCTGAGTCTATCATTTTACTCTTAAAAAGACATTGAGAAATTTAATAAAGACATTTTACAGAAACTGAGTAATATATATGTAAAGGAATTATTTTTGTTTTAGAAAATATACCAAAAATTAACCTCTTGAATGATAAAGGACATCTTATAAGGGTCAATATTTGAGGTGATTTGGTTGCTAGGAAACCATCACTAAAGGTGGTCAGGATAGCAAATGTTTTATTTCAAATAAGACCATTAATTAATGTGCAGGTACTATAAAATATATCAGGTATCTGTTGATGTAAGAGTATATATGGAAAAGACAAGGATTCAGTTAAAATTTTTTAGTGGAAATCAAATAGCCTCAACAGATACAGGGAGTTCTCTTCATTGGCTAAAATGTATCTATAAATGCAAAAAAAATATTAATAAGGAGTCTAACCTTGATGAAAAATGCATTTTGCTTGTTGTTACATTCGTTAATTGTATTGCATAAAGGACACAAAATAAAAGACTTCATAAAAACCACAGCTGCAGACTTTGTCATGAGTGTGAAGACTAGAACTGTTCAAAATGACTTTGGAAATGAAAGAAAATATATTATCAGAAAAACAAAAATTAAAGGATGAATTCTCCTGTAAGGTGACTGCATAGTGAGAGAAATTTGGGCAGATACAGTAAAAACTCCACAGGGTTTCAAAACTAATCTGGGGCTTGGACTTCTTCGTGGGCTGGGGATACAACCGCGCGCTAAGAGCGCAATTTCTCCTTTGTCAAAATACAAAACCTCACCGAAATCCCCAGTGCAGCCTCGTTCCTCAGCATCTGCAGAGGGTGATTGGGATGTCACCAAACGCTGGGGAGGGACCGACACCGTGGGAGTGGCACCCTGGGGTGGTGGCGGCTCTAACGGAGCCTCTGCTGCTCTGCCAGGGGCTGGGAGAAAGTGACACCTGAAGTGCATCTCATGTTCCAGCTGGGAGAGAAGGCAGAACGGGGAGGAAAGGAATCCAAGTGCACATCTTTCAAACCTGACACTGATGAATGATTTAAGACCCTACTTGTCCTTCAAACATTAAGTGCTTATGGTGAATTTTTAGAAGAGCTTCCTGCCAAATCAGAGTAGGGTCTATGGTTCCTAGAAGCCTTCATAAATGATATTCAAGCTTTACTCAATTATAATATTTCCATGTTTATTTACTAGATATAATGTTGCATGCTCATTGTTAAATTCAGAAAAAATGTGATTTATAAATGTTTTCTGGGGCAGAGTTGTTTAATATTTAATCCTTACTGCTGACAATACCCTTTCCAGGTATGAAATATATTGTTTGCAAATCTCAATACAAATCTAGCAAAACTATTAAAAAAACCCCCAATATCTGCACTGTTTAAAGCTTTCCATTTTAATAAATATACTTTTGAAAAGGTTCCCTGTTTTCTTCCAAATTCTGCACTGTTTAAAACATTCCATTTTAATCAATATACTTTTGAAAAGATTCCCCTGTTTTCTTCCAAATTCTGAAGACTGTGAGCTTTATTAAAATCTTCTTAAGGCTTTAAAAATCTGCATAGAATTTAATCGTGCAAATGAATGGAAGTTTGCAATATTTGTATCACAAAGATTTCTGTCAAAAACCCACAGTTGGAAATAACATGCTGTTTGTCGTGTAATTGTTACTATTCACTAAAGCAGAAAAAGCAAGTGCAAAGAGCTAAAGAACTGACAGCCTAGTCATTTAAAACTACAGGTTGTCTCCTGGATGACAATAGTTTTCCAAGTAGAGCCTAACCCATGCCGAGAAGTTGCTTGCTGGAAGTATATATAGGGTAATATTTTAACACTTTAGTTGAACAGAGGGGTTTTTTCCTTAAAAAATAAGGAAATGTTACTCAGAAAATGTGGAGAAGGCAAGAATGGCATATTATCTTCTTTGTCTTTTACTTCAAAATGGTTGTTTATGCCCAAATTCTAAATTCTAGATTAATTAGATTAATTGTGGAAGTTGATTTAAACCCGAGTTGTGAAGCAGTATAGATGAATTTAAGAGAGACCAGTTTTCTGTTCTGGAAAATCTCTGTAACTTAAGTTTTCTGGGCAATAATCTCCCACCTATAAAACAAAGATAATAATTCCTGCTTGTCTGTTAGGTAAAATTGGAATTGGGGAATTTTTTTTTTTTATAAGGTTGTGGAAATGTGTAAATGGCAGATGAAGTGACTATTTTTTAAACATAGGCAAGAAGAAATATGTGTATGTTTTCATCAAAATACTGAGCAGACGGCCCTTATTTTTTCATTTGATAATATTGAAATAACAATAAAATCAGTAAAAATAACAGCAAAATCAGATACTTTGTCTGGCAATATTATGACCTATGGCTTTTTATTAGCATAAGTATACCCTCTAACTGAATTTGCAGGCAAGTGTTTTTGTCTGAGTCACAGTGATTCTATTAAAATTGTTAAGGATTAGATCTAGTTGATCAGCAGTGACTGAGTGGAATTAACATTTTTTATTGTAATTGGATAATTAATGGTTGAAGCAGAGATGTACACAAAGACAGGCGGATCCCCCACTGAAACCCAAACAAAGAAAGGACCTGCAAGGGTGACTTGGTTTAGCTCAAAGAGAGTTTGAAGAGGTTTAACAAAACGTAAAAAAATAGACCAGAGCTTTGGAAAACGCTATTCCTAGCATTGCAATGAAATAAAAAAATCCCCCAAAACAACAAACCACCTTCTTTGAATAGATGGGTTTTCTTTGCTTTGTGCTAACAAAGCACGTTGTATTAACAAATCCCTGGAGATGCTGTAGTAACTCCAGCTCGATTTGAAGGTAAGAAATAAAGCACATTAGATTTCAAGAGGATTTGCAAAGCCCTCAGCAGTTTTGTCCCAGCTGCTACTACTATTTATTTTTGTATATTTGCTCTTCCTGGTTCATCCCATCTAGCTTTAGGCACCTAAATCAAACTCCTGGCCATGGGGCAGGTTCTTGTCTCAGGAGCATTTGATTGTCCTCTGAAGTTGCTGTTTTTTTCTGTTGACCAGAGAGAAAGGTGGAGCTCCTACCTCAGATATGTCATTTGAAGTGACAGATCCAATGGTTTGTTCACGACTTTGCAGATCATAGGTTCTTGGAGAACCTCTGTTTTATTGATGCATCACCTGCCTATATTTTTCATTAGGTGTTGCTGTAAATGTAATTTTTTTCTTCAAGTTCTGTTGGTGTCATCTGTATTAATTGCAGTGTTTTATGTGTCTTTGAATTTGGACTTCTGAAATGAGTAGGGATTTTTGCACTAATTTCAAGGGCAGCAGGGTGAGATCCTATCCATCCTTTGAACTTTTAATCCCTTAAAAATTAAACAAATAATTAACAGCATACGAATAATGAAGGATATTTTTTTCTCTCATGAGCATGAGATTTTAATAAAGCTGAATTTGATGATAACTGCATTTTCCTGCCTGCATTTGTGTAAACATTGTTATACCAGACACAGGGAATTTAGAGGATACATGAGCAATTATGGGTTTGGATCTGCTTGGGAGGTGCCTAAGGATGGTCTTGTCCTTCTTGGCCAGGTGTTATTCACAGACATAAATTTGGATTTCATAAATAACTAAATAAAATCTCCATAATATAGCCCTGTGCTGTGTGAAGAGTGCAAACAGAATACTGTTTGTAACTTAATTATGAAATATTTTAAATAGTAAATGCTGTTTTTAAGAGCTCTTTAAAGCCACACAAGTGTGTCTAACTGACCAAAGAATAGAGCCAACTGGCTAGCAAATAATTTTTTCTGTATGACATCAGACCTTACAGCAAAGTAAAAAAAAATGACTGATATGTCTTCACATATTACAAGTACAGGAAAAGTATTTCTATATAATTAATTCTGAAAGTAAGGTTTATACGTGTTACTAAATACAAGACATTCATTCTCTGCTTTATTCTATATATTTCTTTGCTTTCAGCTAGTAATCTTTCTTTGAAATACCATGGAAACAAGCAAATATGCCTCATTAAATTTTCCTTGCAGGGAAGAAGAGGCGAAAAAAATACCAAAACAGTAAAAGCAGAGAATTTTTAAATCATGAAGTAGGAAAGAATAACATAGAAGGGTGATTAAATTGCCCTTTTTAATTCTTTCAGGCATAGTAGGATAATTTGCTGGGGAAAAAAACACTGTAACAACTTATTTCTTGAATCACCTCACTTGTAGTTGGACTGCTTTCCAGCTGAATACTGCAGTATTATTTCATATTTTACAGTCTTGCTCATCACTGTGAGATATGAATCACAGCTGATAACCAACAGTCCCTTACTATAGCTAAAATAATGCTTCAAAATGATTTTAAAAGGATTTTTAAAATATTCAAATAAAATAATATTTTAAAATGCAAACTTCGCATAAATTAATATCTATCTGACATTTTATACACAGATATGTTTAGAACTTCATATCAAAAACAGGGCCAGATTTCCAAAGAGACACCACTAAATTCAGTAAAGCTATGCTGATATACAGCAGTTGAGGACTCAGATAAGGAAAAGTTATTAAACCAGAATTTGCAAGTGTACTCTTTAATGAGGGATTTAAAACTGCTTTGTACTTCGAAGCAATTTTAATTTTCAGCAATATACCTCGCTCTGCCTTCACATGTCATTGAGATCCCAATGAATTGGTTGTGGAAGATCCACACACCACTGTTAGAACACCCTTCCCTGTTTGCCCAAAATGTGTCCTGTAGTTTTAACTGAGGTGATTTCTGAGGAACATGTCTTGGAATTAAACTCCAGTCTTCAGAATATCCCCACAATCTTAAAGTCAGCTTGGTAGTGAAAGGGATATTGATTTAGCTGAGTTAGTATTTTGCACGCTGAAATCACTTTAACAGAAGAAAGATCAA
Source organism: Ploceus nigricollis (assembly GCA_013399945.1). NCBI lineage: Eukaryota > Metazoa > Chordata > Aves > Passeriformes > Ploceidae > Ploceus > Ploceus nigricollis. The sequence continues at coordinate 119,903 of VXBC01010540.1, forward strand.
TAAATTACTTTCTCAGATCAGTCTGTGTTTTTATTTTGCTGGTGGGTGGTGTAATTCATTTCCCAATGTGTTAATTTCTAACAGTGCAAAGACAAAGGCCCTCAAGACCCCTTTACACTGAGACAACTCAAAGCTACAGGGGGAAATAATGCCAGCTGCCCACCAGTGTGAGCCTGGAGACAGCCAGGGAACATCCAGAGACAGAGAATGCCCGAGCACCACAAGGACTGTGGGAACCAGCACATCCTACTGCTCCTTGAACTCCTGTAGCTGGGCTGTGTCCCCATTTAGGACAGCCCAGGAGCACCCAGACCCCACAGCTGGTTTCATCACCCCTTGGAAAAAAGCTGAGAAGGCCTAAGTCGGTGATTTAGCTGGGTGAGGAAGAGCCAGACTTCATCCATGGAATGGTGTCCACCTTCCCATATCCAGAGACCTGCAGCTAAACTCCATCCAGAGAGTTTTGCCCACTGAATTCCCCAATTTCTGTCCATCTGAAGCAGATTTATGCAAGCAGCTCTGTGATCCAGTTCCTGTATTAGTCCCAGGCCATTTTCAGAGGAATATGATGTTTGAGGGGTAGGTAACAAATTAAGCAAAAACATACTGATGAACTAAATCTGGAAATTGATTTCCAATGAAAGGCTTAAAAAAACCTAAAAAAAATTCCCTCCAGAGGATCAGAAATGTAACAGCATTAACCCTGTGCCAAGAAAAATGATAGATCTATTCAAGCAAAGAAATAAGTCATGTCAAAAAAATATCCACACTTTGAAAATAATTTGGTAAAGCATCTCAAGCTGTTCAGCCCTGCTGCAGCCACATTGCTAAAGGGTGGAAAGGCAATAATTGTCTTGGGTTTCCTGCCATGTCACTGCCTTTTTGCTGATCCACTAAATCCAAAATGCCATTGTCTCTGGGAGGGAAACAAGTGCCTATAATGACATTCTCCAGTACCTGTAGACCTGGAGAACACTGTGGGTACACCAAGCCCAACAAGTCTTTAAATAATTGGTCAAAAAATACTGTGTGGGATTTTTTTATTCCAAAAATTATTCAGGTTTTATAATTCTATTCTGATGACTGAAAATTACAGTTCTCAGAGGCAGAAAGAAAACTCATCTGTACCTTCAATGAAGGTTGTTCTTTTTGAAAGGCAAATGTGTTAGTATGAAGATTTTAATGGTAAAATGCATTATTCTGGTTATCTGACTTCTTACATGACAAAAATCCCTTCATAACTCATGCATTTGATATTTTTGGTTGAACTAGAGCACATCCTAGTGCCAAAGAGAGATTAGTGGAGAGACATTCACTCTTGATGGCAAAATTTGAAGTGATGCAAATGAAGAGAGGATGAGAGGGCTTCAGTTGGAAAGAGAAGGTTTAGAGGCATCTTACCAATGTGTACAGATACCTGATGTGGGAGTAGGGACGACAGAGCTGGACCTTTCTCAGTGGTGCTCAGGACACAGGCAGAGAGCACTTCAAAGAGAAAATTCCATGTAAATTTAAGAATAACAGGGTTCTTGTATGGGTGGTCAAATGCCAAACAGATTGCCCATGTTGCAAGTCCCTGTCCTTGGGGTTATTCAAGTCCCATCTGGATTTAGCCCTGAACAAGCTGCTGCAAAAGACTCTTTTGAGCAGGGGTGTTGGACAAGATGCTCTCCAAAGGCCCTTTCCAACTTCAAGAGTCTTGTATTCCTGTATCAAACACTTCTTCATGTAATCTAATAACCCACAGCAAATAACAGCTAATTACCCTCCAGAATAAAAATCGGCATTTATTTCCTATTTAATTTTATCTTCAATTTCTAGCTGTTGGATCTTGGCTTGTGTCTGGCCACTTGATTAAAGAGCTCTTTTCTAGCTGCTCTTTGGGTACTCTCAGATCAAGCCACCTGTTAACCTTCTTTCTGATAAGCCAAAGGGTATTTCCACAAATAAATACTCCATGTTCTTGGTTAAAATGGAAATTGAGCTCTTAATCTAGTCAATTTGCAGGAACAGGTACTTTGTTGTCCAAGTGCAATCTGAACAGGTTCTGGCTGTTGAACTCACATCCCTCTCTGTCTCTTCCAACTTGTAATGAGTAAAGATAATAACATGCAAAAAAAAAAAAAAAATCCCCAAAGCCCCTAAAAATTATCCCTACTTCCAAAGCCAGCAAGAGATAATAAGCATGATATTAGGTATATTAGAATCCTTTTAAGATTCTGACATGATGTACAGATGACCTGGAAAAGAGTCAGCCCTGAAAAAGTTCAGTTTTAGGGGCTAAATTACAGAATCTATCTGGCCCATCTCTGGATTTTTTTTTTTTTTTGTAAGAAATACATTTACATTATTACCAGCTGTGTAAGACAATATAAACAGACAGTAATAATTGAAGATATACCAGGTTCAAGGGGTAAAGAAGAATATGCAACTTAGGCATATTGAATAGGCAAATTGATTTGCCATTTTACACTAGAAACACACTGCAGTAAAGCTACTGAAATCAGTGGAGCTATGCAGCTTAAATAGTTGAAAAATTCAGCAGTGCATCAAGCCCAGCAGATGACTACAGCAAACATCCAGAAACAGGGAGATTCCTTTAGGCTGTATAATCAGTTTTTCTCCTTATTTCCATCAGACATATTCTTTTGTTTAAAGGGCTCTGGGCGCTATAGAAAAAAAGTGATTTGAAAATATATTTCATTTTAGCTGTAAACAGCGTTCAATTAGTGTTCATAGCAATGGACTTTGTGGCAAATCTGGAGTGTGCTGTTGATTAATATCAGCTATGAGATGATGCAGCATCCTGAGCATCAGAGCTTCTCTCTGAGTTCACTCCCAACTTCCACAGTCTCATTACTCAAAGTCCATCTTAAATTTGGACTGAAATTTGAGGACTCCTGCCATGAACAATACACACTACTTACCAAACCAACATTCCATCACTTTCTTCCATCCAATATTTTATATTGATTCTATTCTGCTTTTTATTTCTTCTGCTTTTACTTAATCTTCACATAATCTCTACATAACAAGAGTTACAATGAATAATTTAATGATTAATCGCAGCCTTGCTCCCTGTGCCAGGATCAGGGTTTTTTTTGTTAGTCCTTAGCATTCCAATATGGTGGAAGAGAGTTTTGTTTATGTGTTTGCTGTTGTCTGTTGTTCCTGCACCTGTCTACTCCTCTCTGAAAATGAAGTTTATTGTTTTCTTAGTTTCTTTGTGTAAAAATCCCAGTTCAATTAGATTACCTTTTTAGAAAGGATGGAAGATATAAAAGTACAGCTGCTTAAGCAATTAGCTGAGCAGCATGATGTGAGCAAGCCTAGAGCTATTGGAAACTCACCTGGCTTCAGATGCCATTATAAACTCAGAGTTTAGTTTGGGTCACTGGGAGGGACAGGACATGTTGGAGCAGAATCAAATTTCTGGTGAGCTCCTCTCTATGACAGGAGCCATTTTTAATCCCTTCATACTTGAAATACATCTATTCCAACATTTGGGGTGAAATCCATCTCCAGGTTAATGCAAGTGTCTACATGTTGCTCTCTAAATGTTGCTGTTTGCATCACGTTTGGAGCAGATCAAGCCAATATGACAGCCTAGAAAATTAAATATTCATTTGCCTGGCCTTTGTGTGTCTAGTTTTAGGTGAGCTCAACTGCACTGAGTGTATTTAGGAGGTGACAGCTGAAGACTAAACTGAATTACCTTAGGGCATCTTAAATGGTATCAAACCTCCATACTGGGGGAGCTGAACACCCTTTTTGTTTGTGTTTTCTGAAATCAGTCTTTCTCTGTTCCACTTGCATTTCTACATATTTGGCATTAGCCTTAATCCAATTTTATGTTACACATCAGCAAGATCAGAATTATTCAATGTTGAGAATCATGGATAATCTAAACCAAATTTTGCTATAGTAGATTCCCAAAGCCTCCTCAGGTTAAATAAGCACATTCATGTGATTAAGATTATAATCTTCTCCAGCTACTTTGTTTCCTTTACTGGAGACTTTAACTTGCCTACGTAATTCCAGGAGGGATAATAAACAATGTCCACAACTGAAAAGATAATAAATCTCATCATAAATCAATAAAGAAACTTTTGGGAGGAAGGACATTCCCCTGTTTTCGTTTTACAGAGAGTGAAAAGGACAGAGAACAATTAATGAGCGGTGACACTTAGGAGATTTCCAGTTAGCCAGAAACTCAATTGAGTCCCTTGAAACCTGTTTTCCTGCCTCAGTCACCAGCCCATGTACTTCCTCAGACCTCTGCTCAGTTTCTCAGCAATAACAACAATTAGAAAAAGCACAGAAATCACTTAATTAATCTCCACAGAATTTTTTGTTGTTCAGTAGGATGTGGGAGAGAAGAAATGAGAAAAGAGCAAGCAGAAGTGAAGGAAGAAAAAACACAGTAACTGAGAGTTTCAGGCAGTGGTCTAAGCTCTGGGGAACAGAGGTTAAGTCACTGCTTGGCATAATTTGCAGTAACTTGAGGTGAAAAACTCTTCAGGCAAAGTGAATATCTGTGAATCTGACCTCCTCTGCTTTTGGGATAGACAGACTTGTATTTAGGGATAATCTCCTGCAAAAATGTGTTTCTTATCACAGTGCAGAGAGGGAAAAAAAAAAAAAAAGAAAGCGACAGGGGACTTAAAATAGTTTCTATAACATGAAATTGGTGTCCTCCGTTCTCATCATCAGTGCTGAGCTCCACTTCCAGAGAAAGGATGAGTTTGCAGCAGCTCCCACATGTACTTGTTCTGAAGCTGTACTAGGTCATCTGCTGCTCTCAGCTACAGATATATTTGCAGTGGCAGCCAAAAAAAAAGGTCATTTGTCAGAGCACAGTGAGAGTGGGGTGATTACTGGGCCTTGATTACTGCTGTAATACAAATAAAGAATATTAATAAGCTAAATTACATTCTGAGTCCTTTTACTGTAGCTTTGCAAGAAGAAAACAAGAAGCCAACTGGATTGTGAAGGCATTTCACTAATGGTAAATGAATATTTATTACTTTTGAAGAAGTAGACTGTGTCAGGGTGCTGCATAGCCCTGTGTATCCATGGTTTATCCTTGCATTTTTCTTCCCATCAAGTGCTCTCATCAAGGTCTGAAGGAAATAGTCCTTTCATTTCAGGCTGCACAGATAAAACACATTCTGTTTGAAAAGTCCTGGAAGAAAGCACAGCCTCTCCAAACCCGGTGATCAAGCTGGTGAAAAATCCCAAAGGTTCCAATCTGTGTTTGGGCCATTAGAGACTGAGGACACTGGAAGAGAAAGTGACATTACCAGTGTTTCATTAGATCTAGGGATAAGTAGGGGCTGTGCTGGTTTTGGCTGATGTAGAGTTAATTTTCTTCACAGCAGCCAGTCTGGGGCTGTGGTTTGGATTTGGGCTGAAATGGTGTTGATAATACAGTGGTGTTTTCATTATTACTGGGCAGAGCTCGCACAGAGTGATGGCCTTTCCTGCTCCTCACCCCATTCCACCAGCGAGGGGGCTGGGGGTACATTAGGAGATGGGAGGGAACACATCTGGAACAGCTGACCCCAACTGATCCCAGGGACATCCCACACCATGTAGGCTTGTATGCAGTTCACGAATCTTGGGAGAAAAGAAGGAAAGGGCCAGGGAGGAAGAGGGGCAGGGGAGCATCTTTACAGATGGCATTTGCCTTCCCAAGTCACTGTTACCTTTGATGGAGCCCTGTTTTCCTGGGGATGGCTGAACACCCACCGCCCATGGGAAATGGGCAATGAATTCCTTGTTTTGCTTTGCTTATGCACAGATTTTGCTTTACCTATTAAACTGTCAAACCCTCAAACCATGTGTTTTCTCATTTTTACCCTTGAAATCCTCTCTCCCACCTCTTTGTTGAGGGACTTAAGTGAGCAGCTTTGTGGGGCTGGGCAGGCTGGGGTTAAACCACAACAGGGCAAAAAGGTCCTTTGCCATAGGCACCTTCAGGAATAATCCAAAAACTTATCATATGAGCACATCTCTCCAGAACTCTCTCTTCTAAATATTTTAGCAGAACAGGAAGAGTTGGTGACCCTTGATACCTTTTCATGGAACTAATAAACTGTCAAAAGGCTTTTTTTTCCCCCCTTTCAGTAGGAATTAGGTTTCCACTTGCAGTGACTCAATCCTTCCAGGGAGTAGTCTTTTCTTAATTTGCCTGGATTGTCTCCTTGCAGTCAATGTAAGATGCGATGATTTTTGGGGAAAAAAAAGTAAGAAAAATACCAATAAAAATGAGGGGCTATAGTGGTGAAAGAAGCACTTTTTAAGTTAAGTTCCATTTTCGGGTTTAGAAAGAACTAGCTTGGAGTCAGATGCTTTGCTTTAATTTTCCATGGCCTAAGTGGAAGGCGAATACAGCCCATAATATTTTCGTTCATGCTTGTGTACTCATTAATGTGCCTTTGTGATAAAGGCAGAAGCAATGCAAGACTCACAGACAACCCTTTTTGTTATTGATCACATATTTTTTAATCTTTCCCTTTTTTAAGATTTCATAAAAGGTTAGTGTTTTTTTCCCCAGTTTACTTTAAAGTTGTCTGTAGGAAAGGTTGATTTTTTTTTTTCCTGCTTGGGATTTCCAGGGACAGATTGAGATTTCTTTAATTAAAATACTAAGGGAAAGAAACAGAATTAAATTTCTTGAGTTTTAACTTTAATAAACACCAGTTTATTAGATACTTCAAAACAACCCCCCTTTGGTGTCTCTTTCAACATTTTACTTTTCTGCATAACTGTCTGGTGCGGTTGTGTCTAAACAGCAGCAATACCCTTTGCACATAACCTTTTGTATAAATGAGATCACTCAACATTATAAACCCAAGTAGTGAAAAAAGCAAGGTTCAAAGCCCAGAGAACTTAAATTCCTGTAGTGAATAAGCAAAGTGACCACTGGAGTATCATATAAAGATGAAAATGTGGATCTGCAGAATGCACTGGTTCCAGGGAAGGTTGAAAGTTCTCTTCAGCAGAAGGGATGCTGTGGAAACACAATTTAAGCACCAGTGTTTTCCACTGGAAAGCCCATCTGAGCACCTACTTTTGATGTGTTGGATAGTCAAATGGGCATCCAGATTGTCCAAGGACTGAGTGTACCCAGTTCCCACTCTGATGGTGCATCTCTGAGTCTTGGGGACCTACAGTTTTGGCCCTTACACCTACTATGAATAATTATGCATCCATAATTCCTGACTTTTCTACAAAGAGATACATGACCAGGTAAGTGCTGGCTACAAAAAACAAACTGTGACAGCTCAGTTCCCAGCAAAAGTGATTTTAAGGATTATACCTTTACCATCTTCTTAGATGTTTTTTAATGCACTTAAGGGAATTTTATTTACAAATCTACTTAAGTTGTACTGTACATAACAGCATCCAGCTCCTAGTGTTCTATCACACATTTACCCTGTCAGGCCCACTTCCAAAGATTTACTCAGGCTGGCAGTTTGTATTCTGCCCTCTAAGATCCCTGGGCATGTTATATGGGCACAGAACCAAGCATCAGTTCCAGAACACTCCAGTGTGTGTTTTTTTAAGAGAAACAGGTCTTTTGTAAAAATAAGATGTTTCTGTAGTTTAGAAACTTTCCTACTGGCCCACATATCTGTGACCTTCTCAGTTTCTATGAACACTGTAAGACACTCTCTAGTTTTTAATTAAAAGTTTTTATGATACTATATGAAATTCAATTATCCTGTACTTCTTGCCTTCATCCTTCCTTCCCAAAACCACCAAACAAATGCTCTCTTCCCATGACAGCTGGATATTGAGGGCATTTGTTGAGAGTAGGTCTAAAGCCTCTCTGCAGTCCATGGAACTTTAGCACATGTTTAACTGCTGTACTAAATTGCATTGTACTGATCTGATCCAAAGCCTATTGATGTCAAAGGAAGAAAAGCTCCCATTGACTTCAGTTAGATTTTGGTCGGGCTTTTTTTAAGGGAAAATGATTATGCACTTTTCCTTTTAAACATTTATGATGAAAAGCATCAGCAAATAAAAATTTGTGAATAGACTCCCACAAAACAAAAGTGTCAAGAGCTGAAATACTGGGGCAGATGGGCTTTCAAGATCTGTCACTCCACCAGCATTGTACAGTTTAAAGGCACTGCATGCACTCATTTTTCTGAGAGGGTGTGTGGACAAGAAACTGTTCTCATTCATTACTTTTTTAGCGAGAGAGATTTGATCTTGGAGCTAGATGATGACTAGGACCTTTTGCACGATGTTTTGTGTTCATAATTCATTGCATTGCTATAACTCTGATAAACTTTCTGAAAGAAGATTTTAGGCCTTTAATGTGCCGTGCATTTCTGTTTAAAACCAAGTATTTCCTATTTAAGATTCTATCACATTTGAAGTTTAAAATAACATATATGCAAATAATGTATCTTTCTCATATACGGCTTTAGGTTTTTTATTTAATTAAATAAATTTAAATGAGTTTTAAGATATAGGTCCTTATTTGTATGAATGGCATAGAACTGTAATGGCAGGAAGCTCTGTCAGAAGAGAGTGAGTTTAGCTGTTAGTAAAGGTTTTTCATCCAGAGGGTGTTTGGGCACTGGAAAAGGCTCCCCAGGGCAGTGGTCACAGCACCAACCCTGACAGAGTTCAGTAAGTGTTTGGACAATGCTCTCAGGCACAGGCTGTGGCTCTTGGGTGTGCTGCACAGGCCCAAGAACTGGATCAATGATCCTTGTGGGTCCCTTCCAATGCAGGACATTCTGTGGTTCTGTTTTTCCAAATCAGAAGGAGACAAGACTGGCCAGTAGAAGAATTGTGAATGGAAGATTCTTATCTTGAGCTTCATGCCCCAACTTCCTGAGAACATTGCTTCCTCTCTGTATTTAACACCCTAACACCTGCCTGCTTCTCATCTTGATTTTAACTAGAACTGAAATGCCCAATTTTGGAGTGTAATCAGTTAAGGCTGTTTCTGTGGGCAGCTCATTCATCCCTGGTTGTCTTTCACCAACCATAAATATGATTGCACTCTTGGGGAATTAGCTGAACACTAAAAAGCACATGGGATGTATGGGGCAAAGTATTTGCAGCATGTACTTTTAGGATAAGAATGCCTGTAAGTAAAAAAGAGATCACTTGCACCATTACCAACAAATCAAGCAAAAAACGTCTGGGGAAGGACAAAACCCATAGGCTGGGAAGCCAATTTCACTGATGGAAGATATCTATAGCTGTGGAGATAGTGAGAAATTTCTAAACATTGGCAGAAAATTTATTTTCCAATTGCACCAGATAAAGAATTTTATTTGACTTGTATTTCCATGGAAACAAACATTTTCATACACCTAGAGATGTGCACTCTTACCTTACAAAAAATCTGGACTTGTGAAGAGTTTATTACCTATGCTTTTTACAATATTAACTTTGGCTTATTTTTGTTTGTTTTCTTTTGGAAACTTTCTTTTTAGAATAATTTTATCACAATTCTGATGAATTGCAGGAAGTTAAAGATGATACAGGATAGTATTATTTTTATAGAGTAGAAATATTAAAATAGTTGCATCTTAACAATGAATGTATTAATTCAATTCCTATCCAATGTGCTATTTCAATAGACAGTGTTAGAACTGTATGTGCACAGGCCCACTAAGAATTTATAAAAGTGATGACATATATAGCCACAACTATTGTAGACAAAGTTGAAAGAAGTTAATAATGCTTGAAAACAATATTTAAGCTTTTTAAGTAATTTTACATACCTAAAAAATTGGAAAACCATGTCAATCAGAGTTAATATTTCTATAGAATTTTTGATACTCATCTGCATTTAGTAGTAGAGGGTATATGAACTATAATATAGTTCATATACCTATGATATCTTCATCTGCTCAGCATTTTGATGCTATTTTTTTCAAATTTATTTAATCTAATTTAATTTTGGTATTCTTTCCCCTAATTGTCTGTGCCATGCTATTTAATTTATCATTCTTTAAATTAGCCAAAGGAGCTGTTTCTATCTAAATACACATATATGTGGATCACTTCCCACTCTAAAAGACAAAGTAAGTTTTTAAATTCACTACAACACAAAATGTTATTTTCACTACATATTATAAACCACTCCCTGGAATATAACATAATCTTGAATTCCCTTTAGCAGTTTTCCACATCCACATCAATCTTGTATAAAAGAAAATACGACAGAATCAATATTGTGATGATAAACTGTAAAAAATTGCTTTTGTCTGGGTTCAGTAGAAATCACAAGTGGTCTGATTCAGCATGGGAACATTGGAACCAACTTCTTAAAATGAACAGTCTGTTGCAAAATAAAACTAAGTTTGTGTTAGGTGGAAGTGAGTTTATTTCATTCTTTGTTGTTAACCAACCTTTTAATTCTCTTTCCCTTACTGGATTAAGATATTTTTTCCCGATAAGTGGGTTAATTTGGGATTGTAATTGATATACTACAGCTAATCTCCATCATAACATAAAATATCCTAGCAATATTCCATATGCAAATCCTCTATATGGGCTTTGGAACGTGTTCTGACGAAAAATGATATCCACTGTGGCTAAAATATAAGTTTGGGGTTCTCCTCTCTAAAACTAATAAAAACCACTTGATATGGAATATGGAGGTATGACTCTTCCATAACATATCCATACAAAAAAGGGACAAAATAAATAGCAGTTTCAGGAACTTTCCTGCTTTGTTGCCCTTCTCTGGACAGGCTCCAGCCCCTCAATGTCTCTCTTGTCATGAAGGACCCACATCTGACCCCAGGATTTGAGGTACAACACCGTGTTCAAGGTGCTGTGCTATCACACATCAAATGGTGGCAATGCAGGTGGATTATCCAGAACAGATTAAAGGTAGATGTATTTTGTACTTAGATATTTACCTTTTGCTGATTGAAATCCCTCAAATGAAAAATGTTTTTTATCCTACTGTGGAATCAATCAAAAAATTTGGTTGCAAAAGTGAAAATGCAGCATCCACAGCTCAATGTAAGGAAAGGCAAAGCTGAGAAATGATATTGCTGAGCACAACTCCCTGTTCTGGTATCTCCAGATGGCTCTCTCAGATGATACTGAAGTGGCTTTGATCCCAGCTCTGTGCTGAGCTGTCAGGACAAAGACAATGTGCAGAATTAGGGTTGTTCTAACGATCCAGTCATGTGCACATGCAGTGGAACCTGGGTTTTTGAACACTGTGTTGTCCACGGGCTCTTAAAAGTGTCAGTCAGCAATATAGATCTAGCCAGACTACACACTGCCTGACAGCACAGGCCTGATTTGGGGAAAAAATAAATCCACAGAGCAAACAGATAGGGTAGAATTAATCTCTTTTACTTCTAGCTTTCAAAAAGTGATCTGTCTAGTGTAAACTAGTCCTCTAATTGCCTTCTAAAGTTAATGGAGAGAGAAAACATATTGACATTTCCTATGTGACTCGGGATACATTATGCAATATGAGCTTGTTGAAAATGCTAGTTCAGGTATTTTCTGTTCAAATTACATTAGGTTATCTCCATTCACACAGAGATGATATGTAGCAAAGCCTTCTGTTTATCCTCTGAATGATTTACAAGACTTGATTTGTGCTGTTCCTGTTTTGCTTCTAAGTTACTTAAGGTGAATGAATCTTCCCTAATTTAGATGCCTTATACCTACAACTGAACTAGAAACCCAGACTTCATTTAGTATTCACACACAGATCTGCATTTTTGGAACATGTTTATATGGATTATTACAAAATATGTTTTAGGATTAAAATAAACTTCTGAAAACCAGCAGTTCCTCTTCACTAGTTAGAAATGAGAATAAATGTATCACTCAGGTCAATATAAGTGTCTGAAGTCAGATGAGATTAAACCCTCCCCTTAAGCTTGCCCTTTGCCATGGTCTAACCATTGCACTTCATGAGCTGCTGACTTGGCTCATAACCTGTGTGACCAGCAAAAAGTTGAAAAGAAGGGAAAATGAAAACGTCACTGAAGTCACTAAAGGATGAGAGAAGAAAATTATATTGCTTTCTTTTTAATAAAGAGTGACATTACATGCTGACTCTTACTAGCTCTTTTTTAGGAACCACTACAGCATAATTTTTTCCTCTCTTCTTTCATATCACAGTTAACCTATGTGCAAATAGGGAATAATCTAAAACTCTACAGAGACCCTGTGGTTATTTCACTGCTTGCATAGTCATGACAGCTCGTGCTCTGGGACTTGCGTATTAGCAAGGTTAAGACAGTCTTTTCTTCCAAGGGTAAATGTGGATGCCAGCAGCAGGGAATCTCAGAAGATTCAAAAGAAGTCTGCAATGATGACAAAATGAAGACACCTTGGACTACTCTATTCCAGACCATTAACACTGTTTAGAGACCTGAGGAAATGACTTTATTGTGTTGATCTTAGATGGGCCGGTGGAGCTACAAATCTTGGAAAGGGTAGAGAAGGCTTAAGTACTTGGTTAAAATGTGAACAGGGAGTATTTAATCTACAATTCTCTGAGTTAAGTTTACTATGAAATGTAAATTGACATGAGAAAATCCCTTTAGAGGTACAAAAAATATTTTCCCATTCCCAAGAAGTTGTTTAAATTAGAATCATAGAATATCATGAGTTGGAGGAGATCCACAAGGGTCAGGGAAGTTCAGCTCCTGGCCCTGCACAGGACAGCCCCCAGATGAGATTAGATTAATAGATTAATTGACTGTAGAAGGACTCTAGATAATTAAATGTGATGCTAACTCCTAGAAGGATACATCTGACAATTCAGTAGCACCCATGTTTTTGATTAAGATATATGGGAAGGTTTTATCAGTAATTCTTGGAGACCACAGTTGCTAAATAGACACAACCCAATGGAACTTCATGTTCTGACACTGGGTTATTGACCTTTATAGTCCCACACACAGCCTCAGGTTTACATTCTAGGAGCCACCAGGAAACCAAGTGTGCTAATCCATTTGGGGAATCTTCACAATGCAGCTAAACTCCTAGAGAAAGCTTTATAACAGGTCAGAATTTGGAACTGTGATTCGTTATTCATGTGCGTAGTGTGACTGGGCTGATCCATGACAGGTGACAGTTTTTTATTCAGGCAAGGGAATATGTGGTCCCTGCTTCCTTTTAGGTTAAGTGGATCCTACAGATCCCATCTCAATCTCCCATTTGTGTTTAGCTGCCTCAGAGAGAGCTACATCCCACAGAGGTTCTCCCTGTGGATTTGAGATGCAGCGTTGGGGAAGAAAGAATAATGAGCCAACAACGTGGTAAAAAAGAACATTTCCTGTGGAAATGTACAGCTCCTCCAACAGGGCATGCACACATCTCTGTGCTCAGTAATCTAAAAAGTACAAGCTCAGTTTTATGGAAGTGTTGAGGTGACTTCAATTTGCTTTTGAGTGTGAAAGAATGGATTAATTCCACAAGGTTTATATGCTGCACCAGTTAATGAAATAGCTCTCACAAACACGGATGGTCAGTAAAGAAAAAGCTTGTAAAAAAAAAAATCCTTTCAAATCCAGAGAGCATGAGAAATAAAGACTCATGACAAAAGGAGAAACACATAAAGTTTATCTGTAAGTGAAATACATGCAGGCACCACTGCAAAGGAATTTAAATGTGTATATAATGAGCAGCTACACATGCACAAAAGTAGCTGTCACACACTATATAGTATGCATAAAAGCTCCAACAAGTTGCACCGTGTGAGGAATGGTTGCTTCTGGATCAGCGCACAGTCATTTAGTGGTTCTATCAAGCTGACAGCGAGCGTACCGGGCCCGACACACATGACTGCCCAAGAAGAGTGTCTCTGGATGTCAGCCTGGTGAACGTCAATGAAACAAGAGTAGAGCAGAATCAAAACAAGTTAACAAACCAGCAGCGAGCTTGTTTCTGCTGCAATAACAGAACCATAGGCTAACCCAGGCTTTCTTTATAAAACTTGTAAGGCTCCGTCAGTGACCTCGGAACCACTGACCCGCGGATGCTGGATACAGTGAGGATGAAAGGGTTGGTTTTCTTTATCTAAATTCTTTTTTTTTTTTCTTTCCTTCTGAATTTCTAGGTGTCTTGCACTCTATTCTGAGGCGACTGAAACGCTGGCTATTGTTTTCCCTCAACCTTCACAATAAATCCTCCTTTGTTTGCTTATGTTGGTTAAACACCATTCAAAATCTGGGCTAACAAGCATTGTTGGGTAGTCACTTCTGATCATTTTAATGATCCTTTTGAAGGCTTGGATTTATTTCATGGTTTTTCTATTCTGTGTCTATCACAAGATCAATTGTCTGCAACAACCTGGTTGTTTAATATGTATCAGGTACTATCACTGCAACCAGAAATTGTGACTGGACCATTTTAATGGACAGTCTGTAGAGTGAGGATATAGTTTAGTTTGATTAGCAGATAAAATTCTTTCCTTATTCTTTATGAGGAATAAGAACAGTCCTATATTGGGAAAATGGGCTATGAGGTTTTTTTGGCATTCACATTCTACTACCACAGCAAGGTAAGAATCAAAGTTGGAACCTGGTAGGGCTATTTGGCTGGAAGGAACTTTCCTTCACAAATTGATATTTGGGAATTTTTTTTTTCCTATATTATTTTCTAAACAACCAATTTAATTTTCAGGGTGGACAACTGTAATTATGCCTAGAGTAAAGGCACCTGAAGCAGCTGTAGATTAAAATTAAAGATCAAGTTCAGCATGAACTAACAGACTGGACTTTGTAGGAATTCCAGCCAGCCCATGATGAGTTCTCCAACAACAGAACTGCTGTAAACATCCATTCCGCCGATTCAAAGCTATATCAAGGATTAAATTGCAGTGCCACAGTGACCTCTAATTCAACTGATATATATTTCTAATATTTTCCTCTCTTGAGAATGTGCATTCCCTCTTCTCACTTCCAAAATACTCCCTGACCTGCCAGAAGTTCATTGCAAAAGTCACTATTGCGCAAATCAAGCCCTGATTTTGAATTTGAATTACTTAAATGTTTGGAAATTTACAGTGAATAGTCCCCAAGCCCCAAAGTTCTAACAATACAGTCAGTGGAGCATGCTGTCATATCCAGCTACAATGAATTTTAGAAGGGACAAACTAATTAAAAAATAATGTGCTGTGCACGTATAATTTTAATGTTGAAAGCAGAAAATGCACAGGGCACCTTGATCATATGGAAAACACTTTGTTTTAAAGTCTATTAAAGAGTTTAAGATTAAAAGGATTCTTATAAGTTCAGACTGATAGACACAATCACAAATACATCTCCACATCTGCTCCATTTCCACAACTGAATTAAGGAACATTTTCCCCCCAATGAGTTTAATTAACTTTAAGAACAAGCTAAATTAGTTTAAAAGGCAATTAGAATGCAAGCGTATAAATTGTAATTAAAACTGCATGCTGTTTATAGATATTTTTTTCTAAATATTTAAAGAAGATATTTTCCAAATGAAAAAACAGAAGTTCTGCAGTCAGTAAATAATTCAGTTCAGAAAAGTAAAAAAAAAAAAAAGATTTCCTTACACATGTAGATTTAAAAAAATCTAATTTGTTAGAAATTAATATTGCAGAATATTGTATCAGTGTCCCACTGGAAAATAATGAGCATGTGCTTTTCAGATGTGTTTTTTTCTTATGGTGAATTGAGGTTGGTTCACCATTTTATTGGGTTGGGGATATCAGATTTATTGGGATGTGTTAAGTATTTCTGAGTCAGTTTTGCCTGAACTTTACTCCTGGCACTGCTGGGTTAATGTTTTGACTTTGTGGCCTTTTATAGCCCCAATGATTTTCTGATTCTTGCTGCATTTGATGTGGTCAGTGTTTCGCACTGGACATTGTTTTTTCTCCTTCATATCTTCTTTCCCTCCACCTATGTTCATTATCTCGAGGACATCACCTTATTGGTGTCCTGAAATCTGTATAGTTAAGCCAACCAACTTTTAAGGGGTGTTTTTTCTCTCCTCTAGTCCCTTTAAACAGCAACTGATTTGAAAGGAGCACACATTGGCCCTGTCCTCCAAAAGGGGGATCAAGGTTCCCTTCCCAGCAGTCACACAACCCGTGCCCACAAGAGAATCACTTCACCTCTCTGTGTTCATCTTCTCTGCTAGCCAAACATATTTTGGTGAATTGGCAACTGCCTCTCAGTTTGGGATATTCCTGGGAAAATCAGGGTTTTGGCTCAGTCAGTCTCATCAGGTACCACAGACAGAAATTACTACAAGTGGCAAAAATACCGTGAGTGAGAATACGTCTGACAGAACATGAATAATTGCATGAATATCCATTATAAAAATATGACACTCTGGGGATTTCTAAACATTTTCCTCAGACATCACATAACCTGGGGGTTTGTCTTTGAGTGAGTAATGATGATCACAGACTGTTGCAAACTGAAACACAGTGTTATTTGTTCCCTTGCAGCATAACGTTATTAGAGGGAAAATTCCTCCTGAATGCATGGCAGACAGGATGCAAACATCACAGGAAAGGGCTCATAAGTTGTTGATCTTCAGCTGTAGAACTAAGAAATAAACTGCATGTTTAATTATGACTATATAAAAATCTGAGTTGGAATTTCAATGATTAATGAAGCCTAGGTTTGGTTTTGATTTTGTTTCCATGTTTCAAAATTAAAAATCTGATTAAGCAGTCTCACCTAAATTTTGTGAACTGCTGAGATAGATTTCTGACTATAATAAGCTATATTCAGCCAAAGTAATTTTCATCTGAGAATAAGGACTTTTATTGAAAATCAGAAATTCAGGTTGCAAGAGTACACTTAAAATATCTGTCACAGTTCCCAATTTTTACAGCTTAGAGTGACTGAAGTTCTTGAAAGTGTAGGAGTTCTAAAGGATTTGAGACAGTTTAAAAATCTGTCATTTGTTAGCTTTCTAAAAGAAAGATACATGAATATAAAGAATAAGATAACAGCACAAAAGGGCTTTGTAACTGCCAATGAAACAAACCTGCATATTTCACTAGAGATATAAATGTTACAGTTTTAAGTAAAAAATGGATAGAAAATGAACGACTTGTTCTTTCACTCCTCAAATTGGTGGATTTGAAGGGGTTAGTCTTGTTTCTAAATCCACAGAATCTTTCTTGTTTGTCTTATATGATCAAAGAAAGATAAGAGCATTCAGGTGGAAAGATGTCTACTGTGTATAATAGGAATAGTTTGACTTTTCAACACAACCCTTATTCATAGCGGGGATACTTCATAAGAAGCTTATGAATTTCTATTTTAATCCACCAGCCAATTTCCATTTTCAACTGTTTGTGAAACAACACAAGAATTTCATTTGAGAGCTGGTTCAAAAAAGATCCTTAAATATACCAAATTAATTGTGGCTGGGTTCTGATTTGAGTTGACCTGCAGATTGTGGCACTTGTCTCCAGGAATAATGCTAAATCTGGTCCATCTTTAAATAAAACCAATCACTCAGGGCACACACACGGACCTTCAGGAAGGAAAAGTCCTAATTGCATCAGCTTGTTGACAAGTTACAGGACACGTAAAAAGAATCAAGCATGTCTCAGTTGCTGTGCCCCAGGGAAAACCCAATGTAGATTCAAGAAATAATGAAGCAGTGCCACTAATATCATTTATGCCACCACAAAGGAGGAAAGAGGTCTCATGCTTTTATGTACTATAGGGACAGAATTATATTCCTGCTTTATATCCAATTTATTTTTGTTACCTGGATATTTGGATGGAAGGATTATTGAAGACATAATTGACATTTTGTGAAGCATCAGATATTGTGTATTGTCCAGCATAACTAAACTGATAGCCTGAATCACTTGCAACATTTTCCTATCAACAGTGTATCTTAGAGTATTAATTATTGTAATTAAAATAACAATAACACAATACTTTTGTTTATCATTATATCTCAGATATAACGGATATATCTGATATAAATGGCCTTGGGGAAGGCCTTTGGAATAGCTCCTAAATCTCATATCAGAAAGTTTGCTACCACTGAAGTGTTGTTTCCCTGTGTCCCTGTGTGGTTTATTGAAATAGATACTTTTTGTTTTAAAATTAAGCTGTGAAATCTAGGGAATAAGAGAAAAAAAGGAAAACCAGTGAGAAAAAAATTTCAGAAAATTAAAAAAAAACTGTAGTTTTTTTTTTTTTACAGCTGCATCCTTATTTTTTTCTTTTTCCCATTACTTTCTTGTATCCTGGGATATCTGTATTAACTTCATCCATTTATTTAAGATCTGTTAGGAAACTAGGGATGGAGTAATGGTTCCATATTTCCAAGAGGGTGAAAATGTCAAATGTTCTAAAGTTGTCTCCTCTAGTTGCTGGAATATCTTTGCTTGGGGATTGGATTTTTTATTAGGGACCTTTTTTTCACAGTGAGCTTGTAATTGTGAAAATAAAAACGTCCCCTTGACCTTCATCTGACAAAGGGAAAGTTTTGACAAAGACCTCAGAAAAGTGACATGAGAACACCTCTATAATAGTAAGCATGTATCCATTCATAATTGAGAGAAAACCTTCATTTATTCAGAGCCTTATTTAGAATCTCATTATCTTCTTCTAGCCTTTGATAATAGGGTCATGGGTTGCTAGAATACACTTTGAGTTTTAAAGTAAAATGCAAATTAACAGTGTGCTTTCTCTCACCATTTATGTGAACTTTATTTCTACAAGCACACCACAGCTTCCTAATGACTGCTGCTCAATGCCCACAGAAGTTTTCATCCTGTGTGAGTATAGAGAATTGAACCAAAAGGCCTAAATGAAAGTCATTTAGTGGAAACAATCCCATTGATTCCCTCCAACTTCAGGAGTGTGATCTTAAATCATCACGTTTATGTACGGAATTTGCTGAGTACACACTGGAAAGAGACTCCTGGTAATAGAAGACAAATTGGCTCACTATTGTGGTGCTTTTTGTAGAATTAAAACCTTAGAGTGCCAATTATGTGTAAGAAGTGCTTCTTCCCTTGCAAAGCTTTAATTTGTCAAGTTAAATGGTTTTTCAAAAATGAAAATAAATTTGCTTTTCACAGAGAAGCTTTGAACTCAGTGAGACCTAAAGAAGAGCTTATGTGCCCAGAAACCTGTCTATTTTTTTCCAGCTGTGTCAGTTGGGGTGATAAGAAATATTATCTCTCAAGACTTATTTGAAGAGCAACCACAATGTCATATAGTGGGAAACTAGGAATCTCCATCTATTCAGTTCTTTGAAGAGTAGATTATTTGCACTCTTCATGCACAGAGAGAAGGTATTTTTTACAGAAAATAACTCACTAATCTAGCATGTCAGGATCCAGTAGCTGGGAGCTGAAACTAGACAGATTCTGATTGGAAATAAGACATCCATTTTTAACAGGTAGGAAAAATTGCATCAGCTTCCAGCATGAGATAGGTGTTTAAGACAGGAGGGATGAATCATGCGCTTGTAATGTGTCTCTCTCCTTTGGTTGTTGAGAGACCCCAGATAACCAGGGCAGATGTCTAACTTTCAGATGGATAAAGCCAGGTGAGATAAATCTGAGTTTCTTAAATTGAGGTAATATTCAGTGTGCTTCCTTGTTGTGTAACAGCAAACAATAGTTTAGCTGTAGAACTTTGGAAAATTGCTCTGGAATATTGCCGTGATTTTAATAACTGGGGTAAGTTTAGGAAGAATTAAATGTCCCAAAGTATTTGACTACATTTGTGTAATGTAATGCATTCAGTTAGAAATGGGGATTACAGTCCTTATGATTTTTAAATCACTCTTCAGCTCACCTCTAGAACAGAGCAGATCAGATTTGCTAAATAAAATTATCTGCATGGCATTTGCATGACTGATTTCTAAAAGCATTAAATTGACAGAGAAGGGAGCATGAGTTATGCATTTAATACAGATTTGCTAATGACAATTATGGTCACACGACTTTCAGATTATGTACCACAGAGATTGTTCATGATCTCACCATACTGGTTTTTCTTTTTTCTTTCAATGTTTCTTTTCCAGGGCATGAAGATGGAGAATATCACTGAGGCTCAGCAAATATATGACTCTGAATCATTGTGTAAGACAGAAGGAAAGTTCTCTCAGGGTTTGGAGGACTTCTGGAAAGGAATTTTGAGTGAGACCTAAGAAGTTCCCTGTTTGTTTCCTAAAAGAGGAGGGAAATGCAAACACTCACATCTGCTTTATGATTGTTCTTACAAAAGGAACCTAAACCACATCGGTACAAGAACATTTTAACAACAGTCTTATATGAAAGTGTGAAAGTCTTACATATGAGAAGGTTCTTGGTTATAACACAGAAATTATTTAATTATCAAGGGTTACAATTCAGTTCCCTCTTTCCTAGAAGACATTTCTTAACAACCATGTTAAAAATCAGACTCCACACTATGTGCTGACTTCATGATTCTTGTTTCTTCAGGTACCTGTATCCCAAATTTATCGTCTTGTGGTCAGAAAAGTGCCTTAGGAAATGGAAAATATATGTAAGAGATTTTCTAAGTCTAGGAGAATTGAAACTCCCAGTTTTGGCAGGAAACGAGGTGGGCTGCTTATGTTTAAGGCCACTGAGAAAAGATCTCTCCCTTTCTATTTTGCCATGTACCTAAACTCCAGAAAGGAATGGGAAGTCAGGTAAATATGCAATTAAGTGTTTGCAAACAGCCTTTTCTCTAGGCTTATCTGGCTCCTTATACACAGCAAATTTTCTGTATTTGTTATATCAGGGCATCTTGGATGATTGCACAAACTACGATTTTATTCACACATAAATATGACTATACATGAAACATCTATATATTATTTATGTATTTATTTATTTATTTAACTACAGATCTTTTGATATTCTCTACTTTGTCACCTGAAATCATCTTTTGTGCCTGGTTCCCTGATACTACAAGCTGCAAACCCAAGGCAGACTCTGAGTTTTCCCTTGTCTCCATTCTGCAGTCATGGAATAAAAATGTTAATCTGGTCATTTGTGGCTAAATATTCTTCTAACAAATTGTTTAGAAAATATGTCTCTAAGGTGGTTCTGGTTGCAATTGTCTACAATGCAATTATAGAGTAGATTGTTTTAAAATTTTTATCAATTTTCATTCTCTAAACAAAGATGCTTGAAGATATCCTGCTTTTCAGAGCGTAGGACTTCACAGCCTTCTAAAAAAGGTAGACACCTAAAATCAACAGTCTGCTTTTAATATTTAGGCTTGCATCACCAAAAAAAAAAAACAAAACAAAACAACAACCTTATGAACAATAATGTGTCCTAAAATAAATGTTCAAAGCCTGCTGAGATACTCAGAATGCTTTATCCTTTAGCCACTTAATTGATGTAGCCAAAGCCACAGCAGTCAGCTGATGTAAGATTTAGAGGAGTTTATTTCTATATGAATTTGCAAACAGCCCTAACATTGACATTGAGGGTCTGATTATTAAAGCTTTGCAAGATGTGGAAAGATCCTTGCAAGAGACTTCTACTGTCTCTGTGTGAGGACCTGGGATGGATATGGAGATGCTCCCACAGTGAGTCACTTGCAGAAATGGCAAGTCCCTTCTTGAGGTAAATATTGGCATAGGAATGGTTACAACTTCCCTCTGATGGAAATGCTCTTTGGAGCATCTTTTATGTATTTAAATAATATTCTTAATACATAAGATAACAGGACCCCCACAGTGTCACATGGAAAAAAAAAAAAAAGCTTTTTTTTCCCTAACAAAATGAACATTTTATGAAAGTGTATTAAAATTGACTTTCAATGGGCTGAACAAGGTACAAATCACAGAGAACATCAGGATGTAATTACACACTTATAGAGAAGTCTACCATGAAAAGAAGAGGTTCTGTTGTAGTTTTTCCCCCCTGAAAAATGAAAATGACAAGCTCAAATTATGAAGTCTACTGTGCACAATCAAGTGTGAGGAAGTATCAGCTTACGAATCATTAACAGCCCCAGTTTCATGAACAGAGCATTATCAGCTCTGTGAGTCTGAACAAAGCAATTGTCAGCTGCCACCCTCTCTCAACTAGGCAATTAAAAATTTCATGTAGTGCAAAGTGAAAAAGTGAGATTAAACTCAGCAATGCTCTTCCCCAGCAGATGCAGAAAGGTCTGTCACCCTGCCCAAGTGCAGCCCCTTCCATGGGACATGCAGGAAGATCAGCATTAACATTCAGGGGACAGGCTGAGGAGAGACCTGAGCATGGCCATGAGGACACCTGGGTGCTCTCCACGGGCTTGGGGAAGGTTATTCTGGGCACACCCTGCCCTGCTGGTGAGGTGAGGGTGAAAGGAGTGGAGCAGAGGCAACATCTGCCTTGAACTCATGCCAGCTTGGAGAACATGGAAGTGTTTTGAGGCAGATGGGACTCATTTCACTGCTGTTTAAAAAAAAAGTAAGCAGCTTGTCGGGAAAATATTCATTGTTATCCTTGTTACCTGTGCAGCTCAGCAGAGAAGAGGAGCCCTCCAGCTGGTGAGCCACACTCTTCCATGTGTGTGTAAAGGCATTTGCAGCTGCACTCCTATTGTATTTCCTTGTATGGATTGCCTTTCAGCTTTCCTGCTAGGGAAGAAAAGTCCCTCTGTGCTGTTTAATCCCCTAAAATATCAAAGCACAGCACCAAACAGGATCTAGGCCTTACCTTACTGTGTTCAAGTTTATCCATCTGTGAAATTAGTATAATAGCATTGTTCTGCCTCACAGGGATATTGTGCGTCTGCTTGTTTCTAAAGTGATGCTCCAGGCATGTTTTGAAATGCTTTCAGTTTCCAAAGTGCTTCGTTGGCCTTGGACAATAAGAAGAATGTGTTAACTTTGATTGTCAAAGACAATGGGTTCCTGCACTGGGCTGTGAGTCAAGGGCAGAGGGGGACCTGGGAAAACTTCTTTTGGCTGCTGCAGGGGAGCACTGACATAGAATCAAAGAATGGTTTGGATTGAAGGAGACCTTAGAGATCATCCAATCCCACTCCCTGCCATGAGCAGGGACACCTTCCACTATCCCAGGTTGTTCCAAACCCCATCCAACCTATCCTGGAACACTTCCAGGGATGGGGCAGCCACAGCTGCTTTGGACAAACTGTTGCAGTGCTTCATCACCCTGACCACAAAGAATTTCCTGTTAATATCTAATTTAACCCTGCCCTATGGCATTTTAAAGCCATTGTGGCCCCACTGCTGCTCCCATCTCACATTTTGTGCAGCAACATGGAGCTCTGCAGCAGAACTCACAGGGGTTTGTAGATCCTCCCTTCTCTTGTTCAAAAACACTATGAAGACCCTTAGGAAACAGGATCATTAAGCTGAATGCTGAATGGAGAATTACAAGCATTTTGGCAGCCATCACTGCAGGAGGGTGTGTTAAAAAACAACCAGCCTCTGAGAGACCCCAAGATCAACAAAAATAACATTCTTTTTTCAACTGAAAAAATAGGTTGGAACCCACCTGTCACACACTGAGTTGAATCTATGAGTCAGCCTCATTTCCTGATAAGTGTTTTATGTTACTAACATTCAATTACACTGGAAGTTATTTAGGGCAGAATAGATGTTTATGCCTGTGAAAGTTTAGTGCAGCAAGATGTTTGTTCTGAAGCTACTGGAAGATGAACAATGGTGCTAATAACAATAACATATTTAAATCAGAAAGTGCATTTGTTCATTTGTATTCTTAGATCTCTGATCATCGCTTCTCAAGAGCTTCTTGCTCCGTATTTATACTTAATGGAACTGTATTCCTCAGAAAAGCTGCTCTGAAGGCTGTTTACTTAATAAGTGAGTTGCCTGACTGAGTCAGAGCTGAGAGAGAAAAGGAGAGAGAAAACACCAGCCAGCTGAAAAGCCAGGAGAAAGCAGCAGAGAAAGATGGTTTTGTAACCCATATCTCCCTTCAGGCTATTAATGCAATATTGTTTATTTCACTCTGCAAAACTGGGTCTCCCTTTTTGGAATGACATTTCTCCTGATTTCAAGGTATTTATAGCATGCAGACATTCTGTTTGATTCACTCTGTATTCCTTATTGACACAATTATTCTGATTCCCTTGTTCGTCAATGTAAGAACAACGTGTGGGTTCCTCTTTGAACATTGGGGAGCTCAGTATCAATAATTTCAGCTTTTGATAAGTGGTGAGTCTCTCCCCTTCTTAAAAGGTCCAGTGTAAAAATAATCAGATTTTCAAAATTACAGAACTAATTCTATTTGTCTTCCATCTTGCTTTGTTTTGCATTTTTATACTTTTTTTGTGGATGGCAAGAAGCAGAAGCTAATGATTTACTAAATAAAAATTGATTCTTGCATAACAGGACTCCTGGAGCTAGGCATGTTGGAATAAAAAGAAAAGCAAATTTTGAGCCTCATGAGCAACAGTAGCATCATATCATTAAATTAATGTCAGCTGAGAGTTTGATGTAATATTTCAAAGGAACCAAAAGTTTCTAAGAGATCAAGCTCTATTAATGAAAACAATTAGATATTTATGTATCATTTGTCTCTAGGAGAAAATTAGGGACACAAGCAATTTCCTAGCAGATATGAGCTGTGGGGTTTTTAAAGATTTTTAGCTAAGAGCATTATGCTGCTGTAGCCATGTAATCACCTCTGAAAACCAGACCTCGTGTCATTTTAAAATGGAAGCTTAATGGTTTTTGTGGTTTATCATTCAAACCTTGGATTCTCAGCTTGATCATAATTTTATATTTAATTCTGATCTTTTCCAAAGACTGCAAGTGAACCCTCATCCTAGAGAGTCAGTCCCACCAATTAGTACCCACTGAGTACACAGCATTTAATTAGTTAAAACAATTTTTGGATTGAATTGCATCTGTTTTCCAAGCCTGTTTTCCCCTATATACTTATGGGGTTTTTTTGGTACCAAGCTAAACAAAGAAACATTAGAATTTTGAATTGTGTTTTCAGCTTGAATGTCAGTCCCTTAATTTGGGGTGTCTTATTAAATTAGGGATTAAGATAAAAATACAATTCACAGCAAATACTCCATACAGCACACATCTAACACTGTGTACAGGGAGTAAAAAAAAAACATGGTATGAGTAGTCAGAGCAATTTTAACTATTCAAATGACTAATAATTGTCCTTTGTTGCAAGGTCATGTGAATTTTCAGTTCTTCACTTTAGGTTTTGTTGACATTATATCTGTTTTGTGTGAATTTTTCCATATGCTGTTTTATCCTCAAAAATCTGAGGACAACAATCTTAGACTGTAGATTAATCATTTAATATATTGCTTTTATTTTACCTGGATTAGTGGTAAAGCTATATTTGCTGAACTGAAATATATTAATCAGATCTCAGAGAACATTTTTTTTCTGCCTGTAGGATCTGCATATTTAAATTTCATTTGCTCTCTGAGAAACCTGTCAAAGTCTTTTATTATATCTTTAACATCCTTTCACTCAAATTAAATATATTCCATTATATCTTCAGTGAAGTAGAAATACTCTGAGACTCACACAAGTTTTAATTGAACATTTTTAACAGTATATCTAATGCCAAAAAATGGTTTAAGTAACAGATTTTTTTTTTCTTTTTAGTCATAAAAATAGCTACTGGAATGATAAATTCTTGACTGGACAATAGATTTAATTTAAAAGTTTTCTTCTTATGATGCATGAGTCCTAGACCTCTGAAAATAATTTCAAACTTATATCCCAAAATCCTAAACATTTGAACAGAGCAGCAGATGATGAAAATTGAAACTCTGATATTTAAATTATTTGTTTAAATTAGGTCCTAAACATGCTACTACTGCATTTGAAAACAAGCATCTGGACAATGCTTTTTTTTTTAAAGATTTTTAAAAATACTTTTTTTATTGCTCACATGTTTCAGTTTTTATAACCTGATCCATGTCTCTCACAGCTGATCATAAGTATTAGGGATCATCAAAAGAAGGATTTTTAAAAAGCTGAAAAAACTCTTCTCTATCTCATCTCTTTTGTGAAATTCTTTAATTAAAATATTTACCAGCAAAGCTACCAAAATCAATATGAAATTATAAATATTTCATACACTCCACACAGGCTTTCAAAAATGTTATTTTCCTTAATATTCTGGGAATATTCATTACGTTTGAGATAAATATTAATTTCACATGAAATTCTTAATGTAAGAAAGAGAAAATTATCCAGATAACTCCAGAAAAGAAAACAAATATCTCAAGATATGTATTTGTTTCAGCACTATATTTGTCATTTGTTGCCCAGGACCAGAGGCAGTGGGTACAAAACCAAAACACAGGATGTTCCCTCTGGATGTTAAGGAAATACTTTTTAACTGAGAGAGTGACCAAGCACCGGCAGAGGTTGCCCAGAGAGGTCTTGGAATCTCCTACCCTGGAGATATTCAAAAGTCATCTGGACATGGTCCTGGGCCACTGGCTCTAGGTGGCCCTGCTCGAGCAAGGGGATTGGACCACTTGTCCTCCCAAGGTCCCTTCCAAATGGAGCCACTCTGTGATTCCTTTGGTATGGGATTACATTAAAAAGTCCTATTTTGTGCCTCCATTGAATAGTGCAAAGCAAAATGATCAGAAGTGTCCATTGATCCTGGATGCAATCAGAGATGAGAAAATTGAAGAATCACAGAAGGGTTCGAGTTGGAAGGCATTTTAAAAATTATCTAATTCCAAGACAATTGCCATGGGCAGGGATGCCACCCACTGTCCCAGGTTGCTCCAAACCCCACCCAATTTGGCCTTGGGCACTTCCAGGGATGGGGCACCCACAGCTTCTCTGGGCAGCCTGTGTCAGAGTCTCACCACTTTCACAGTAAAGATTTCTTACTAATTTCTCACTGATATCCAATCTAAACATACTGTCTTTCCATTAAAAGCAAAAGCTTTTTGCCTTTTTGAAGCCTGCTCTGTATCTTTGGTGTTAAGGAGGATAAATAACAATTGCATTAAATGAAGGTTCTATTCTGGTTTATGCTCTATAAGCAAAGAGTGCCTGACTTTCCCAAGAGGTTTCTTTGCCCTGCTGAGGAACACACAGATATTTTGTGGCAGATCCAACTCAAACATAGAAAGACCTGTTTCAGAATTCACCATGTACCTAAATTGTACTTTATGATGGTAATTTTGCAGTGCTACTGCTTCAACTTTGCTTTTGTCCTTCAATGGAACCCCTCAACATTTTACACTGGGTCGTTTTATTTATGACCTCTGCCTTCATACCTTCTTACATCCCTGCAAGCAACTTCCATGTGTTAATCTTGTAGTGAGATGAGACAATCCTGCCCCAAGGACACGGGCACAGGGATGCTGTGGGCTGGAGGCACAGTGATGTCTCCTGAGCTGCCAAAATGATGAGATTTTAGGGACCTCTCTGCAGTGCATTGAGAGGTGTGTCCAAGAGACAGAATATTGACAACATCAATATGTTATCCATCTACCTGAGGCAGGGAGGATAAAAAAAGCCAGGACAGTTGTAATGTAAATCTTCAGCCTAGCTGGTCTCTAGACCTTTGTCAATTTCCTGTCTAGCAGGAAGGAATTCATGGGTATTCCATATTTCATGAGTGGGATTCACCTCACCTAACTTTAGGCATGGAAGTGTGAGTTATCAAAGCCTGTTAGTCACTCAGAAATAACAAGCTGACTTTTTCGTAAAATAAAAAAATAAAAGGCAATTCCAGAAGACAATTTAGACTAGTGCTTGGAATGAATCACACTCTGGAAATGCCCATCTCTCTCCATTCACAAGAGGAGGCAGCTGAATGACTGCTCCAGAAGTCTCCATGTCAGCTGGGCATCCCTGACTCCCTTCAGAGACAATGGAGCAAAATAGGCCCCTTTTAGATGCAATTCATCCAGCCAAATGCATGCAGATGATTCACAGCCTACACCAGGCTTTTCCTCAATGACTGCTCAGGAGCCTGGGGAGACAAAGATCTCTCTGCTGAAATGTTTCATTCACTTAATGAATCCCACCAGGACTCTTGCCATGAATTGGGCCCGGAGTTATTATTTTTTTTCCTTCTTTTTCCAATCACATAGGAAGATTGTGGTTCAGCTAAATATGATATCCAGAGTTCCTGGATCCTAAAGGAGCCTCTCAACACATTCTGTGTTGTCTTCTCTTTGCTTTACTCTTCCTCAAGTCCTGCTGCTGCCATCTGACAGGATTCATTCCTTCCTACTCTGTGACCTTAGGAATCACATACTTTCAGCAGCCATACCCTTTTCCTCCCTAATCCTGTGATTCTGCAGATCCTGACTCTCCTTTCAGTTCCATTGTTCAACCACTTTATATCTCACTGGTTTAGATTCACTCAGATTTTCTGGCCTGTTCCACTTTGTTGCTGGTTTAAACAAATTCTTATCTGTGTTTCTCTCCTATTTCCTTCTCTCCTCTTGCACCAGTTGCCATTAAATCACTACCTATATCTCAAAGCTCATAATCTAGAAATACTAGGTAGATACAGGAGGTTGAGACTACCCTTGCTTTTATGTGGCATGCACCATCCAAATCAGAATTGTCTTGGACCACAGAACACCCAAATTTTGGCTTCAGTTAGGACAGGATAGTAGAACTACTGAAATAAGTCCCAAAATATATGATAAGAATAAAATTAAATAAGTTACTGAACCCTAAATATGCTGAAAATTGGCTCATTTCCTCCAGAAACAAATTATTGTAGTTAGTTTTGCCTCAGACATATAATATATATGTCTGGAAATGTTTGAATTACAACTGTCACATCTCTTTCCTCTGTTATGCACNCTTTTTCTCTACTTTTCTTTTTATACAATTTTCCCTATTTGTCTCTCTTTTCTGAATACTCACCTGCCAGCTTGCCTACTTCTTTCCCTTCCTCCCTCTCTCTCTCACCATGAATCCCTCCTTACTTTTCTTCTCCCAACTTCATTCCCTCCCTCTTTTCCCTATTAGAAAAAGACTCAGCAGTTGTTTTTAGCTGTTTTGTCCCTCTTTAATTCCAAACGAAATGGATCCAAGGGAGCACTCTGGATCTCTGTCCTGTGTGTGTGCTCACAGATGCTGGTACCTTTCCCTTTCCCTCATGTATCCAAAAATGTAAATGGTAGTTCCCAGTGACAATACCAATATGTTCACTTTCCTATTCACAGCTGTCAGAATGATGCAATAAAAAAAAACACCCTGAACTTTATGGTAAATGCCTCAGGGTAAATGTAGCTCACATATGCCATTACAGCATCTCTNAAATAAGTTACTGAACCCTAAATATGCTGAAAATTGGCTCATATCCTCCAGAAACAAATTATTGTATAATATATATGTCTGGAAATGTTTGAATTACAACTGTCACATCTCTTTCCTCTGTTATGCACAGAAGAATAATTTGCAGTTCTACATTTTCACTCATAGGTGGCGATAGAAAATTGATATATTATTTACCATGCTTTTGCTTAAAGATGTTCCACAGAGACTAGGGAAAGCATAATGAACTTTTCCAGACATTTAAAGTGATGGATTTTTCTTGTTTTGTGCACTAGGACATTTGTAGTAGGTAATTTTAAATTCTCTCTGTACATCAAATATACCATATGTACCTCTCCAGACAAATATGTAGGAAGAAGTCAACCTTTGTCTCCTTACTTTTCTTCTCCCAACTTCATTCCCTCCCTCTTTTCCCTATTAGAAAAAGAATCAGCAGTTGTTTTTAGCTGTTTTGTCCCTCTTTAATTCCAAACGAAATGGATCCAAGGGAGCACTCTGGATCTCTGTCCTGTGTGTGTGCTCACAGATGCTGGTACCTTTCCCTTTCCCTCATGTATCCAAAAATGTAAATGGTAGTTCCCAGTGACAATACCAATATGTTCACTTTCCTATTCACAGCTGTCAGAATGATGCAATAAAAAAAAACACCCTGAACTTTATGGTAAATGCCTCAGGGTAAATGTAGCTCACATATGCCATTACAGCATCTCTTTGTTTTGTTCCTTGGAATATAAATGCCTTCATCTTGAAATACCTTCAGATTATCTTCAGCTCAGAAAAGAAAAGGTAAAAAATATCCTTTAAAAAAAAATACCTTAAATCTGTGTGCTCTACCTAAGAGGTGATCGCACTGGAAAGTATTCACAGTGCTAAATTAGAATATTTCACCCAGGCTGGAAATCACACCATAAACTTCCTTATGGTCAGAATCCTATTTGTTGATTGAACTTGCCCTCTGGAATGGTCATGTGGCCCATTGGGAAAAAATCTGACTATCACATCAATGAAATTAAAATTACTTATTTGTAGATATATATATAGATTGATAGATATAGAGATAGATATAGATTATATGGATATAGATATAGATATAGATATAGATATAGATGATATAGATAGATATAGATATCTTCATAATTTCAGAGTACTAGTTAAAGTATTAGATGGACACAGATCTCTTGGCACTTAACTAGGCATAAAAGTTAGGGAAAAAGTTGCACAAAACTCCTTTTTACAAATGATGGATAGAGATTTTAAGAGAGTAAGTCAGACCTGAGCTGGGCTAACTCAAGTTTCCAGCTGATCCAGCAATTACATATGTCCAAATAAAGCAAGAATACATCAAGATTTACATTTCACAAGCATAAACTTGTAATAGGCAAAGCATCTTTCAGCCATTCCCACTGTTCTACTTCCTGCATTAATTTTAAGAATCAATCTTCCTGTTGCTAAACCAGAACAAATCTGACAGACAAGTTACTCTGGAATCATGTTTCCCACTGTGAACAACACTGGAAGTTTTATAATGAGGAGGCCCTAATAGACTCAATCAAAACCTTGAAAAAAATTTTCTTCCTGACTTGGCACTGAAGGCTGAGTTGATCTTATTAATTTTGTCCTCAAATGTCCAGTAAAACCATTTTGTTGAAGGTTTTATTTTGGTTTTGTTTCTTTCTTCCTGCAAAAGATATTGTGTGATTCAATTTTCAGAGCATGAACGAGATGATAAGAAAATATTCCTAGGGTGGACTTTGCTCTCCTGTGTCTCCTGGAAACAATCCCAGGCTCCAGTAAGGGAGTTCTCTCAGCCCTTGGTGGCTACCTCTTGCCCACTCCAGCTGTTCTTTGCTCCTCAACCAGTTCTCAGACCAATTTTAGGGCAGCTTAGTAATTTTGTGACTGTTTTGATATGATCTGCAATCACTTTTTTTTACAAGAGCTCATGGGAAGTCTATTTACACGTATTTGGTGTAGAGTATCAACTCCAAGACAAAACAAAACTCTGCTGGAGAAGCAGACAATACACAAATGCCTACCTACAAAAAAATGTGCATAAACTCTGCTCTCACTGGAGCTCATCAACACAGTCCAGCTGCTTCTTGTTTACAGTGAGGGCAACGTTTTCCCTTCCTGGAATAAATATGGCCAGTCTTTTGTAACAAACATGAGAGCTCCCAAGAGCTCTTTCAACAAATATTGGGAAAGTTATGGCATGATGAGAAGTAAAGCTAGAATGAAGAAATGAGTCTGAGGTGGGGTTTCAGCTCCACTCCTAAGTCCAAGGCTGATATTTTGATTTCTGGTTTTAGGGCATCTCTAGGAAAAGCTGTGCTGTTCTGGTGATTGAGCAGAGACCATAATTAGCAATATTTTTTGCTCAGCTATCATATTCATCTTTCAAACCTATAAATGTACAGATAATGAAAGTCTTAAGTGAACTCATTATTCACTTATTAATATTAATGTATTTCTTCAACAAACAACTTTTATCAGTGTTTTGTCAAAATAAGGAATGGTGAATATTAATACAATATAAATTATCTATAATTTGGGCCATGCTACTTTCCAGCTATGAGTAGAAGGAATAAATGTCTGAAAAGGGGAGGACAAAGATAGAATGAAATGGGTTCAGTATAGAAATTATGAAATTTTAAGCACCGTTTTCTAATTCCTCGCCCACTTCCAATCCTTTGTTCTTTCTCTTTTGTGTTACCTCAGTTCTCTAGTTTAGACTTAGGAAAAATCTGGATTTAAAAAAGTTCACTTTTCTCAGAAGTTTTATAATTTTTTCCTAAATTCTTAGGAAAAGTAACATTTTTTAGCAACAAGTAAAAATAAACTGTCCTCAAAGAATGTAAATTCTTGACTAAAAAATATCCCTTGGTAGAGAAATTTTGGCTTCCTTTCACACTCATGGGCTTCAGATTACTGGAATACATGAGTAAAACAAATATGTAACAGATATGAAGGCCTAAAACTTTAAATTTTCATTCATATATTGCCTAGTATTGAGGAAGTAATCTGGGGACTTTTCAACTTTTTTATTTAGTTCTGAAGAAATCACTTGTTTTTGTTAAAATTCAACATTTTCTTCAGAATCTCCTTCACTGCAGTATTTTTCTAAGATATAGTTTTAAAGGAACAGCATAAATGTTACCTTTCAAGGTCTGCAGAAATTTCAGTGGAGGTGAAAGAATCCTATTTGTAAGCTTCTTCCAGTTTTTTTTGTGACACCATCTTCTCTCAGAGATCTTCAGTCTTTGTTCTGAGATAAAGGAGATGAGACCATTCCTCTGCAGCTGCAATCACAAAGGTCCAGATCACAATATTGTCATACCTCAAAATTTCATCCTCAGTGCCATAACATTTTTCTGTTTTGTTTGGGTTTTGTTTGTTTGTTTGTGGTTTTGGCTTTTTTTTTTTTTTAACATAAGCTTCATTTCAAGAAAACTAAATTTCTTGGCCCTTTGGATTACAATTTCCTCTTGGAAAATATGAGTTATTGGAGTCCCAACACGCTAAAAATGAGCTAAAATGTCCCACACAAGTTATGTTTAAGTTATTTTTAATCTTTAGGCAATCTTTTAGTGATCCTGAGCTTCTGACCTTCCTTTAGTTCTGAACAGGTGCTCAAGGAGGTTACGTTATTAATATCAATAAGTCCAACATTTTTCTTCAATAAAAACCCTTTAATAGAATTTTGATAATGTGAATAACCTTCTGTTAAGATAAGAGGAGGAAAATAAAGAACTAGTCCAAAGATCTGTTTATCTCATGTTCAATTAGAAAATGTCTTTTCAAGGAAGGATTTTCTTACCTCAGCTATAAAATAGGCCCAGATTTACTACTAGGAAAGTACCCTTTGGGGATTTTCTTTGCTTCATTTTCACCCTGTAAATTGCTTTCAGATTTTTTCTTGGCTTTGAAAAGATGTATGTCCAAAAATCTATACGTTTTAAGATGCAGACTGTCAGAGAAATTAAAAAAAAAGGAAAGAAAAAAAAAAAAAAAGGTTGGTCTGTGAAAATAACTCATGGAAATGTTTGAATCTTAGGTTAGCTTCCTGGCTGTGTGGGAAACTAGATAACTAAATGACAATACATTTAAATGATTCTTGAGTTTCTAAAGAAGCAGCTCTTAATTAGATGTCAATGCTTTGATGTTTTTTTGTGAATTTGAACCCACAGCAGCTTATTCTGCTTTTTAAAATCCCTGCCATGCATTTACTGTTTATTAGTATCTGATGGAAAAGGCATAAGAGGGCTTTTTAAGCTAAGCATGGGTACCTTTACCCTGCTCAAAGGGTGCTGGGTTTGTCAAGGATCTTGACTGTGTCTACACACTGTAAAGTGACCATTAGTCATCTAAAAAGAAATCTCAAGCTGTGCCTGCTCCTGACGACAGAGATCCATCCCCTGCTTTTGCTTTAGGAATTGGTCAATGATTGAATTTATCACGAAGCATTAGAGGAAGGGCTCCTGTAATGAAAGGTAGAAATTAAGCAACAATCTCGAGGTCTGCATCTTGTTTTTCCCTTGGTAACACGTTTATTGAAACACAAAACTCTGCAGGGTGGAGAGTGCACTTTTGCAAATGTGCTGGCCTTTCCAAATTGAGTAAAAGTGTGCAAATTTTAGAAGTGATAAAGCACCTGCAATAACCACTAGAACCAAAGGAACCTGTGGGTGTTCAGCATTTGTTGTAAAACTTCACTTCCATTTAAGTTTCAGTGGTGTAAGAGCTATTTGAGGCACCAAGGAGGAGACTTTTAAATGCACCTTTACTATATGTAGGAACAGAACACCACCACAGAAACTGGTGTGATCTGTGTTTCTAAATCTCTGGCTACATTACACTTAAACTTAAAAAAATCTCTGTTAAAACAAATCCCCCAAAACACCTGCAAGTTTTACTTACAGTTAATCAAAGAAAGGTGGTGATTAGATGCAGAAAATGCAGAGAATGAGGAGGCTGCTAAAAAGATTATGGCAAAACCACAGAAAAATAGGAGATTTCATGTCTTCAGCAAGAAGTCAGTGCACCATTTTGCTAAAGGGGCAGAGAGACAAAGGGAGCTGAAAGTGTGACCAGCATGAGGAAGAGAGAAACTGGAGACCTTCATAAAAGGTGTCACAATTAGAGATCAGCAAATGTAAATGATAACTTTATTTCTGGGTTGCAGCAGAGATTTCACCTGATCGTGTTCAGTGCAGTTCCCAGTCCTGTGTGTATGTCTAATTAAAATACACTAATTCAAATACATCATAGTTGATTTGCACTACACATATATGGTCAATCACAGCTGCTAAAACCATTTTTTACAATTTAGCCTACAGCAAAATGTTAGAATTCATGCCCCCAGCACTCCTGCAGTCAGGGATATCTTGGGTTGCTATTATGTCATGAAAGTGTTACAAGTTCGTATTTAATATTACAAAGTAGCTCTAAAAAGACAATGATTAAACAGGAGGGGGTACATTCATATTGGCAGTACAGTGACAAAATGGTTAAGAAACAAGACAGGTTACATAAAGAGCAAACATTAAATTTTCTTAAAGAACACAAGAATTTAAAAAAAGTTCCAAGCTCTGGAGCCTAGTCAAGCTGAATTAGAGCCAATAAACCTTTCTTTCCTAACAAAGGGAAATGTAAGAAAGCAGAAATTGTGACAATAGTTTTAAAAATAAAGGTTTTTAGCTGGAGCTAAAAAGTTGAAAAGTAGCTGAAAAGCTGCTCTGAGGAATGGAGTTGGGTATGAAATGGTGTCAAAGACACACTGGAAAGACACCACTAGAAACCAATGCATGGTAAACCCAGGAGACTATAGCTGTGACCCAGACTGTTAAAATGAGAAGGGAATTAGGCACAGATATTCTGCTGAAATTCAATTTTATCTGAGTTTACCTTCTTTTCATTAGGGGTCTGCTAGTTATTGCTTTTTCTGTTTACCTCTTTTCATAAAAACCCACAATGTTTGAGTTGATCTGAACTGAGATACTTTTTTTCCCCGTGTTAAAAGTCAAATAAAGGTTTGCCTCATCTAGAAACACAGCGTTTTCCTTTTAAAATGAAGTCGTGAGTCAGAAATGTGAGAGCATTTGAGTCTTGTCTTTCACTTGCAAGCACAGGGTATTAGGTGCTAAAATTCACTTTTCTTCTCCCCTGATCTGAATCATCCTGTCCATCCAGCCAGGGGAAGGTCCATCCATGCAGCTGAGTGTGATGAAATCACCTCTTGTATGAATGGCACTTTCAATGGGCTACAGAAAAAAAAACCCAGAGGTTTCCATCACTCTACTGACTGGAGTGTCCAAGAGGAAGTCAAATCTATGTCACAAATCTCATACTAATTCATGTTTAACTATTTTGTACAGAGAAAATCAAGATCAGTATTGAAATATCAGCCCCCCTTGTCAAAGTAAGTGGTCATTCCAAGAAATCTTATTAATCTAAGGAGGATTTCAGAGTCCTTGATTCTCTGAGTCAATGTCTTCCATCAAAATGAGGTGAGACTGCACCCACCACTGTACAGTATTGTAAGGTAACTAGTTCTGGGATTTTAAAAGAGCAGAGAATTACAAAATAGAAATAAAAAGGAGAGTCTTAGCCACCTCAGAAGAAAGTAGGAGATCATCTGAGTTGCAGGGAACTTGACTTGAAGGTCAGTATAGGCTTGTGGATCCAAAACTTGTGGATCATAAGCTGTGCCATTAGGAAGAATTTCTTCACAGAAAGGATGATTAAGCATTGGAATGGGCTGCCCAGGGAGGTGGTGGAGTCACTATCCCTGGAGTTGTTTAAGGAAACAGAGAGTGCCTGGATGTGGCACTCAGGGTGACAAGGTGATGATCAGTCATAGGTTGGACTCCATGATCTCAGAGGTCTTTTGTGACCTAATTGATTCTGTGTGAAAAGAACACTTCTTATTGCCAATCTGATCCAAAGATACACCACATGGAGTATTCTGAGCAATCTCATATATTGAATGATGAAACATAGAAGTCCTAAATAGTTTTCCTGCAGGTGTCTACACGTCTAAGCTCCTGGTATAGTCAAAGAACATGTATTGAAAATTCAATGGATTCTAGAACTTAGTTAATTAGCCTAAATGAATGTGTCAATTGCCATTTGAGGTTCCTTTATGGACCCCTCTTGGGTTTCTTCTGCATAGGGTTTATGTCTCGTACAAGGACTGTGTCATGTTTGTCCAAGCTATGTACAGTTCAGTCAGTAGAGCACGAGACTCAATCTCAGGGTTGTGGGTTAGAACCCCACACTGGGCGCCAAAATCTGTCTTGGTTTGGAAAGACAGGTGTCTGAGCCTCCCCTGAAATGGAAAAAATGTAAACCCCCTCCCTCCNGTTTCTCCTGCATAGGGTTTATGTCTTGTACAAGGACCACGTCATGTTTGTCCAAGCTATGTACAGGTTACAAATCCTCTAAGATGTCTCCATGACTGGAAACAGTGATATTTGTGGTGTTCAGATTATCAGCTCACCCTGAAGCTGTTATCTAGGACAGCATCCAGTTGCCTAAATACAGTCTTGTATAATTTTAGATTCCCAGAAGTATCTTGCTTGGCCTCTAGCTTCTGCTTCACAGTGATGTCACCTCCCATAAATCCCATTTTATATTTGCCAGTCCAATAGGAATGCCTTAGGCATAATGCCCCAGATATTTAAGTTTCAGAAAGCTTAAGCAGTTGTATTCTACTCTTCACGAACAGTTTTCTGGATACAATGATTGTCAGCCGTACCTATCAGAAGATTAAATTCTCAGCTCACATATGGATACTTAAATATATGTTATTTAATCTTAAATGGGATCCCACTCTAGGAATCACTCGTGGAATTCTCTACGTTAACCTTGAGCATGCTGGCTACCAGAAAAAAGTCACTTTCATTCTCATTTCCAGCAAAGTTCTTGTTAGAGACATCTTGTTCTCAGTGGAGAATGCAGAAATTGAAGTATAATGACTAAAATAGGTTTATACAGACCATATAGTTAATTTTTCAGCAACAGAACTGATATTGTATATCAGATATGTATATTGCATACCAAGAGAAACTTGTAGATGAAGTGTCACTGAAGCTCATTCCTGGAGATGGGAAACCAAACTTTGGTAGCAAACTGTTTATCAAGACTGCATGTTTTCCACTTATCTTAGTGCAAAGCTTCTTGTTAATAGCATATAAATAAAGTAAAACATGAAGGAGAAAATGTGCACTTGCTTTGGAATATCAAATAGCAGGATTTTGCTCATCACCCAATTTTAATGGGAAACACCTTTGCCTTTTTCAATTTCCATTGCATTGAGACTGTAAGAAATGTTCAATTAAAGGAGTGGACTTGATTTCTCCTGAGCCAGTACCACTGACATCCAATGCATTTAAAACATCCAATGCATCATTCTCATGTGGATGTTTTCCCTCTCCTTTCAATATACTCAGCAAAAAGTGAAGAAAATATTTTTGAATCCACTGGTGGTTCTATCCAGCCATTCATCAGTGTCAAATGTCCCATTACAATTCAAGCTGATGGAGAAACCAGCCAAAGTCTACTCTAAAACTGTAAATCAAAGCCTTTGTTTTGAGGTC
Organism: Ploceus nigricollis; assembly: GCA_013399945.1. Lineage (NCBI taxonomy): Eukaryota > Metazoa > Chordata > Aves > Passeriformes > Ploceidae > Ploceus > Ploceus nigricollis. The sequence continues at coordinate 157,744 of VXBC01010540.1, forward strand.
AGGTCAGGTCACAGCACTGGAAGCATTGACCAGCTCAGGTACCTGTGTCCCCCTTCTTGTTAGAGAGCTAAGGGCAAACAACTGTACTCCTCATTCAAAACTTTTAAACTTGAGACAATATCACATGAAAGATCAGGGCCAGCAATTTTACATTGATTTTTTTGGCCTAAAGACTATTGTTATAGTCAATCTAAAATTAGATCCTAGTCACTCAAAGAACAGGACATCTTTCTTTAAAATAACCTTTTTAAAATCAGATATTTAACATTTTAGTAGCAGGAGCAAAACTGGAAAAATGAAACATTTCTCTGCATACTCTTTCTTTTCTCTATAGGAGATAGGAAGACAAAAGCACCCTGATCCTAAACAAAAGAAAATCAGATGTAGACTTGGATGGAATAGAATATATTCTATTTGGACTTGGATTGAAATAGGTAAGAGAGTTTGAATACGAAGGAAAGATGTGGTCTTGGAACAAATTAAGAAAGAGGACATTATTGGAAGAAAGATGTAAGTATCTTTCAAAGGGAGCTTTGTAATATTTGGAAGAATAAAAGAATCATTCAATACTTAACTAAAATGGATTGAGATTCCAGTCCTTTTGGGGCTTGTCTATCTCTAGCCTTAGTTACTGTGAAATTCCTTGACAACAGTAATAAAGCATTTACACTGTGAGTCTTGACTTTTGCCCACCTGAAAGATTCTCCTTCTATTGACTCAGAAAGCTTTGGGGGTAAAAATTGTGTGAAGCAATGAGGCCATTCAATATTAGACAAAGGGATAAAGCATATAATACTGGAGACATCTTTTCCCTTTCCCTATGAAATGTTTCATGTGAAAACTGCTTCTTTCAACACGGCAGACCTTGTGGGAAATGACCTGTACACTGGATAAGTTGACAGGCACAGTAGGGGATTTCATTACACCTCAGAATTTGACTGGCACAACCAGCTCTCTCTGGCTCTCTGTAACCCCTGGCAAGTGCTTGGAATTGAATCTGTAAATGTTAATCAATATTTCAGGCCTATTAAATAAAAAAAGGCATTGTGGAAATCAAAGCGCTAACGGCTAGCATGATGCCCTACACTGACTTCCAGGCCATCAAAGACCTTGTAGGGAGCAAAAGAGCAAATATTTTAATAAAACAATTACCTCTACAATTTCAAACCTGCAGAAGAATGTTACATCTCCAACCCTATCGCACTAACTTGATTTTAATTTCAAACAGATCAGTGAGCAGGAGCAACTCAATACAGATATTTAATGAGTCTTCAAGGTGCTGTCCTAAATCTTGGGAAAGTAAAAGCCCACCATGTGTTTAAAACATCTGCAAGCACATCCATTTCTTCTCAAAGATGAAATGGGGCAGAACTGTACCCAAAGCCTAAGGGAGTTTCACCATGGATTTCAGTGGATGAAGGCCTTGAGTGAAATTCATGGGTGGGACTGATTTAACACAGCTGCAGACAGCCACACCATGGGCAGCTGGGATTGTGCTGGTCACCTGAGGCTCTCTTGGGAGAGAAATGAGAATGTCTGGAGTGCAATTTATTTCATGCTAAAGCCAATGTCTAAAATAGGTCAAATGAGTTGTACCTTAAAGCCCTCTGGTCTCTGAAGTGATTATGAAGAGAGCCACAGGTAGCCAAAGAAACTGAGCACTAGGATCCAAAGTCAGAAGAGATGAATCACCATATTCCTGTGTGTCTTGTGGTACATGGACAAAACCAGACTGCAAAAGGCAAGTAAAATTGTGCTACCCTCAGGCAAGAGTGTAAAAGGGTAACAAGAAAAAAAAAGTTAAATAATTTCAGGATTTTAAGGTACTTCTCTGTGGTGAACTTTGAAATGGGTCAATAGGAGTATGTGTATGTGCCAGAAAATCCCACTGAGTGAAAAATTAACTCTAATTTCTTCTACCCTCCACAAAATAAAACAAACAAACAAACAAAAAAAAATTCAGGCCCAAAGTGGCAACTTGCTGCAGAATGAAGTAGCAAGTCTTGGTTTCCTCAGAGTCCTGGTTTCTTCAGAGTCCTGGTAGATGTGGTAGCTGAACGCTGATATGGACAAGACTAAATAATGCTTGTCAACTCTGTAATCATATCCTGCCTCTGATATGGGAAGCAGCCTCTAGTTTCTTTCCTTTGCCTTCAAGAATTTCAGGAGAACCAGGTACTATGACCAATTAGCAAGGCCAGATGGAACTAATTGCAAGTTTTCCAGTTGTTACTGAACAAAGTGTCTCCTGCAAAAGTGAATTCTGACTTCTTGGCAAGGAAATCACCATGCAGTGTGAAAAAACAAGTAGAGAAATTTTCAAATTCTTTCACATTTAGCTTGAAATTTAAAACAATGCCACTGGCAAATTTAAGATGTTGATGTATCCATCTCATTCTGACCAGTGAAGACAAGATAACTTTAACATTCCTTTACTACTGTTGTATTGAAAGGAAATATGAAGTAAAAAACAAACAAACAAAAAAAATAGACTGCTACTCATTTATTAAGATGCCATGAGAAAAATAAAGAAACGTGATGGATGGATGAATAATTGGTGTAATTGCTGGATACCTGTGCTATTCTGTGTCTGTAAACAATCCCTTTGTAAACTGGGTAAGGATTTTATTGGTTCGTTTCATAGAACTAAAATCCTCATAGGCAGGTCCTACTTTTCAAAAAACAAATTTTTAAATTGAATTTGACGGTAGGGTTTGTTCTGTTCCTGGGAGTGGTTATTTTGGCGAATGAGTTTTGTGTATGTTTTTGGAAGGTGAAGAAGAAATATCAGGACTTCCTCAAAAGAGACACAAAAACTCTACACCTGTGGAAAACTTAGTTCCTTGCAAGAAAGGGCAGAACTCTGCAAGGTGGCTGGTGTTCATAGGAGACCTTTTGAGCTCCTGCCCAGGAGCCTACAGAGATCCAAAGGCACAAAAGGAGGCAGAGGACCATTCCTTCCTGTCAGAGACTCAGCCTCTGATACTCCTGGTGAAACTTTAGCCCTAATAATTTTTTTCCCATTTAATTTTCATGTTGTCTCTCCCTTGTTCAATAAAGCACCTGTTATTTAGAGCTCTCATCAGCCTGCTCCCAATCTAACGAGGCTGCAGAAAGTTTGCCTGCAAACTCCCACTCCTTCTGTCAACTCGATTGTCTGGGGATGCCTTGTGAAGCTATTCATGCTCTATCACCACCTCCTGCTTCCTCACCCTCTTTCCCCTCTCCTTAGCTGAGGCATGTGCTTCCCTGTCATCTCTCCTCATGTCATTCCTGCTGGGTTGTGCAAGATACAAAAGCTACAAAAGTACATTTAATTTACTAGTGTTGTAACATGGGCCTTCCTCCACAGTGCTTCAGCTATCCCCACTGTAATTTGAGGATCTGTCAAATTTTCACAATGACAGAGCAAGTTCTCCCAGCGGTGCTCTGGTTTTCCTTTCTCGTCAGGTCTGGCTGAAAAATAGGAAGTCTGGAAAAGGTAGCTTTAAACCCCAATAAACAAGGAAGGGTTTTGAGGCTGTGCAATCAGGATAGATCTTGCAGCTTGGAGAATTAAGAGAATATTCCTTCAAGAGGACTGAGCCACTGATGGTGCCATATGTGAGACTGCTTCATGGGGATCAACATAAAATGTTCTCTCAGGGAACCTGTTGCTGAAAGTGCCATGAGAATGGTTACTGAAAAGTTAAGTCTGTGAAAGGTGACTGTTGCATTGACAAGCATGTAGAATCACAGGATGATTTAGGTTGGAAGGAACCTTAAAGATCATCTTGTTCCTCCTCCCATTGGCAGGGAAACCTTCCACTAGACCGGATTGCTCAGAGCTCTCTCCAAGCTGGATTTGAACATTTCCAGGAGTGGGGCGTCCACAATATCTCAGGGTGACATGTTCAGTGTCATGGATCTTGGGGACCAGGCTTAGAGCCTGGGGATGGTGTCTGAACTACGAGAGACATCCTGTGAGGGGAGTCCAGCACTGACATGCTGGCTATGGTGAAGATCTTACTTACAAACTCTCAATGTCCCTCAAATCCACAAGCCCACAAACACTCTCATTGGTACATTCTTCCTCTTGGAATTTGGAATGATCTGCCATGTGAATGCAGGAACCATTATAAATGAGAGGAGGTAGCAAAGTTTTCATGGATCTGAGATGAACATTTTTAGAGAAAACTTAGTAAATGACTGGTAATGTTGGCATCAAAGCAGCAAGGCTCAAAGAACCCACTATTTAAGCCATAATAATGATAATTAACTCATGTTATTAAGCCATCAAATGCTGTTGCAGCCCAACAAAGCCATTTTTTCAGCATGCTGCACAGAACAGCAATATTCCTCTATAAACCATTCCTAGCTCTGATCACTCAGCTCTCCCTGCCTGCCTAGAATGCTGTTCCTGCTTTCTTCCACCCATCTCTTCTTGCACCTAGGCCTTCTTGTTTGTCCCGAGCTTACCTCCAGCCTGGTGCCTGACCTAAGTTAAGACACTGTCATCCAAATCTCTCTTTCTTCTCTCTCCTCTTGCTGTGTACTGCAAAACTGGGAATGTGTAAAGTTGGTACTTTTACTTCTCTTAAACTGTAAGTTCACAAATCTCTAATTTGAGTCACTCAGGGAGGTTTGACATGGTCTGAGTACTCCTGCAGGAGCAGAATTGTCTGGCCAAGTGAGGTGGAAGTACCTAACCTAAGGCTCATGGGCTGAAGAGCAGACTGGGTGGAGAACTGCTCTTTACAGAATGTAGGTTTTACTCTTGGATCATTTGTCTTCAAGCACACAGAAAGATAGGCAGAGTTGTAAAATGGATGAAGTGGTAAATAGTGCAGAAATGCTGCCAAATTCCATGGGACATACTGGGCCTGGCAGTCTCCATCCCTCCTGGGTTTCATCTGTGCACAAGGAGAACATCCTCCTCCCTTCATGACTCAGAACTGTTGAAAGAAGAACTTTGTGATGCAGATACCACACTCGTTGGTGCCAGGGATGGCTGTGGGATACAAATTGTAAGATTAAAATGTGCATGCAGCATTTAACTGGAGGTCTGTTTATACAAGCATTTGGTTTTAAATTCTGATTCCTTCATACCAACAAAGAATAAGACCTCCAAGGTGAGAGCAACAGCCAAGTGACACTGAGATGAGTTTAGGTGAAGAGCAGGTTTGTGTGAAGGCTGGGGTTACGCCTGAAAAAAATCTGAATTTTTTTTGCAGCTATAGAATGTTTACACAATGCAATGTTTATGGAGAAGGTCTGATACTGTGTCCATTCCTGATTTCTCCATAACTCTGTCATGTTTGATCTTTGGATGGATCTTGGTACAAAGTCAATGTTACCTGTCCAACAGAGTGACTGCATAAAAGGCTTCCTCTATATTTAGAGTTTATAAAACTATCTGCTGTTTTCAGAAGGGTGGTCTATAAAAATGAAGGCTGGAAGGAAGAGGGAGGCAAATCAGGCAGCACTGTCCATGTTTCAGCAAGGAATATGGAGAGATGGTAAAAGGAACTCTCTGAATCGGTTTTGCATGACACATTCCAAAAATATTTCCGAGGATTTAGTGGTCAGATTTGTCCTCTATTTGACTCCACATTGGCATATATGACTCTAAAGGATAGTTCTTTTTGTATTTACATATCTACTATCATTTGGGTTTGTTGATCAATTATTCTTTTCTTGGCTTCTCCTCATAGGTCTCACACGGACCCCACCAAAAACAAGCAAACAAAAAATCTGCCTACATTTTTTAGCAGTTTGAATCTTACCATTTTCAGATCAACTAAATCACATGTTGGTGACCAAAATTTCAGCAGGAAATGAACCATCTAATTGATACTCAGAATACCTCCTTTTCCAAGACTCTCCAAAAATTGCTCCAAGGTCTGTTCTTGGCTACCCCCAGGCCTTTCTCTGTTATTTGGCTTGATCATAAAAACTTTATAAAAGTGGTAATTTGGAACAGGTCCCCATCCTATTGATACTCACTGAGAGGCCACAAGATTTTAAGTGTCAAGTAAGTAATTGTAAGATATTTCCCTATTTATCATTTAATACAAATATAAGAGAGAGAGTATATAACCACAAAATATAATCCTGTTGCTACAAAAGATTAATTTAAAAAATAATATCAGAAATATGAGACTCAGAATAGTTACATGCAAGCCACTTTAAAATGCTGACTATTGGGACATGAAGTAGGACTTTATGGATTTAGAACAGGTCATTAAGAAGTTATTTCATCATTAAAGCCATAAGCTTCCTTTCCTTAGGAAAACAGATTTTAAAATTATTTTTTGCTTCAGAAGGCTGCTGAGTGAAACTCATATAATGACACCAACTGTCAAACCTATCATGTATCAATTATATTAACACCTTCTTTTGAAGTTTCGAACATGTAAAATGCAATTTACTATAAAAGATTTCAACACCTACTGAAAAGAATTCAAGAGTAGAGAAATGATGCATTTCAGCATGAGCTTTGGAGAGTTCAGGCAGTTTCTCTGCTCTTGCTTAGAAAACTTGTATGCTGGGGAAATTGGAAGTATTCTTCAAGATTAATAACAGAAAAGTGAAGGAAAATATCTCTGTTTATTCAGGAGGTTTGGAAATGTTCAAACGTAACATGGATGATGACCTGAGAGATCAGCAAAACAGGTAATTTAGCACAAAACCAGCCTCAACTAAAATTTAGTAAAAACTCCTTGTTTATATGTGGTTCTAATTCAATTCCACTGTATGAATGATGATCCTTCTCTTCCTTTTTCTCCTCCTAGACACCAAAAATTTCTGCCGAAATGAATGGAAATATGTTTTGCAAAACTTGCACATGCTGGGGAGAACAGAACTGAGGGTTTTCTCCTGGTTTTTGAAAGTAAAACCTTTTTGAATAGTTTTCCTCTCTGTCTGAAGCTGATATGTGAGGTCTTGTAAACACAAAAATCTTCCACATTTCAACTATGATATTGCTATATCATCGAACAGCATAATTGAAATGGTTACACTCATGGGATGTCTGGTTGCCCCATCCTTGGAAGTGTTCAAGACCAGGCTGGATGAGTCTTGGAGTAACCTGATCTGGTGGAAGGTGTCCCTGCCCACAGCAGGGGTCTGGAGCTAGATGGTCTTTAAGGTCCCTTCCAATCCAGACCTTATGATGCTATGTAGTTATGTGGTTATAGCTTATTCATATATATGGAAAAAGTGTTTTCGTTTCATACCAATAGATCTGATATCAAACACAGTCATAGCAGTGTCATCATAAACACGTCACGTTTTCTGATTTCCGTGTTTTAATAGTTAGGGCCTTATCTGAAATCAGCTTCTGAGCAAAAATCAATAGTGGTAATAGGTCAAAAATTGTTACTTGGATAGTTCAAATGACACTTATCAAGATTTTTTTACCTCCATTGTATTTCAAAGGCTTAAATTATCCCACATGAATATGCTTCTCCATCTGCAGCTGCCACTCATTTTCTCTTAGGCAAGAATTTTGTGTTCTTCCATTTCTAGATGGTTGACAGAGATGCCTGGTTTTCAGGGAGCTGGAAATGCTTAGTATTATAAGGGCTCCTTTCAGATTAATTCCAAGTGGGACTTCTAAAAACTCACAAAGGTATTCAAATCCCAGAGCAATTTTGGAAATCTTAGCAATGTGCTTTCAACAACAAATGGCACGAATCTTGTTTTAGAGAGCCTTCTTCCAATTGCTTCTACCTGGAAGTCATGATTCTAAAGTGAAAACTCTTTGAAAGCTATTCTTCTCCTCCCCAGGTACAAATGAGCTATTTATTTATGACTGAAGAAATGTTTTCCTGTTCTGCTATCTTTTTTTTTTTTCTTTTTTTTTTTATAGCTAAGTTATAAATAACTATTGTAACAAAGCCTTAGGCTTCTGAGCTCCAGATAAGGCTGAATGCACTTTATGAGAAGCAGAACATCTTTGGACAAAATGCCTAGAATGAGAACGACAAAGACAAGTGGATTATGTAATGTGAACACAAACAAGCCTCTTCTTCCCCCCTTCAAATTGCTGTTCATTGAATTCTGCACCACACACAAAGCACAGCGTGCATTCAAACGAAGCTCTAACGTGTCATTGTCACTACCTTGTGCTGCATTATTTACTGTGGAAGATTTCTGTGGGGAGAATTTCACAGCTGAGCAAGATCTTGCTCTATTGTGAGTAAATGTAAAATGATTTTTGTTTCCAAAGACCAAGGAGGATAAAATCAAGGGACAAACATTTACCTGTCTAATTATACTCGTGTTTTCCCCATATGCACCCTTTTCCACAGTTCTTCAAATGAGGAGATCAAGATTAAGACTGCTGAACTGATAAAGGTAAAGTTTGCCCTTATGTAAAGCCATGATTTTCTAAAAACGCATCCAGTTCTTTATAAATATTAGAGACACTTGAGCTCTCAACATAATCCTGCAGTCTGAGGACTTGAAGTAATTCATACTGAAAAACAAATCAACCCCCTCCACCTTTAAAATCTGTCTTTTATTGTAAATGTGTTCCCATGGATTCGAAGTTTCTCTAAATAAAAAATTCTAACCATATTTCTGTATATTTGCCTACAAATTTATCAAACAAGTGTGTATTTAGGCCTTCAATAAATGGTAGATCATCTCAGAAGTTGCATGAGTACCATGGCGGGTGGGAAGAAGCATGAAACAGTATTTGTTACTTTGAAATCAGGAGAAAAGGATAAATTATTTTGCCTTTGTTTTCACTGAGCCTTGACACAAAGAGTTTTAGATAATTGCTGAACTAACCAGTTGCAAGAGCTTTTGCCACCCTCAGATGACCATATAAATTAGGGAATGCAATAGATACAGTTATCATTGTGAATAGATGACAAACAGGAAGGCCAGGAATTATTGTAATTTCTCATAGAGACTTTCTCTGTTATGATCCCTCCTGGCTTTGTTGCCTCTCCTAATCTGCATTGCAGTGGTATTTTCATTGGAAAACACCTTTTTCTCTGCATTACTGTGCCTGATTTTTGGCATCCAGAATAATTTCAATAGAAAATGCATAGTGAATTTAGAGGGAAGGAGATATGATGAGTTTGGGTTACAATTTGGGTTATTAAATTTCTATTTAATATCATTACAGAGGGCTTAATCCTTTCCTGTAGACCTGAGCCATTTAGTCTGTATGGAAAACTAGTAATTTACAAAGATTAAGACTTTGGAGAATGTGAGTACATTTAACAACAGCTGTAATGGACCTTGAATGGATACCTTTAACAACAGTTGTAATGGACAACTGTAATGGTGAACCCCCAAAGTGCCTGCAATGTGTGGCTGACTCATTCAGAGCTCTGGAGGATGTTCAGGACAGGGGACATTTAGCAGCATGGTCAGAGCTGAGAGAAGTATATTATAAACTCCAGCTACCAGTAGGATGCTCTGGGTTAAACTCCAGCTACCAGTAGGATGCTCTGGGTCATGATCCAGGCACAATTACACCTTCTAGGAGGGAAAGTAAGATCTGTCAGGTATATACCACTAGCTCAAAAGTTCAATAACTTGATCATTACCTTTCCATGCTTTGGGGCTGGCTTTGCACTGGGTGCTGAGACCTGTGTTGCACTTTTGCTGAAACTGAGCTGCCTAAATGACAAAAATCTCTTTAACCTAAAATCACAAGAGCAATAACCTGTATTGGTATGGTAATATTATGATAAATGCACTTTTGAAAAGGTTGTAGTCTCAGGTGATTTAATCTCTGGCTTTTCTTTTTCCCATCTAGGATGGTTTGTAGGGCATCTATGATTGTGTTTTCCAGGCTTTTTCACCAGGGAAATAAAAGACAGAATTCTGACAGCACATACTCAAAGCACTGTGCAGACATTAATTAACAAGAGAGAGAAAGTGGTGAAGAGTTTCAATGCTTCTGTCTTGCCTTGAAAACCTGAGCAGAATGGCCCAAGCTTCTATGGAGTAGCCAACTATAAATGCCAACTGGGAACAGCATGACAGTGCTCAGACTCCAAGTCTGCAGTCAAACTGTCAGTGGCATCTAATTAGCAGAGTTCTAGATCAAGAATAAAATGTGTTTGACTCTTTATAAATATGATGTGTAAAAATGTTACATAATGACATGCTGCTGCTCTACATCCCCCTTAATGTTTTGACAAGGGGCGTCAAGTAGTGAAAAACTGCAAAGTGCCAAAGTATTTCAGCTACTGCATGTTAGTGGCTGAATTCTCCATTTCAATTTCTTATGTGCCAGGGTCCAGAAATGGGCCAGGCTCTGGGGATAAGTGAAGGTTGTTCAGTTTAATGAGCTGTTAGATTTTTTATTTTTTTAACAGAAATTGGAATATGTATAACATGTTGGAGAGTAGACTTCAACTGACAGAGGCAGTATCTGCGGGGTACCCAAGCCCAGAGCTACTTCTGCAGAATGCCTTCTTTATTCCTAGGCACATTGTTTAAACCAAAATTCCTACTGTTGGCTGTTAAATGTGTTTTTCATGCTTTGTGGATGCTTGGCACAGGATCTGCAGATCCTCTGCTTTGAGGAAATCAGACTTCACAAGCAAAATTGATTATCAGAATCATTTCTTCAAGAAAACAATAAAGTTATGGAAACAGATGCACTTTATAAGTAACCTTTTTCCCTATTCCTGGGAGAAATTAAGCTTTGCATAACTCACTGGTAAATAGGAGTTTCAATCTACCCCAATCTACAGTGAATTTTTGGTGCTGTGAGAGTTAGAATCATAGTTCCTTTCTGCTCCTTTAGTAGCTGAAACAAAGAGGCACTCAGTTAAAATCTGTGCTGTCCTTGAAAGATATTTCTTCTTTTAACTAACAATAGATCAAATCTGAAATTAATAAACTGTTGTCTTAGGTACTAAAGTTATGCAACTAAAATAAGTGAGGTAAAACCAGGTCAACCATTGCCTCACCTTCTCCTTCTCTAAATACTGTAATGTCTTTGTCTAACAGAAATGCTATGCACAAAAACTCAATAATCATTGTGAAACCCATGGTTGCTACAAAGAAGAAGCACTATGGAAATGCTGGGAAGAAATCAATCATACTGTCTTCAGAGCAAAGTCTGAATATTGTACAGTGACTAAAGCTTGAGAAAATTGAATGAAATAAAAAACCCAAAGTATTGTCTTGCTGTTCATCAGTAACTGACTTTCCAGTGTATTCTCTAAACAAACCTGGGACCTTGTAGAAAAGCAGTCATGTAGTTAAAATAAAAGAAACAGGAGGGGCAAGTAGATGTTTTGAGGCTTTCTTCCTAAGGTTTAAAGAATTGTGTTTTTATATGTGAATTTAGGTGAAATAATTTTTTTTACAGCTATTAAATACATGCAACATATAAAGGTATTTTTCCTATGATTATATTTATTCATCATGAAATACTTTCTGGTGAATTGCCAGAAACTGTAACTGATGCAGGAATATTAATACATCAGTAATTTAGGTATTGAAGAAGCTGAGGTGCAGGTGGCTATGTCCATGGAATATAAATGCCAGCTAATGCAGCACAAAAGTGCAGAGCGACTAACTAAAATTACCTAACTGTTACAAACTGGTCTCCACAGCTATAAAGCAAAGATCTGGATCTTTGCTCATTTGTGTGAGTTTTATGCTTTGGGAGCTGCTAATTTACACAGATGTCAGAGAAAGAGAATCAGCCCAATTATAGTCTGAATTTATTGTGCCATCACATTAGCCAATTTAGCTATTTCAGTGATGACCACATCATTAACATCTTTTCAGGACAGCAATAACGGAGTCATTTTTATTGCTGTAATTAATATTGATGGGAGTGAAACAAGCAATATAGGTACTTGACTCATATATATTGCAGAAAAATGATTGCAAATGTAAGTAACTTCCTGGTAATTTTTTCTTGGTATTGTTAGTTATACAAACTCATAGTTGTCAAAGTTATTTCAGGTAATTCCATATAATTTATGCTGAAATATAAAAAAAATTCCTCAACATAAATTTCAGCCGTAGCACAAAAATCTTTCATGAGTCACAGAGAAGTAACCCTGTCATCTGTCTTAGATAAAACATCTAACTATTAGAGTTTCAGGGCTCCCTAAGGAAACTTATGACAGAATAATAAAACTATAAAGAAGGAAAAATATCCCAAACATTCATTTTGGGGTAATCCCCAAAGAAGAAAAGTCCTCCACCTGCAAAATATTATCGAGCAGGAAAACCGAGTGAGTGAAGGTTATGTTTTTGTATTACTCTAAAAAATAAAGGAAGCTGGGAGAAGACTTTGGCCATAATTTACTTTTATAACATAGAATAATAGATCATCTGTACCTTACTACTTTTGTCTCTCACAAAAAAAAGAGAGACTTTTTAGAATTAATTTTAAATTTTATAATTTCTCTCATAAATTTGAAGCAAATTTGCAGTTGCCTGACTTAAAATATGATAGAAAAGTCCATGATTTAGAAAACAAGAGGTTTTTTTTTCAATAGGCTCATTCTCTATTTCCATGGCACTACAAAGTTGCCCAATGCAGGCTATAAGACTGACTTTCTCCAAGTCAGAATTAAACAGCCCAAATTCTAACTTGCCAACACACGTGTGCATTCATAGAAATATAGAAACTGTCAGTTTGTAACCCATTCAAACTACTTTCCATTTGGATCCTGTCCTTAATACAATTGCTATTTCTTTCCCTCTAAGAGCTTCTTTCAGGTCCTTGTATTGGTAACTGGCATCTGTTTCCCATGGGAAAATATTGTCAAAAATTTCAGAGAATATATTTTAAAATATTTTTAAGAATCGGACTGATCCACAGCTTTTTCATGGCTACATGAAAATACAGCTTGTTCCACCATTTTATATCAGTCAAGGCTCAGAAACTAAACCTCAGTTTTTGCAAGAGGCTTTGAGAGAGGAAGAACTTTTTAACCATAAAGGGCCATAGCCTAACTTGTTGAAAGAGAGAAATCAATTTTTATAGGGAAATAACTCCCCTATAAATCCTGAAGGCTGCTTATAAGACAGTTTCCTTGTAGGTGTTTATTTCCCTTTTCAAATACAGTGGCAACTGGTTATTTTAGAGTGGAAATTCAAGTATTTTGAAGAGAAAATTTGCAAATTCCTCTGCATTTTCTACTGTACTTTCCTTTTGAATAAACACTAAGTGAAAAAAATAAAAGTATTTGGAACTGCAATTCTCTAGGAAAAGAGCAGACATTATCAATGATTTAACCAGCACTGAGCTATTAAACTGGATTTTGTAAGGAAGGAAGCAAGTCCACCATCCTTATTTATAGGAAAATTCCAGGAAAAATGTCTTTTACACTTAAAAATAATTTCTGTATTTTTCAGACTTTTACTCTCCTGGACTAACTTTTGCAACAGAGGACAATTTATTCACATAATTTCCAGTGGAACAGAAACCATCTGGGTATGGTTTAAAATTTGTTAGGATGCCCACAAATAGGATAAGAATAGCAATTCCAGTTTAATGTAAAAACTTTCCCCTGGTCTGGACTGAATTAGATGTCCTGCTCTCAGATGATCTATGCTGTCTAAAAATCTTTTATTTTTTTCCCATTTCTCATTGGCTTTGTTTTCTTCTTCAGTTTTAAATTGTGATGCAAATAAAACTGGTGGGGAAAGAATCAAATCAACCCAGGTCTTATTACAAAGCCAATGACAAAATCAGTATCAAAAGTTTTAAATTAAACTGGAGCAAAGTAGATAATACCAGAGAGATGATTAAAATTGGTTAAAAAATTGCATTAAAAAAGGCTAAAAAGATATTAAAGTTTTAGGTACCATGTTTCAGAATTCATGTATTTTTCAGCTAAGATTATTCTTACTGCTTGCTTTATTTCCATCCTACAAGACTGTCTCCCCAAGTGGTTCAAAATGGCATAATGCTTTAAAATGTACATAATGTTTTATCTATATGTGATTTAAATAAAATTATGACCATTACAAATGATCCAGCTGCTATAACTGGGTTTTATGTTTGTCATAAATTTTTAACACATAAGAAAATGAATCAAAATGTATCTCCCCTATGGTCATTAAGTAATAAGTCTGCATTGCCTATCATACTTAGGTATCCTATTTTAAAACCTTGTGAAGAAAAGGGATGTAATTAGGCTGATGGATATTTTTGATAAGGGAATAGTAATGTCTTTTTCAATGATAATGCAAAAGGGTGAAATTCCATCTAGTCATTCTGCTGACTTTTATTACTCAGGCATTACACAAATGCAATTTGGGGAAATGAACTGAAGGAGACTCAAGTGAATATTTGGAGAAAATTAGGTGATCAATGTGGTGACAAGAGGTAAAGACATGGTTGATGGCTCAAATGCTTTCCTATGCTGAGGTGAAGACAATGCAAACAGAGACTGAAAAAATGGGATGGAGGACTACATGGTGGCTCTCTTACCTCACTAAACACAGTGAAGACCTCTTTATGTGCCAATTTTAAGAAATTATTCAAGTGCAGTATGAGTTTCACCACTTTCTTAATATCTTTTAAGTTCTATAAAAATCCCTGGAGCAAAGTGGAATTTATTTAAGCCAACGTTGACACCTACAAGTTTCAGTGATATGCGTGGACACAGTTCACTACATCTCTTTGAAGACCTTCGTAATTTCCATGGCTCTTAAATCCGATTTTTAAAAAGGAAAATACCCACCTATTTACAGTAGCACAGCTTCACTTTAGCTGCCTCCATGGTGTTCAAATGTGGCACTGTGGGACCTCACCTGAAAATGCACCTTGAGTTTCGGTGCTGGCAGGGCTGGATAAAGTGAGGCAAGTGTGGTGCCACTACCTTCAGAGACTGTGGATTTTTCAAAATATTTAGGGTGGAACATCCTCATCTGACAAAAGTCAAAAGAACTCATAGAGTTATAGAATCACAGAATGGTTTGATTTAGAAAAGACAATAAAAAGATCATCTACTCCAACCCCCCTGCCATGGGCAGAGGCACCTTCCCACCTTTCACTAGATCAGGTTGCTCAAAGACCCACACAGTCTGACCTTGACCACTAAGGAATAATCCACAACAGAGCAACCTGTTCCATTGTTTTGTTACCCTTATTGTGAAGTATTCCCACTTTACATACCATTTAGATGGACCTTCTTTCACTTTAATGCACTCATTTTGTTTGAAAAGATTTTATACATGGGCTAGGCTACAAAAATGACAGCTCAGTTTGCTGAGAAATGGAGGATCCAGCCAGGTAAGTGTTCACTGAGTTCTGATAACTCCTAAGCTCTTGCTCAGGCTTGTTTTCATCTGCAGAAGTTGGAATGAACAATTGAACAAAAAGCAAACAGTGGGTTTTACAATGTTCTTATGCTTTAAGTAACTCAATTAGCTTTCACAAATTGTTCCAAATTAAATAGGAAGAAAAAACCTCACATCAAGTGTGTACAGACAATTGCATAAATTGGTTTCAAAAATAATCTCATCCAGGCATTTCTCTGCTGAATTTAGCAGACTTTCTACCTCCATCATTGTGAAGTCAGCCAGAACTTTTAAATTTCCCACACTGAGAGATGGAGAAGCTGGGCCAGGCAGGTAATTTTTTAAATACATGCCTAGGACAGGAGACATAGGAGTGATCTAGTGTTTAAAAAGAATGAGTTCTCTTAGCAGTCAGTGGAGAAACACAGGCATTCAAGAGACGTTTCAGCCTAAAACAGGTAACTCAGGTCAGATGAATCACCCTTGGAAGCATCTTTTTCTTTAATTCACAACAAATGAACATCCTGCCTACACTGAGTAGTTCAGAAGTCAGTGTCTAATTTTTAAATGCCTAAAACTTAGTGCAATGAATTCCACCCTCGTGGCAAAAGATTGATTAAAGAAACCCAACCGAAAACTCTTAATGTCTTCTTAAGCTATATATCTTTGTAAATGGAACAAAGAAGGATTTTAAAATTGCTCTTGGTTTTTCAGAATCAAAATAACTGAAAAGATTCACTCAAACCTATCAGTCTATTTTGGTGCTTTATTCATTTATATAACGGGAGAAACTATTCTAAAGAGACATGAAATGACATTTAAGAATATAATGTCCTAAAATGCAATGAGACTCTGGGCAAATTTTAACTCTCAGAGACAGACAAAAAAAAAATAGGAAAGCATGTGTCTTCAATAAACACTTATGCAGCCAGTGGACACCCTGAAATTACTAAATTAAGATATATGTGCTGGAATTAGATAGAGGATACCAAACCTTATAGAAGTGTTACTGTTCTAGCTTTGAAAAACAAGGCTAATTTATATTTTGTACATGTGTAAAGGTAAGGTTGTTTGTTACACAAATCAAGGAGTTGTTTTGCAAAGATTCCTCATTCTAGGTTAACACACTGTTAAAGAAAAATTTTAACACATTTGAAGGTCTTGTAAAAATTGCTAGAAAATAATATTATTAGCAAAATAATGTCTATAGCGGTTTCTGGTGAGAGAAATTTTAATACTCAGTAATTGCAATTTTTTTTCTCAGAAAAACCGTAGAACTTCTTAGTAGCTGTACAGAGATATTTTTTTTTTTTCAAACTTGACTTTTCTAAATTTCAAATATTTTCTCTGATTCTCAATGAATGAATGGTTGAGTTGCTAATGAGGGATGTAGCACCCAGGGACAGTAGCATGAGGTGTTCTTGTTTGGAAGGGTGTTGGAGGACTTGGGGTCCTTGGGCACCTTGGTGATACTGCAGGAAAGAACTTACAGTGCAATGGCTCCACACTATAGTCTGAGATAGAGAAGTGGAGCAAGGTAGGACCTCAAATTGCAGGGCAGCAGCTCTCATTAGTCCCCCTAATGCAGAGAACAGCAGGTTTTACATCCTGAGTTATTAAGAAAAGACCTTGGGCTTTGTAACGTGGGGTTATTAGCAGTGGACTAACATGTAGGACCAATTTTATTTTCATTTCCACTCATGTGCCTAAGAGTGCTTCTAATTTGCAGCAGAATAACTAATATTTGACTCTGAGCTTCTTGGAGATCATAAGAAAAAGGACAGTAATTTTTTCCTGCATTATCCTTATTCAGTAGATTCTAATTATGACTCTTGCCTACCTTGTAATGAAGTCCACGCAATTCTGTAGAACAAACCCATCAGTGGAAAATTAGAGCTTTAATTTGTGTATACTTTCTTCAAGATGTAGAGTTACTTTGGGATTCTCTTACCCTCTCCTATTAAGTCTTTACACATAAAACCTACATTAAAAAATTGAAAGCCTTTTGGAATTCATCCTTTTAATGACAAACAGTTGAAAATGAGGAAAACTATAATGATTTGCTTTGGACACATTTCTGACACTGAGGACACGTAAGAAGGCGTTTTCTCATTGAAAGAATTGATTGTATTAAGAAAAAGGAAGCTGATATCAGAACTGCTCTTCCTCTCATTGTCCCTCTTTCAGTGCCAATTTCAAGAACATTTAAAATATTTCCTTTAAACCCCAATGATGTTAAAAAGTAAGCAATTAAGTATAATATTTTTTTATAATTTCATGAAATCATTTTTCATTTATTTGTTCAAGACAGATATTTGCTCACTGTGACTATTTTTTAGGCTTTTAACTGATTTCTCATTACTTGAGGATCCCAAATGTTCTTCTCTGCTTTCAGTTGTACTCTCCCTGACTCAGACAATAGAGGGATGACTATAACCGGTGCCTCAGAAACAATTTTATTCCCAACATCCAATGAAACAAATTAAAATGAAACTGAAAATTAACGTCAATGGAAAGAACACACACTCAAGATGAGCATCACTCTGATTCCTCACGTGCATTTTTTTATTAGACATGTGTCAAGTTAAAAGAGTGGAGACTTGCAATTTGGCAGTGCAAGTGCAAGCCTGAAGTCCCACTTGATCTGTGAAAGTACCTGTGATTAAGCACTAAATTGGATGCTCAGAATACCCAGGTGTGACTCCAGGTCATTAGTTTTCAGTCATTCACTGGATCACTTTGTTCTCAGGTCACCTGCATGGAAAAAGTAAGTCTATAAATATTTAGATTTTTAAAATCTGCTCGCGCCTCTGTCTCCACTAAATAATTCCCAGCATGCCTGGCAGTCTCTGAGCTGTCTCCAAAGCTGCCACCACTTTGGCAGGGCTCAATGTTTGACTGCCAGGTCTGCCCAGGACACATCAGCAAAGCTTTCCTCCATCGTGCATCTCTTGGGGGGGCAGTGTGATGAGCACACTCAGAATGAGAGCACTGATTTTTTTTTCAGAGCTGATGATAGGCATTTTTCTGCAAAATATCAGGAGAAGGAGGAGGAGGCAGAAGAGGAGGAGGAGGAAGTGACACCTACATTTATAGAGGGTGCAGAAAGATGTGCAAGACTTTTGAAAGCAGAAGGCTGGGGTGAGTCAGAATCTCTTGGGGTACCATCCTCGAGCTGAGACCCCTCTGTTTCTGCCTCAGGGGCTGCTGATGCAATTTATCCAGTGCTTACTGTAAAATGAACAAACAAGGAAATTACAGAATCATAGAAGCATAGAATATGCTGAGTTGGAAGGGGACCATCAGGATCATTGGCCCCAGCTCCTGGCCCTGCACAGGACACCCCAAGGATCACACCCTGTGCCTGTATTGCCCAAATGCTCCTTGAGCTCTGTCGTGCTTGGTGCTATGACCACTTCCCTGGGGAGCTGTTCCAGTGTCCAACAAAAATATTTTCTTGATACTCAACCTAAATCTCCCCTGACTCTGTTTCAGGCCATTCCCTTGTGTCCTGTCACTGATCACAAGAGGGTAAAGAACCTGCCAGACATCCTGTAACACATCACTGTGCTGAAGGCACTAGGACAACCTAAGAACATTGTGTCACGTTTTGTTCTTGCATCTGTGGGTCTGTAATGGGAGTTACATTTGGTTTAACTGTGCTTTACATTTATGGACCAGTTTTATATAGGTTGGGGTGCTGTGAAATTGCAGAAAGTTTTTCCCCATCAAGGAAAAATTTTCAGTATCCTGCCATCATTATCTAAAATAATTAAGAGGAGGAAAAAAGCTTGTCTTAAGCCTGCTTCACAACAACTTTGATGCTGAAGAATAGATTTCTTGAGAATACCTAGTTAAAAATAGCAGAAAAGGGCAATGAATGAATTATCCCTCTAGTTTTATGAAGTAAAAAAATAATCAGTGCCAAATTAAGAAGTTATCTTTTGTATAATTTTATAATTATAGGGGAGACTTTCACCAGCCTGCCCCTGGCATCAACTTTGTCTGCTATTTCATCACTTAGGCTTTAACGCTCTTTTCCTTTCTATGCTAAACAGTCAGGGATATTTCTCATTTTGGAAGACAATCAGCAAAGCTGGTAAGAGGGAAGCTGCAAATTTTTCAGAAATAATGAGTAGAGAATTTATTCATTGTCTAGGCCCTGCAGTGCATGAATGAGGCTTTCAAGCTCCTTGCTTTTGCATGATATTTTTTGTTTGTTTTCACTAAACAACCCGCCCAAATGACAAAGATTACTCCAGAGGAGAACTCATGCTGTGCTGCATATGCAAGCACATGAACCCATGTGAAAAGCATATGTGTGAGCTTTTAAATCATCTTTGCTCACCTTTGACCAGCTTTAGTCCCTTTTTTATGGACATCTCACCCTGGGATCCTTATCTTCTGATCATAGGCTCCAGCATTTGGACTCCAAACACACCTTCCACTCACATCTCTGTTCACACTCAGTGCAGTAACTGCTGCTTTTCTCCAGCACTGGTGCCAAGCTCATCACATCTTGGATTTGTTTCTGCATCTGGAACAGGAAGCCTAAATTTTGACTTTGTCTGGGCTGCTGTGAGCAGTGTTGGCTGCACATATAAGATCTGATGCTAAAAACAGAGGCAAGTCAGAGAGAGTTGGTGTTTTGGTGCTCACTGCACAAAGGCTTAACATGAGATAAGGGAAGGAAGTTGCTACAGAAAGCCTGGAGTTATTTTCTGCATGACACTTTGAAGTGTTTTCTACACCATTGGTCTTTGCTTGGAAATTTTTGAGTTATAGTCAAATGATTTATGAGATCTTACTGATATGCAGAGCCAAATAGCTCAAACAAAACCATTATGGTAAAACCAAACATTTAACTTCTCATCCATTTACCAAGATTGTATACATCAAACTCTAGAAATGCCTTTTGAAAAGGTGTATTTGGGAGTGTTGCCAGTATTACTATGTCAAATCTTTTTATGGATCTCATGAATTTTTACAGTCCTATGGACAAAATGTTGAACCACACTACACTGGCCACAGCAGGCTGTGTGCCACTGAAGCACACTATAAATATTTTGGAAACTGACACCAGATGCATTAGTCCAACTTCAAAACAATTCTGTTTTGTAAATGAAGCTCACTTTTTATCATTAGGTTACCATAAAATGGATTTAAATCAGCAGCTGAAAACAATTCAGAAGACAGCTTTCATTTTCAAAATGTGCTCACCAAATGAGATGCTTTGCCCATACACAAAACCAGGTTAAGCAGGGGCAAAGATATATGAGGTTAATGTTATTTGAATTTTTGAATCATGCCAAATCCTGGAGTTCCTTTAAAATCAAGACCCCTTTCTGTGCATAACAAGATATTCTCCACTCTGGAGAATTTACAAATTAAGCAGAAACAAAAAAAAAAAAAAAAGAGAAAAGGAGAAATTGTTTTGGACCTGGGAAAATAGCTGGAACAACCTTTGAAGGCTTCACAGTTATCTGGCAGGAAAGCTTGGAAGCCAATTCCAACACTCCTAAATTTCCAAACCACTGTCCTGTCATCCAGAACATAAATATTAATATTATTACTATACCAGCCATGTACCACTGCCATTTGCTGGCTGCTGTGCACACATGATGACAAAGAAATTAATGGAGTGGAATTTTTGTGCCAGAGGTAAAAATTCTTTTTCTGCCTGACCCCCACGGCTCCTTCACCAGTTTTTCTCCATAGATGTTACATGAGTAGATGGAAAGAGAGTAAAGTGGATTATCAAAAACTCAAATAATTTCCTAGTCTGCCAGTCCAAATGTTAAGAAGTTCCCAATTAGATATTTTGGTTTTAAAATTGCTGAGTGTGGGGTTTGGCATTGTTTGGGGGTTTTTGCTTGTTTGTTTTCATTGGTTGGCTTGGTTTGTTTTATCTGTTATTGCATTCAGGTTTGTTTGTTTGGTGGTTTTTTATGTTGTTTTTAGGGGTATTTTGGTTGGTTGGTTGGTTGATTTTTTGTTTTGTTTTTGGTTGTGGTTTTCTGTTTTTTTTTTTTTTTTAATTCCATTTTGGGGTTTGTTTGTTGGTTTCTTTGAATTGGGGTTTTGTTTGTTGTGTTTTTGGGGTTTTTGTTTGTTTTAGGGTTTTTATTTTTGTTTTTGGTTTTTGTTTGGGGTTCTTTTCTTTTTCCTGGACATATCTTAATTATTTTAGTTTATTTTGATGTGCATGCTCAGCAATGAATTTATTGTGTTTTCATGCTTTTCATCCTTTAAGCACAGAAAAGAATTATAGCAACAGAAGCTAAGTTCAGATTCAAGAAACTAAGGATTTATGAAAAATAAGAAATTATTCCTGATATTACCACGTAATTGGGGGTAAAAAAAAATTGTGAGGATGATGAAGCACTGGAACTGGTTGCCCAGAGAAGCTGTGGATGTTCCATCCCTGGAAGTGTTCAAGGCCAGGCTGGATGGGGCTCTGAGCAACCTGAGATAGTGGAAGATGTCTCTGTCCATGGCAGAGGGTTGGAACTACATGACTGGGGTGATATTGCTTTTTGGGCCCCAAGTGGGGCAACTCCCTGGGGGCTTCCCTGACGGGAGAAGCCCTCCTGGAGCAGTTCTGTGTCAGGAACAAGAGACACAGAGGACTTTTTCTGTCTTCAGCTTCTTGTTTTATTGTTATCTTATCACTACTTCAGCACGCTCTCTGCACCCAGACCTTGCATGCAGGAAAACAGCACAAAAATGGCTAACAACCTCATGTTACAAGGTCTTTTAAAAACTGAATTACCCAATTAAGAAGGGACACCTAAATTATTTTCCCTTCTAACCCAATAACTGACCCCTCAGAGTCCGCAATGCGGATTTTTCTACCCAATTACAAGATGCCACCCAGACCCAAGAAGGAGAAGGAAGAAGAAAGAAAAAGAAACCCAAAACAGCACCCTATACGCTCCATCTTGAACCCATCTACATCATACTAAAAATCCTAAAACCTAAATTTCTCACCCATGTGACACACTACACTACTCTCTATATTCTCTACAATCTATTTCACACTTTTGTGGTTTCTAGTTTACCTTGAGGCTTTGGATGTTTTCTCCATGAATGAGGGTCAAAGCAGTGTTTCCCTCGGAGCCAGAACACCCCAGGGCAAACAGAGGAATATTCCCCCTGCCCTGGGTTCCAACAGGGTGAAGTTAATTTCTAGACTTCATCCAATGTATTGGGCAGACCTCTGTTAGAGTAGGAGGTGGAACTCCCAGCAAATGCATAGACATATCAATATATGAACACATAAAATACATACATAATTCTCAATTTCCCAAAAATGAGAAATGATAAACAGATAACAGTGGTTAATAGAGCTTTTCGGAGGTGACCACAACAGCCTAAATGCTTTGCAATATCAAATCACAAGCAGATTCTCCCTATAAGTAACAACTGGTTCCCCTCCTGGTTCCTGATGTCACTGAGGGATGACTGTAGCAATGAAGGATGTGTTGTGTTCAGTTTGGTTTGAGCTTTATCTACAGTAGGCTTAATTAAGATCTGGTGACAGAACCTCTCACTGAAGGCAATACAGCAGTCAGGGTGAACAAAGTTTGGCACTCCTGAATGGATGTGTCAATCTGGCATCTCCCTGTGCATAACACTGACACATTTATCCTGGAGATAACTCACTGGTAATAAAAATTGATCCCAATAAGCTTTTAAGGTTGTTTTCCATAGTCAAAACATATTTGTTTTATTAGTATCTGTAAAGAACTGTGAAAGATCTGCAAAAATGATGCAAAAGATATGCAAAAATATATATGCAATTTTGTGTGGATTAATGATTAATTTTGAACTTCTTGGCTCTTCTCTGTCAAGCGTCACTTTAAACATACATTTAGGTGATTAATTAATTACCATAATCTCATCATTCGTGCATCATTTTGATATGCAGTGATCTGATCAATTTTATGCTATGAAGTAAATTACACCTGCTCCTAAATAACACTTTTAATACATATTAAGACCAAGGGGCTGACACAATTCTAGTTTTTAGTTCTATGCACTAATTAAATTTGTTCAGCTCAAACTTAAACATCTGTGTCTGACTGGAAGATTATTTTTTTCCAGGTAATTTTTAAGGGGGAACGAGTTGGAATGAGAATGAAGCAGAAGTTATGAAAAGGGAATCTGATGATTAAAAATAACAAAATTTGCCATGTTTTTTTCTGTAGGGTTAACCCAGGAGGTGTCACAGTGGACTAGAATAGCTGAGCTGGTGTGATTTATTCCTGGATGTTGCAGGAGGAAAGAAAGGTTTGATCTGGTGCTGCTGTGGAGACAGGAGGAGCAGCACCAGCCACAGAGTAATGACACCAGTGGATGAATTCAACAAGCAGAGAAAATGTGTCTGCTTATGAGTGACAGGGCAGACACAGCTCCTTTCTCACAGTTAATGTTGCTGTTACCCAGCATTTCCGTCTCTGCAGCTGACTGAGCAGACATGTGACTGAATTTCCTTCCCAGTGCCCCAGTGCTTTCCCTGAGAGCTGTGTGTGTGAATACCCTCTGAGAAACTCTGGCTCTGCATGGCTGGCTGGTGGCTCTCTGCTGGCAGAGGGTCCTGAGCCTGCCACTGACCCCTTTTATTTCTGCACCCTTTTCAATTTATTATACCCAGCATTCCCAGGACTGAGCTTCCAACAGAGTTTTAAACTCAGAGTTGCAGAAAGATTTCTGAATACAACTGGACAAAAGACAAAACACAGGTCAGTCTTGACCCTACATTTGATGTCAAGAGCATCCCGGAGCACGAGAGATTTAGAGACTGTGTCTCAGCCAGGGAACTAAAATAGTGGCTGATTTTATATGGGTTACAGCTCCAGCACTGGTTTCCTATAAATAACTCACAGATGTCATTTGAATTACAGTCTTCTGCAAATAAGGGGGCTGCAGGCATACCCAGGAGCCTGTTAACAAGGAGATGACAAGCTTCAGGCATCTAATTGCTTTAGCTCATCACCAGTAAGACACTTGCAGTCCTACAGCTAATCTGACCAGCAATTGACTGAAAATTGAATCTAAACCAGGAGAGTTATTTAACTGACTTCAAAGGCCTGCCCACTTCCAAAAAGAAACCCCAACCCTCTATCTGTTCAGCCAGCTGCTATGCAAGAGAGCCAAAATCTTTTGTGAATTTTCTTAGCACTTCTTCCTTAGCACCTGATGTCTGCACAGAACAGTCCAAATATATGAAGCTAATTGCATTTCCAAATGCGATGCAGACAGATTACTAAAATATCTTCCAAAAAACACAAAGCAAACCACCACCAGACCTTGTCCTCCCCCAGTTCTGAGAAGCAGAATAAGGGGACAGGACCAAACATGTATCATCTAACATTTTGGTATATTGTAGTGGCTCAAACGTCTTGCACTGACATAGGATCCTCAACTGTATCAAGCAGGATTGACATTTCAGGAGTGTGTGCTCTTTTTCTCTGGAAAATAACACTAAAATATTGTCCTGAAACCATGAATAAAGAACTGAGTGTATCTTTCTTCTTGCACAGATGTGACAGGGATGCTTTGAAGCCAAAGCCATATAAATATGGGGCAGTGAGAAAAAGCAAATAAGCTTCCTATTTCCATATACTACTGGAGGAGGCTCAAGTCTGCAACTTCAGCCCTGTCCTATTACCACTGATCTCATGGGATTTTCTCTCCATAAGTGGGATCACTCAGGGAAGAGGAAACAGCCCAACTCTTTCTTGGTATTTTAAAATAATAATAAACTCACATAACCTTCTGCTGCAAATACTGTATGTTTTGGAACTTTTAAGGATAAATGTAGCAATTTAGTTTTTCCCCACAAGAGTAGGAATTTTCTGCAGTCTAATCCCTTTGTCCTGGGAATTGCTTCTCTTCATGATTATCAAATGCATTCCTCATTTCCACTGCAAGCACTAGGTTGGACATGCCAGCCCAGCAGAATGCCAAGTGTGCATCCAATTTAAACACATAAGAGGTCCAACTGAAGTGAATTGGACTTCTCAAACACCTCATGCTTATGTGTTAAGAGAATAAGAGCTACTTACAAGTACAAGAATTTGCAGGATCCTTCTCTTAGCCCACATCTTCCTAACTCCAGCTTTGTCACAAAAAGCAGCTCATTGGATGTGGTCTTTTCATATGGCTGCCCTATTCTTAAAGCTCGAGGAAATTATGCTACAAACTCATTGAAATCCTTTGTTGCTTTCAGTGGCCATGTAAACCCTGTTCTCTATTCACAGTGAGGAGCTAAAATGGTAAACATTCTGCCTCAAAGAAATTAAGATATGTAAACACATTCATTCCCCATCAACAGGCTTAGCCTGTGAACCCAGAGAACATTTCTATATCCACAGAATTGCACAATTGTGTGCTTTCCTTTCCAGCAGTGCAAACTTAGGGTCTCTCATTTTCATCATTCTCAAATACACACAGATATTCAGTACAATGCCTTTGGTACACCGCGCTGCTCTGAGCCTCATTGTCACCTTCCACATTGAGCAGCTGACACTCTTTAGAAAATGGAAAGGACACAGAAGAAGCTGTAAAATGTTTATAAAGAATGGGTATGGTCAAAACCCTTTGATATAAAAAAATAAACTGTTATATTTAGCAAATGTTTCACTTGCTGGTAGAAAAGTCTCTCTCAGGGCAGGAAGAAAGCAAGAGCCTTTCTCTCTTTCTTGTAGGCTTCAATGGAAAAAAGGAAGAAAGCTTCCTTCAGGTTTTTAAAGTTCCTAATAAGAAGTGTTTGAATGTCTATTGTAATTTGAACAAATGTCTTATTGTCTAAATAAAACAGACTCCACAAGAAACATTTCCTCTATTATGGATTTTTCAAACACTGAAGGTGATTTTTTCCCCCTCTTGGCTGTATCTGTTGTCCTTCCCTCAATATTAATACTGACACTTCTCTATTAACTCATTAAGCACTTGTGACACTGGATACAAAGACTCCATAATTACTATCCTTGCAATTCCACTTGAAGATTTCCACCAAGGCTGAAGTGTCTTGTTTTAGACACCATACAGACAAAGGAAAAAACAGTCCTTGTCCCAGAGAGCATTGTATTCAAAAGGACAAACCTGACAAAGCCGACAGAGCCAACAAAGAAAGAAAAAAGGCTTAAATAGATTTTTCCAAGATCAAGAAACAGGGTTGGGGTTTTTGTTTGGGTTTTGTTTTGGGGTTTTTGTTTGGGTTTTTTTTTTTGTTTGTTTGTTTGTTTTTGGTGTGATTTTTTTTTTTTTGGTTGGTTTTTCTTTTCAGAACAGGGGTCAAACCCAGTTCTGTTGACTTTCCATCAGCTTCTCATCTGCCTCTTCATAATCCTATATAATTAATCTCCATCTATTTCAGAGTGTTTGCCCTCTCAGGTCACATTCTTCCAAATGGCTTCTAATGGTCAGGTGACACCTTGTGGAATTGTGACCTGCAAGGGCTGGAAAAAACTATGGAAGAAGAACAAATTCAAGGAAGTAATAAACTACAGCAATGTCCAGCCCAAACTAGTACACAGTTGTTTTATTATTTTAGAAGAGAGAAAGAATCCATCTCTTAAAGAATAGAAAATCCTAAACTTCTATATATTTAGCAAAGTGTTCTGCTGCTGTGCTGCTCATCAGTATCACAGTGCATTGCCATGGGCAGGGGCACATAGAGAGCTCCATCCTTCAAGGATGTGAGGTCAGCCCGAAAAAAATGTGGAAATTTTGGAACTAGTATGTTAGGACTAGGAGTTTTTGTTCAGCTATATGTTAAGTACAGCTTTAAATATTTAGTTCCCTGTGCCCACTGTTTCTAAGCAGATGGGCTGCAGGTTGTAGGTGGCTTTGTGGAGATCCCTGTATTTCTGACTCTTTATCCACCATCATTTGTCAAAGAAACTCAGGATAACACTTGTCAAACAAACACCTCTCAGCAACAGGGCAATTGACATTCTTTCCTTACAGCCAGGATCTGGCAGCTTGAGATGCTCATGACCTCACTTTCTCCCAGTCTGTGAGGTGAGAGGTACCTGAAACGTGCACTCAGGCCCTGGAGAATGGTAGACCATGAGGGAAACAGCAGGATGCTTACCTGAGTATTCAGAGTTAGACCTTCTTTATGTACTTGTAAAGTAGGAAAACCAAACAGAAATAAATTATTATTATTATTATTATTATTATTATTATTATTATTATTATTCACTTACATCATAAAAGTTTCTTTACAATAACAGCCTTCTTTCAGCATGAAAGGCTGAGGGCTGAGGTCTGTGCCCTTAATCTGACAAAGTTTTTGAGCACAAGTTCTTCATCAGCATTTCAGAAAGTCACAAGCTGATGTGACTTACTGAGTGGGGGTGCCCAACACCTGAAAGTACTGAGCTGGTTGTCTCTTGGGCCTTTCTCTTTGAACTAATTCTACTCTTTTGACTCTTTTTTACCTATAGTGACTCTCCCTTAACGTTACCATGATTCAAAGAATCAAACTAAACAAAAAGAAAAAAAAATAGCAATTGGATTAATGGGACTGGTTGGTTTACACTTGTTTCCCAAAAGAAGGGAAAGAAAAAAGTATAATTTTGGCTTGGCATCTTACTTTCCTATTTTCTTGAGGCTTTTGCTACAAAATAATACCATTGCATATGTTACTGTCTGGGGAATGGTAAATCACTGCTTTATAAGGTCCGAAAGTGTTATTATTCAATTTTAGAAAATAGAATTATAAAATAAAATAAAAATCCTTCCCAAGCAAAAGAGCACTGGAATAATTTCTAGAACTCAGTGTAAGTAATACAAGACTTCATTTTGATATACAGGGAAGGGATATTTATAACAACCTGGCCAGATTGCAAACAGATGTTGGTAGAAACTCAATCTATTATTAAATTAATTTACCTTTTCACCCCCAAGAGACTGTAGAACACAAAACAGATATATTTAATAAAAATAAAATTTTCCAAAACGGTTCAGCACTGGAGTACATACAGTATGACAGTGCCAGAACCATCTTCTCACAGCTCTGGACATAATTGATTAAATATCCCAGCCCTAAGAGATTCTAGTCACAGATGGTTTCAGGGGCAAGTGATTGCTCAGGGTGGAGCTATGGGAAGTTTATAAGGAGAAAGCAGATGAACCAGCAAAGCTGATGTTACCCTATCCATGTCAATGTCCCAGCTGATGGACAGGTGCAATGACTAGCCAGAATGGATTGTGATACCCAGCATTAAAAAAGAGGTTTCAAAGGGGTGACTTGCCTGTTGGCGCTGGAAAAGATTTGTCTTTGATCATGGAGTGGGAATGGTGCATGATACTGTTGAGCATTTCTGGGTGTTTGGGAAGAAGAGGCTTCTGGTGAGAAACTAAGCTGCAATTTGTCACTTTTACTGTTCTTTAGGATAAAGTGGAAAAAATCAGGGAAAATTCAAAGGTGCTTAAGGATTGATTTTATGTCTACCAGAATGTGATTACCAGGTTATAGCAACTTTCTTATTGCAGGTGTTCAAGCAATGCTGAGAGAAAATGTAAATATAATGTTTAGTGAACACCCAGCTTATAGAATTAGACAAGAAACTAGCAAATAATGGTGCATAAGCCTGTATGCTCAGCTGGCACAAGCCTGGTGTGAGCTGGGCAGCAGAATAAAGCATAGAATGTAGAATCATTTAGGTTGGAAAAGACCTAAAAGTTCGTCGAGATGAACCATAAAAAAGACCCTTAACTTAGCAGTAGGGACAGAAATATCTGCTAATGTGTTAGAGCTACAGGTGCCCTGCCTGGGTCATTTCATTATGCAACTTGGTAAAAAACCCACTAAGGCAGAAGTTCCCCTGAACACCATGGATTTTCTGACATTCTGGGGTAGCCAGTACAGAGTGGGGTTCACGCTTTGGGCTCTGCTTGAAGTCCACATAAATTTAAAAGACTGGATGCCAGGTGCCCACCAAGCCTCTCTATCACTCCACTCCCCTTTCTGAGCTGGACAGGGCAGAGAAAATAAGATGGGAGACAACTTGAGATATGTTTATTAAAATTCAGATAAATTTACTAAAGCAAAAAGGAAAGGTTGTGCATGCAGAGGAAAAGCAGGGGGGGAAAAGCATCAGCAAATGATGTCTGGCCACATCCCGGGAAGCAGGGCTTCATCACGTGGGGAGGGAGCTCCAGAAGGCAAACATTGTAAATAACAAATGCCCCCTCTTCCTCCTCCTTTTCTTAGATTTATATCAGAGCAGATGTCATATGGAATGTCCCTTGGGTCACTTTGTTTCCTGGCTGTGTCCCCTCACAGGATCTTGTCCCCCTCCAGCCTGCAGGAGAAGGGGGAATGTTGGGGAGGCAGCACTGGTGCTGTGCCAGCTCTGCCCAGCAGCTCCCAAACACTGGGGAATTATCAGCACCTTGCTGGGCACCAGAGCCCTGTGAGGGCAGCTGGGGGGAAATTAACTCCAGCTCAGCCAGGCCCAAAGCAGCTCTGACAAGCAAAACTCAGCTTGGAATAATTCTTGGACTTGGGAGTGCTGCTTCCTAAGCAGATGCCTAACAGGATTGCATGCTTAACCCCAAAATGCCAGCGAGATGGGAACTCATCGACAGTTTTACTCAGCTGGATCTTACAAAACTATTTTATTGATCCCTTGGATTGTGCTAGTTTACAAAGAAGTATGAATGTAAATGCCATAATTGGGGTATCCATGCTCCCCTCTGTGTTTTTATAATTGTAATCTCTTTTGCCAGGAGTCCCTTTAAGATCTGGAGATTTAATTTGAACTGAATTCTTGAAAAGTGATACAATGTTTCTGAAGGGCTGTATGTGGCAATGCTGCAGGGATGAAAAAAAAAGAAAATAAATAGTTTAAAATGTTCTTGGCTAGGAATAGAACAAAAGGGTATTCTGACAAGTAATAAGATTTTAAAGATAACATTTGGGCTGTCAGGAAGGGTTTTTATTTTAATGAAGTGATGACTGGGGGCCAAGCTCATTATTTCTATCTTTCTTACAAATCTGAGAAAAATCCTTAAGGAAGATAGAAGTGGGAAACTCTTTCCCCTCTTTTCTTCCTGCCAGACAGGGTAGGATGAGAGCTGAGCCTTGAACCAGCTCTCTCCAACCTCTGAGCTCGCTCCAAGAGCTCAGGCCATCAGCATTATGAAAACCTGTGAGCTGGAAGCACCTCTGGAGCTAAAACCTGGTGCTCCCATATCCTCCTGCCTAGCCAGAGCATAGAGGGCTTGGAGCCCTGGGGAAGCAGCTTTCCCAGAGAGCCATCACCACCCTTGGCACCATTTAGACTGGATTAATGTGACATCAGCCCCCTGGTGCAGCTTACACCTCTCTCTCTGTCCCAGCGTCTTTCCAGTAGTTGTTGTTGAGTTGCTTATGTCTTTGTCCTTATTTCTTTAGTTACTTTGAATTTCTGTGTGCATGAGCTCTGTGAACAGACTCACAACTCCCAGCATTGACTGGATTTAGACATTTTTCATTCCAGCCTCGTGCTCCCAGGACTGGTGAGCAGAGCCTGTAGGATGTTGCAGCTTGACCTCCACTCATCTGGAGTGAGCTGCTGCTGCCTGGGAGCTGCTTCCTGCACAGATGCCATCCTGGCAGCCCAGACACCTTAGACAGCATTGATTGTGATAATCAGGAGTAAGAATGGGCAGGTCACAGGACCAGGAATGATGTTTATATTTTGAAAACGCTAATTCCTTCTCCCTGTCATTGATTAGTGCTGTTTATCAGCTCACTAAGACCTAAAATCTGAATAATCCTCACACAATTTTAGAAGAGGAAACAATAATAAAAGCTTCCTTTTTTCTTCAGAATTGTGGGGTTTTATTTTAATAATGTGATGAGCCCAGAAAGACTTATGTTCCTATTAGAATATAAAATAAACCAAATGGAACCATTTGTAATCAGGATTTTATCTGAGCTATGTTCTGTCTGTATCACCCACTGCCTGTAAGATTGTGTTCCATTATATTGCAGCAGTAATAGGAAAGAAACTAAACTATTTGCATCAACAATAATGCAACCAATTTTCAAGACTTGCATGTCAAAAATCCATTATTCCAGGCATGATTACCTGGAACTGCCAATAACAATTGTCACCAATTATACTTTTTTACAATGTGGCAAGATTTTAATTTCTCTTTCCCCACCCCATCTCTCCTTCCTTTTTTTTTTTGTCTCTATCACTTAGATTAGAACATCACATTTAGTACAAGAAGCAGATGCTAATATGGAAAGACAGAACATCTCAATTTTCGCACTGTTAATTCAGCTTACTGAGCCAATTTCACAATTCTCACATTCCTCTAGTCCTAAGAGAAAATGCTAATTTAGATTGTTAAAACTGACACAGGTTAGGGTATAAAGGATAATTAGCATAAGATGCTACACAAAGTGTTTTTAGCACCATTAATCAGCTCCCACCTATGCATACACATTTTTAGACAGAAGTGGTGTTGAATAGTTCTGAAAAAAAAGCCCCTAAAATATTCTGTAAGACTTAAAATAAAAACCCTAAACTCCCCTGTAAAATTTGGTTGGAAGCAGTTTTCAGTGAAAGTACCTAGCATGCAACTAAAACAGATCTTTTATTTTACACATGAGAATTATTAAAACTCATAAAAGCATTCTAGAAAAAAACACCTACATGATTCTCAAGATTGTAGGGGATGTGCTAAAATGCAGGAATATGACAAAATGGTTTAGTTAGTTTTTCCACTTTCTCATCCCAGAAAACTTGGTCAGAATTACACAAAAGAATGTAATTCTGCATTTCTCTCCATTTCATTTACACACATAAATTTCATGTAAATTAGGTTTTCATTAGTACAGACTGATTTCATCTTCCTTGAAAATACTATGTTGGATGGAAAAATCCGATATAATTTTAGAAAGCTTCATCTAGAAGTATATTCTACATAAAATTTATGTTACAGTTCATATGAATTATTTTAAATTATATATTATATAATCGCCAAAGTGAGTGTATGAACTACACTGGAAAGAATTCCTGAAATTAATAAATGAAATAAAGATACTAGGAATATTAGTTTAGGAGAGTAGAGTGACTTTTACAATTTGGATGACTGTCTTATGGATCATTATATCAAGTTCCATAAAAAAACCAGTGTCTTAGTCAGAAATGCACAGAAGTAAAAATTCCAGCTGCCAAGGACAGAGAGTTTTAGGCATTTTAATGCTAAAGCAGACAAGTCAAGTAATTATTGTCTCTAATTGGCACTTCCACAAGACGTAACAATTTTTACAGTACCCACAGACAAGTGGCACTTAAAAAGGTGAGAAATTATTTCCTGCCTTGAGAAAAAGAAAAAAAAAAGGAAGGAAAAAAGAAAATCACATGATTTTCTAATCTGAGCTTTGCAGAGGGAAAGACTGGCCAAGCACTTCAAGGTCTGAATCAGCAAATCACTTAAGCACACACTGCATTTTAAGCATGTGCATATTAACACTTGACTAAAAGGCTATTTTTATTCTCTGGCTGGCACTCCTAACTGCTTTATTGGTTCTGTGTGTGCCCAGTTTAGGTGAACACCCAGTTTTGGATAGGATTCAGCTTCAGATTTTGATGATTAATTTTGATTTTGCAGGGGCTTCTGTGAGAGCAAGAAGGATTTACTGCTGTTGCACCTCCTAGCACGGACACAGGGCTGATTCAGCTGCCTACCACACATCTCATGGCACTGCAGGTAACTCAGGTAATTTTGACATCTAATTCCTGCTAAAGAGGGGGCTGAGGCCTGTGTCACATCTGCCATCCCTACAGATCTCAAGGGGCTGTCGTGTTAAGTGGTGCTTGGTACCTAATTTAGCAATCCTAGGAAGTTATTTTCCAGTACAGTCAGAAGGGTTTGAATAAGTTTGTCCTTATTCTGACATGTACAGCCAATTCAGAGACCTACTTGGAGCTGCTCCTTCAGGAGGCAAAGGTCCCTGTATGTCATGTGTCGTTTTTGTAAGCACCATGAGGATGTCTTAAAGACACTCGAGCATCTCAAATAATGCTAAATGCCTGCGTGGTCAATGAAACTGAGCTCAGTGGAGATGAGAGTTATCCAGCTGGTCCCTCATTTGACAAGCTGAACAGCTTTATAGGCTCTCTAGACAAAAATGAACCTGTTCAGTTGTGAGCACTATGTCCCAGACACCTCATCTGAGGCTGGAGCTGCATCCAGTCCTCAGAGATAAATCCACTCACCTGTGAACAGACATCTGGTGCCATTTCGGGTGCCAGGGGCTGTGCATGGCAGCTGTACAGACCTGGCAAATGTGATGCAGAACCTGGGGGAGACCTGTGACCTTTAGGAGTGGTAACCGGAGGCCAGCACACAAGTTCAAGAAAGGAATTGAATTTAGTGCTGTATTAACAGGCTCACACAGAAACATTCATTAATGCACCGTGTTAAAGCAGACCTGAGCAATCAATAGCATTACTTTCACCAGTGCTTCAAAAGCAGAGAAGGACTCTAGGAGGGGAAAATATACAAATCAGAGTTCACAAAGTACAATTCACCTCTCCTGCTGTTTGTAGGGTAGGATGGATTTTCATTAGACAAATGTTTCTGGGGAAATAAACGTAGATATTGTTGAAATGATTGAAGGAGTTTTTCACTCTTTTTTATGGCTCACCAAAAGAAACAGATCTCATCTCCCAAACCCAGAAATCTTTATTTATCAGAAATAATCTATGCTCCAAGTGACTTTTTAAATGCCATGCAACTCCTTTGTTCATTATAAAGAAGCTCTTATTGACCACAACAAGTTCAGCTTCACAATGGACAGTGCACAAAGAACAGATACTTTATACTGGAACCTTAATAAATATAATTATGAGGTCTGTGCTGAAGGAAAGAACAAATCATCAAACTAATTTACACATTGAAGCTGTTAGTGTGGCAAAAAAAGCCAAAGGAGGAAATTCTCAGTATCCAATGTACACCAGACTAGCTGGCCCACACAAAGAGACCAAACCTAAATTTATTTCAGTTGCCATGTACATTGGTCCATGATGGAATTAAAAATGAGTACTGTCCAGTCTGTTTTTTTTGTTTTTTTTTTTCCCTAATGAATAGTGAATTTACTGAAAAATAAAGCTTTCAAGAAGAAAAAAAAATCTCTGGAAATGAAGGCAAAATCAGTAATTATTTTCAGCCATGAAGACAATGAAAAAGAATGTAGGCCCTTTGAGAGTGTCATATCATTTTATTTTACTATTTAAAAATGCATGGCTTTGCTTTCACCAGAAAGAACTGACTTCATGTTTTGGAAGGATATCTTGTACTTGAGCAAATCATCTACACTGACAGAAAAAAGATCAAGAAATGACATCAACTAACCTTAGAAAGAAAATAAGTAAATTTATGCATTTGTATTGATGAAACACTTGAGCAGAAAAAATTGTGCATTTTTTTTAGTTTTGCTGAGACATTTTGCTGTAGTAAATTCCCCCACCTTTTTTGTGTGGTTTGGCTACCAAAGAGAAAAGAAACTGAATTATTCACCCAGCTCCAGTGCCAACAAGTATGTCGATTAGTGTTAAGTATTGTAGCTTTTTTTTATTCAGCCATATGTCCACTTTGGCTAGGATTGAGGCCAGCTGCTAATTTTATACAAGATATAAACAGATGCTGGGTAGCAAATCTTGATGTTTCCTTGCCTAAGATTAAAACTACCCATTTACAAGGAAAATTCTTTCTTTAGTGATTGTTGCAGGTCAACCATGTCTATGGTAATGACCATTTCAGATAAAACCACCTTTCTCAACCTGCTTTCATGGATGTTTTTCTTTTGACTTCCTTCTACATGGCTCACAGAGGAGGTAAATATCCACAGGCACATGCATGAGAAACAAGAATTTTTTCTTAGACTCTTCACAAGCAACTCCCTGGATTCTGTTTCCAGATGGAATATGGAGGCACTCAGATGCGTTGAATAGATTTTCATATATGCTGGTCCTTTGCCAACAGAAAGACCTGGAAACAGAAGAGTTCCTAAGTGGATGCAGCATCCAGAAATATTAAGCCATTAGGTAGATCAATTTGCTTCTCAGCCACCTGCTTGGGGATTTTATACAAACATTGCCCCCTGCACGCTGTGGTACGCAGACCATTTGTTGTCTTGAAAAACTCATCACAAAACTATTTATCCTTGTTTATGTAGACCATAAAACTCTCAAATTCTACTTTTTTCTAGTGCAGGACTATCCTGGGGCTAATTTCCCATTCTCTCTGTTTGAAATCACCTTGTAAAAAAGTCTTTTTTTTTCCCTGCAAAAGCTTAATGCTCAAGCTTCCAGAGGAAACAAGCTATATAGTGGTGTTTGACTTGCATATCTCATAACTAAATGCTAATTTAAACAAATGCAAAAAAAACCCTAGAGGTATGGTTTTGGTTTTTTGGTTTTTATTTGGGGTTTTGTTGGTTTGTTTGTTTGGGTTTTTACAATTTTTTTTTTATTATTATTAAAAAAGAGCTACTCTGCTCTGGAGCTGACACTTTTAGGACTACACTAATGTGTTAATTTCTCTGGAGCTGGCACTTTTGGGACTACACTGATGTGCTAATTTCTCATAAGTATGGATTTGGTGCTTATCTCTGTAAAGAATATATAGAGTGATAACGTGATTGTACTTCACTGGATGTTCAGCCTCATGCAAAAGTCAAATCCACTGCCTTTTTCTAAATTACTTCCTCTCTTGATATATGGACCTTATTTACAGCCTCCCTTTGTGCAACCATAACACCATCACACAGGGCTTAGGTTCTGAAAACCGTAGCAATTGCCTGAAAATTGATTTGATGTCTTTTGCCCATCCCTCCCTCAGGTCCCTCAAGACATTTTAATATGAGCCATGACATTATGATGGATGAAATCTGGCATTTTACTGTAGCAGTGCTACTCCCATGTGGAAAATAACAGCTTGTTCAAAGCCCATCTTCCAGCCAGATTTAGGATATACACTAAGCCACATCTTCAGTCTCCCCCTTCTCTCTTCTCTTTCACAGTATCCTTTGCAAACAGCTTTATTTTGTACATCAACCTGTCTCAGTACCAGATTCTTGCTAATCCTTTACACCCTGTGTAGCCACCTCAGAGCACACAGGCTACAGCTACACCCTTTCCCTCCCCAAACTCTCTTGGACAAGCAACACACACAACTAATTCAGCTAATTCACTGGTAATTACCTGAACAGAAAAGGAATCTGGTTAATATGTGGAATTAATTCACTGTAAATCATCTCTGACAGTGTGAAGCTCCTGGTGAACTGTAAGTGCAGTGATAACACGTTACACACAGACTGGAGCAATGAGCCAATTCTTGTAGATGCTTAATTTATCCAGCTGAAGTCCAGGCAAAGCAAAGAAGATTTTGACTTCTGGGTTTTGAGGAAAAGTGAACTCATTTTAGATAACTAGAGCATTTAGGAATACCTAGTGTTCATCTGGGAAAACCTATTCTGTCATCAACTGTTGTAATTGCTTATTTTGTTCATAAATAAAGTTGCAACCACAGTGGAAGGCATTTTGCTTTTTATTCAACCTTAAATTCCTGAAAGCCTGAGGTGGCCATCTATTTCTGTTCATTAAAAGGTATGGTCATAGATAAGCTGAACCCTGAATTTTCTTCACTGACAGTGATGGGAATGCAGCATGACTAATTCAGGTGTAGATGTCTCTAATGAAAAGGAAGCAGCAATACCAACCAGAGCTGCCTTCCAAAATCAGCTAGGAAAGCTCAGCAGGAAACAACATTTTTTGCTGCAACACAAGAATATTGTAGGAGGCATTGCTCCATTTCTATTTTCACTGGACTTATATGGTTTGCGTTGATTTGAACTGTTCTCACTCACTGCTGTCTACTGGGAAATGCTGTTAATTTTTAAATAGGAGAAGGAGTGTACTGCAAAACTATTAGAGATTAATTTTAAATTGTTGATGTATACAAGATGCAAGTAAGTATCAAGGAAATTTTGTTAACAGTTCTGTGTAGGTTGGTGCTTAGCTGGCCATGGGATTTTGGCACCAAAAATGTCAGGATCTGCCTTCTCTCAGTAATCACAGAGGTGGTCTCTAGAGGAAAACTGGGTTGTGTCAGGATTTTGAGGGCAAGAACAGCCCTTAGCACCCCTAGAGGGGTCTCTTTCCACCCCTGCCTCTATCCTGTGACCTGGGGCCATCACACCCTGTCCCAGTGACAGGTTGGATAACACAGCCCTACCACACACACCAAATTCCTGCTTTCATTTCACTTCCAGCAAGGATATGTATCCCCTGCCTTGTGTGCACATCCCAAATCCAATACTGAAGAAATTGTGGAGAAAAGAATGGAGTACAGAGTGGCTGAGGAATCTGAGTCAATTAGAACCTTAATTATGAAGAGGAGAAGAATTTCACCCACTTTTCCATTTCTGCTGCACATTGCACTCTGAGTCAGCAACTTCCACAAGCAATCTTTTTGAACCCTAAACATTTGTACACAGATTTAAAGTGCAAATGAATATATTTGTATGTGAAGCAGATATTTTTGACTCCAGCACTGAAAAATAGGGTTTTCTTGTCTCCTCTGCCTTGTAATGTACACACACTGTGAGACCAAATATTTCATCATCATATGTTACCTTAACTGACAGTGTCTGTATAGTTCATGGAACATTATTGAACTATGTGTTGATTTGATATTAAAAAAAAAAAAGCCTGAAAGGCTTTTGCCATTTGTTTAATTCATTTAATTCATTTTTTTTAGATTCTGCCCTTTCACAAATTTTTAAATTTAGTTTAGCTAGTTCATATTCTGGCTTCTTCTCTCTTCTCTTTTCTCTTCTCTTCTCTTCTTCTCTTCTCTTCTCTTCTCTTCTCTTCTCTTCTCTTCTCTTCTCTTCTCTTCTCTTCTCTTCTCTTCTCTCTTCTCTTCATTCCTTTGACAACCTGAGAAAGCCTTGCAGCT
Source organism: Ploceus nigricollis (assembly GCA_013399945.1). Classification (NCBI taxonomy): domain Eukaryota; kingdom Metazoa; phylum Chordata; class Aves; order Passeriformes; family Ploceidae; genus Ploceus; species Ploceus nigricollis. Next base: position 195,958 of record VXBC01010540.1, read on the forward strand.
GAATGTAGTATTAATTATATTTCAAAGCAAACCTTTTATTCATTTGAGGACAATCTGTGAAACAGAAATCTGTGACTGAAGCTGCTGCCAAGCCAATTACTGCAAAATAACTCAAATATGTCTTGACAGATTGTAATTTTTCCTATTGTTAGATTATTTATTTTTTAGATCAAAAGGTTATATTCACTTAAATTAGACTTGTATTTAAATATTCCATAACTTTGTGCATGATGGATCTGTAGGTGCATGTGGAGACTAAACAGTGAGGCCAAAAAAGTGCATTCAACTAACAATGAATATTATTGATCTATTTCCACTTCTTTTTTAGAAATCATCTGCAAATATAATAGATTCATAAATTCTAGGACTAGAAAGAAAATCACAATCTAACTTCTTTCATAAGCAGAAGAAATCAAAAAGTGCTTCTTGCTCAGTCATTTTTGCATCAGACATCTCTTTTACAACACATAAAAATGTGATTTAATATCTTTCAGTGGTGGGAAATCCACTGCTTTCCCAGGTAGTTTTTTCTGGCAGTTAAGGATGTATTATTATCAAAAGGAAATTTCTACTGTATTTATTTATGCAATTGCCTACTCTTAAAAAGGAACAAAACTGTCCCAGGCCAGACTGTGAATCTTTGCTCAAATGTGAGAATTCCTAAGGATGCCAATGGAACTAATACTTCCAGCAGTGCTTGGTGTAAGCAAAGTGGATTCACCATGCTTTATGAATTTGTTCAGTTTCCAGTTATCTGATGAATATTTTATAGAAATATATGACAACCTATTGATTGCTCCTGACATATTTGCTGCCGCAGTTATTCTATTCATAAACATCCAATTGCAAAGCAAAGTAAGAGAGTTAAATCACACAGCTATTTTTGTTTCCAGAAGAAATAAAGCTTCTGCAGTGGGAAAAGGCATACATACATCTGTGCAAATACACAAACATTTTTGATCTGTCTCCTATGCTAAAAAAGAAACTGCATTATTACTTGTAAGATCTTTCTTCACAGTAAAATTCATCCCTAAAAAGTCCTTAGTCAGACTAACATTTGTTGACTTTGACAGCATTGCCTGAATTCTTTTATTCTTTCTAGTTACAGCTCTATCTGTATTTTAGACTTGCTCTTTGATACCACATTTCTTCAGCCCTTAACAAGCTGAGAAATTTCTGGTCAGCAGAGCAGAAAACAGAGATTGCTTCATGCACAGATTGCAACACTGCTCCAAATAATCATCCTGATTGAGCTTTCAGATGTGGTTATTGATTATTGAACACATGTGTTAATTGCATATGGACCTTCCAAAAATATAGAGTGTTCCACATCTGCCTCAAAATTCCCTGACCAGAAATGGAAGAATTCTGAATAATTCAGAATTAGTCTTTTTATCCAACTTACAAAAAACAAAGAATATAGAGTTTGGCTTGTTTTGTATTCTGGAAAAGAATTAAACATTATTCCTGCTCCTGCATAAATTCATTTAGAGCTGAAGGCAAAAGTCTCAGAACTGGTGGACATCCCTAAACACCTCGGACTTCACTGGATTCAGAGCTGAAAATTTCATCTCTGTAGATCTGCAGAGTCCAAATGGAAGTGACAATTGTTTATGTCAGTAATAAGCAAACCTCTAGCCTCCCCAAATCCTTTTTTTTAACAATTTTTTCCCCAGTGAGGAACCTTATAGATATTCATTTGTCAAAAAGAGGGAAAGAACAATGAATAGCAAAGAAGAAATTAAAAAGAGTGATAAAGAAGTTTACATATTCTCCAACTGTGTATTTTTTAATTGTATTCTTTTTGGATGAGCTTGAGCAATGCATATCTAAATCAGATCTCATCTTGCAGAGCCTCAGCTCTTTTAGAGGCTGATGAATTAATTTTTGTTTTTCTTTGAGATATTCTGTATAAAACCTCATCTTGCTGAATTTGATCTCAATACTGAGCTGTCACATCTTTCATGGTAAAGCCCCTTTACTCCCCAGCCCAAAACCGAAAGGACAATGTACACCAGGGACTCTGGCACTGTTTCAAGGAGGAGCCATGGTTTGGTTTTGGGGTTTTCTGGTGTTGTTTTTGGGTGGGTTTTTTGTTTTTTGCTTTTTTTTTCCCAAAGGATGAGAAGCAGTGCCTAATTTGTTCTTACACTGGAACAACTGATTTATAGTGGATCTCGTTCAAGGGAAATCTCATAAAGTATTATAGAGGAGACTATGACTATATTTGTTTGCATTTTGTGGGCTGTGACTACTGCCTCTGACTGGTGGAAAAATTGACAGCTTTACATCATTCTGTTAGCCCCACTTCCCACTTCAGCCACCTGGCATGTTTTTTTCTTTTACACTTTGGATTTTTTGTAGTAGGATGCAGAAATGATAATCTGTCTCAATGACTGCAGAGGGTCTTGGGTGGGTGGTCTTAGAGGCACTCCATCATCTTAAAAAAGTTACATAAAATCATCATCAACTCATCTTGGTAAGAATATTTGGAAAACTTGATCCTGAAAGTAAGAGAATCTAATTCTCTCCAGATAAAATAAAGAAGGAGAAACTGGAGGTCTACAAAATGGGCTTAACTCATCAACAGGTTAACTCACCCTATTTAAAAGCAATTTTGTAGTTGCTGCATGGTCCAAGAGATGGACACACCCAGAGAGCTTGATGTAAAAACTCTTGCAAGCCCTTGAACGTTGTAATCCAGCATCTGTGTTCTAAACCTGCCAAGTATAACCTCTGAATGGTCACCAGGCTATTGGCTCCAATACTAAAGCATATTGAGGAGGAGTGGAAGAGGGGAAGGCAATCCAGGAACAGGAGAAGCTCGTGCCAAGAAAGTGTCACACAGATATATAGGAGCCAATTACCTCTGTAATTGTGTTTTACCAATAAAAGCCAACATTGTGTCCAGATTCCTGTAAGATCTGCTTGCTTCAGTGGCAGTTTACAAGTGCAGTTAATGAGTTAATGGGAAGATACAAACTCTCATTGAAGGAGAATGACTATAGTACATGAAGAGGAAGAAAAATGTTGTGGATGGAAGAAGAAGGCATCAAACTTCACCAGAATTCCTGTAAACCCCCTCTAAGACAATTAGATACAGAGCACCTACCAGGATAAGTCCTTTATTAGCATCTGTCTATAGAATGATCATTAGGTGGAAATGAAGCTCGCCATGGAAAGGGGCACCTGTTTCAACGTGGTTTTTTTATTAATGATATCCTTGATACCCACAGGCCGATCTTTGCAAATATAATTCCAGAGTTCTTATCAGCAAAACAAATAAACTTAAATAAAGCTCTGATAGAAAGGGTTCAGATCTGTTGGTTTAAAGAGCCACTGTCACACACATAACTTCAAACTAAAATGTCACACCTGTAGTTAAGATGTTCACATGCAGTGCCAGTTGCTGGAACAAAAAGAGAAATCTAAGGTTATTAAAGGCAATAATAATAAAAGTAGTGGAAAGATTAACCATTTCGGATCCTAAAAGGCAAACCCAGGGGCTAAGATTTCCAGTAAACTACATTTGAGTACATTACTGATCCACGTTACTTTGTAACCTACATTATCATACTGATCTGATGCCTCCATCTTGTCACGCATTTGCCTCCAAAGCAAAGATTTAATACTAATATAATAAATATACTCATGTTATAAATGTTATTATTCCCTTTAGAGACAGGGAACTGGGGATGAAGTCTTAGTTATTTTTCTCAAGGTTATGTCGCAAAAGACAGAATTAAAATAGAATATTTAGTCTGATTTTGTGCCTTGAACAAGGCACATTCTTTTATTCTGAATTGCCCTCATGGTCTGATTTCAGGCTGCTGCAGAGTCCAGCCCTTCTCTCTCCAGGCTCTTCCTTCTTCAGCATTTCAAATGGACAGCCAGAAAAGGGAGTCAACAAAAAAAATCAAAGAGTATTTCTTTGAAATAATACGAAGTAATGCAGTAAGATTATTTTCCCTAAACTATGTAAGTTACTGATTGTTACATGGGGAAGACAGAAAAGATGCTGTGAAAAAAAAAAAATTATGAAGAACTTGGGAATTTGGAATTTTGTCCACATGAAGAGCAATCATAAAGAAAATTTTCACTAGGCACACGCCTTACAGTCTTGGTCTGTGGATGCAGATGTTTATATATATATATAAACATAAATAAACATACATCTATAAACTGAGGGAAATCTGAGTGGTGAGCAATTGAATTGTGCATCACTCATTTTGTATATTCTAGTTCTGTTATTATTATTATTGTTATTAATTATTCACTTCCTTTTGTATTTTGTTCAACTGTATGTCAACCACAAATTTTACTATATTTTCCCCCTTTCTCTCCCCCATCCCTCTGCAGTGTGGGAAGTGAGCAAGAGGCTGTGTGGTGTTTAGCTGCCTGCCAGCTTAAACCACAACACTTACTAAATGTAAATCATCTTTAATTATGCTTATATGTTCAGTCAGGGAAGAGACAACTCTTTTTGAAACATCACAGGGAACTAATATTTAAAAATTATTTTCAGCATATTTCTAATAACCTTTCAGTCAAAACCCCTTTGAACTAGAGTCCTAGAAACTTCACCTGTAAGAGTTTTAGATTTCAGGTATATATTTGCTTTCATTAGGTATGGGTTTGCAGAGAGGAGCTGCCTTTGATCTTATCAACATCACAACTCTGAATGTGCAAATTTTCAGGTGTACAGACCCATGCAAGGAAAACATCATCCCCTGAGTTCCTATTTGTGATGACCAAGTCAGATGCTGCAGTAGAAGAAGCCTTTTATTAAAATTAGCATAAGCAGAAGGGTAAGGACTTGGAAATCCAGAGATTAAATTTTGTTTTGCTATGTATATATGGCCCTGGGAAAAGATTTCATGTCCCAATAATTGCTTCTTGCAAGGGCTTTTTGGAGAAAGGGTTTTCCCTGGCTTTGTATATGTATTCTTGGTCTCAGTGCAGGTCTTCATTCTGTTTTGTCCAGTTGTGTCAACCCTGAGCTCCAGATGTGCATTTATTTTGCATCCAGGGATGGAAACCCTGTATAGAACATTTCATCACCTGTTTGTGTGGGAAAAGAACATCTTGTAAAGCCAAACTAAAAAATGACTGTGATATTCTACATGCCATCTAGATCAAGGGCCACAATTGTGGCACCTGTCACAAACTGCATTTGCTCCAGGAGATATTTGGTTTCTGAAACTCAGGTATTAATGACAATATCTCTACATGTTGTGTTCTGGATTTTATAAATATACAGACGCAAAAATGTAAGTAGCAAGTTACTTTGTGTATTGAAGAGTTTCAATGTGTTCTCTGCATCAGCAACACATATGAAAATTTATCAGAGAAGAAAGAATAAAGACTGAGAACAGTCTAAAACACGTCTGATCAGGGCAAGCACTATAAATCTTCAAACTGATATTCATGATCTGTTTAACTTTACTTTTCCACTGCACATGATACCACACCTCCCTGGGAGATGTGAGAAAATATGAAAAGTTGTCTTAAATTAATAATAAGTCTATAAATATATAAATAAATGTTATGTGTGTGTATATATGGAACTAAGATAACTGTTAGATGAGGTAACTGAGAAATAGACTTAGAAGGATTTTGTTCAAACTGCAATAGATCCTTGCTCTAAATATTGAAACTTTCCAAATTTAAAAAGCAATTTCTTCCCCCATTCTGCCAAAAAAATCTATAGTCCCCAGCAACTGAGACAGAGTCACAGTACCTGTCTGTACTTGGAGTTAAATTTGCACACATAAGCTTATTGAAGCAGTGTTGAGAATATTTCTTACCTAGTGACTTGCAGGTGTTCTGTAAGACAGGATTTACTTCATTTGCTGGATTGGCTCTCAGGCATTAAATTCCTTGAAAATTAGTTTTAGTGTGTGCACTTAGCAAATATGGGGAGACACTGGTCAAGTGGCCCTAAAGCTTCTTCTTCTTTCTTTTATTATCCTATGAAATGGGATTGCCTGGGAGAAATTCTGGTGCTTGGAGTTTAATGAAACCAAGTATGTGGGGTTTAATACATATAGATACTTAATTTCCACCACTCCCACTGACTTAATATTATCCTGTATTTTGTGTTCTGCAATTTCATAGGTTGAATAATTCGATAGAGCTTATGGCCAGAAGGTCATCTAGCCTGGCTGCTTGCATCTCATAACCCATTATATTTCATATGCATGGAGCATTTTAAGCTCAAAGACTACATTGAAGTGGAAGGTTTCCAGTCTTCAGAAGACTAAATCCTGTGCTGCAGACAGAGAACAGGAGGGAACAGAGGTAACAGCTGTGTCCAGGTGGCTGCAAACACAGAGAATGGATTTTTTGATGCTTCAGAAAAGAAGAAAAAGAACTATAAACACTGAAAGCTGATTGTGCATGAGGACCAAACTTTCTGAGTCATGATAGACTAGCTGGAATCTTGAAGTATGAGGATTAATTTTGTCCAGTTTTAATTATTGTCTGACTTTAGATTGACAGCCTAAAAGTAAATCCCAGACAAATTCATGGCTGTGCTGCCACCGAGCAGCTGTAGAAAGGGAGCAAGTACAACAATCCCAACATTCACCTCCCTTCTGTTTGCCAGGCTGGAAAATGGGGATAAAGAAACAGAATTCCTGTATAAAGCTCCTGAATAAGTCAGAGCTAAAGATTTTGAATACTGATATTGTCATTCAGAACTGCTTAAAATCTGTGATATCTCATCCCTATACAGCTGAGGTTCTGTCCTTTGCAGTCAGCTTGAGCAAAGGCTGTTAAATGAACATTTTGCCATAGCATTTGAAGTTTCAACATAAGCTCTAATTAAAAGGCATAAAAATCCTCTTGCCTATCCAAGGTTTCATTTTCATGGTTCCACAGGAGTGATTTAGAATAATTCTACTTTATAGACTGTATAATAAATAAGGCCAATCTCAAAATCTCAAAACAAACTGAAGTGAGGTAAGTAGGTTATAAATCTGGAGAATCTAGTCTGCAAAAGAGATGGAATTTTCATGGGTTTAATGTGTGATTAAATTATTTTTAGCTGAAGGAAAAAATAATCGTACAAGACAAATATCGAGATGCATAATTAATTTACTAAGGAGTGTACCATTCCAGATGTCTGTCATAAACCACAAAATCTGCAGCCTCTGCTCCTACTGTGGCAGGGGAGAGAGTTGCTGAAATGATTGACATCCTTGGAAGTTTTAACCCCTCCATCTTCCACCAATAATTTTTAAAATTATCACTGGAGGGGTATTAACACTGAAGTGCCAAGGATAATTTTGAATGTATAAACCTATTCCCAAATAAAATGGCATCTTCCAATGTGGTTTTCATTTAGTGAATGAAATCTTCCAGGCTTGAATATGACAGTGATAAAGGATAATAATGTGCAGCCATATCTTGAAATTCAATCCATTTCAGTATTCAACAAGCTATTGCCACCTGCTAGAAGAGGAAAATTCATCATTTTTCCTTACTCAATAAAATAAAATCAATAATTGTGGTGTGTTTCTTTCTCACCAGTGTTTCTTCCAAGGTATTCTAAACTGCATCTGCAATACTTTATTCTCTGTATATATAATTTTTATAATTATTTCTACTCTCATATGCACACCTGCAAAATTACATTATTTGAGAAGCTCGACTACCCTCCTCTTGCCTTCATAAATGTCTGACTAAATACACAGGGAATTTGGGGAGTGCAAAGAACTAAGAAATGCAACATTACCAAGAATAAAAAAACTTGAAACTTGACACCTGCCTGCAGTAATTGCACATTGTAAAAGAGCTCTGATTTCCAGGAGGACAAAATAATCTTTCAACACAACAGGTGAGTGTAAACTGTGGAGTGGATGATGTGGTGATTAAGGGCACAGCCCTGCCCTCCCAGGTCCTGTGTGGGTCATGCAGATTTTGAGCCAAAGAGGAACAGGTTGAGTGCAGGTGTCTGGGGAATGAGGAGGCAGCAGACGGAAGGGCTGACTTTGCTAATACTCCTACTAAAATTTAGCAAAATAATTTTGGTGACTTTTATGTTCATTGAAAACTTTGCAAACATGCAAATTTACATCAAATGGAGTGAAGGTTTTTTCTTAGGGAATTTTTTAATAAACATTCAAGTGGTTTTCTCCAGAGTTTCTGGAAATTATTAAAGTGGGAAGTGGTGTTATCTTTGTGAAGGAGAAGATGCTTGGGAAAAGGCACAAGCCTTTTCACTGGGATCTGTGTGATAGACTGCAGTGGAGACCATGTCAACAACATCTTCCCAGCAGTATTTTTACAGGGTTTCTGAGATTATTTTTTTTCCACTGCTGATGTGGAAATCGTAGAATCATGGAATCATCAAGGACTAAAAAGACTTACAAGTTCATCAAGTCCCATCATTAATCCACATTATATAGTCCACTGTTAAAACACGTCCCCAAGTGCCACATTGACAACAATTTTTTTAACATTTCCAGGGATGGTGATTGCACTACTTCCCTGGGCAGCCTATTCCAATGATTGGCCACCTTTTCAGTGAAGAAATTATCCTCTTGTGAAAATAGTTTTGTGGACATGAATCATAGAGTGAACTCAAAATTTGCCATCAAACTGTAGGTGAGTGACTGCTCTAGAAGGACTGAGAATTTACCACTACTCTTAAGTAACATGGAGTTTCCAGAAAGGACTGGGATTTTAATATTAACTATGCTGCCATTTTACCCAAATGCAGCAACACCCATATTTTTCAAGCAAGCGACTCAATTTCATATTGCTGCTCTGAATCAGGCAGAAATGAGCAAGAATTGGTGTTACAAGTAGCTGCAGATGGTATGTAAGTGATCAAACTGTTCAACAATGCATCCATTTAGAGATATCTTTTAAGGCTTTAGCCTTGATTGGCACATTTGCTATTGAAAAATGGCTTAGAAAAGCTATTTCTTACAAAAACATTTCATACAATCCAAAACAAAGTATGATCATAAGCAAAAGAGCAACAGCAACAATTTGGTCAATCTGAAACTATTTGCTATGATCAGAATTAATATGATGCATGTGGCTCTAAATTTGAATCTCCAGCATTTTACAAGGATAATACTTCTGCTGGTAACAAAATTTGTACACACACAAACTGCCAGATCTTTTCTTAAAGTCAAAGCCAAGATCAATCTTTTCTTATCTACTTGTTAATGACATGTACACTGTGGGTAAATATCACTCACAGTTCAGAGACCTTTGATATTTAGTCTCTGCACCGTATGTGGAAATCCTGGGGATGGAATCTCATGCAATCAGACTCTGTTAGGAAATTTGGATTTAGAAACTGAAAGCTTATCAACAAGGAGATACCTAATCTAAGTATTGCTGGGTCTTTCTATGGTGTCTCTAGTTCATTTTCTATCCAGCTTCCTTACTCTAATAATGATATATTGACAGCTGGATTGATCTCAGCTGAGAGTCTAACACATCTGAAAATTTTCAGAGTGAGAGCAGGAGTCATTCTGACAAGAATTGAAAGGTCTCCACCGCAATGCTGTTGGCTAAAGAAGGTGATAGGAATCATGCTGATGTAAAATATCCCTACTCTTAATCATCATCTTTAATTACATATCAGCCTCTGACCTTTCTGGACATCATTTGACAATTACTTTAAGGCACCCTGCAGATCATGAAATTTCCCATAAGTGCTTTAGGAAAAAATATACATTCTTTCTCCAAAAAATAGATTTTGGTTAAAGTTTCTTTCTGAAATTGTCTTTATGAATGAAAAAACTACAGAAAGATGTGGACTTCCAGGTGAATCTGAAAAATAATTATAAGCAGACTTAGGGGTTTCACCGGGTGCTTTTTAAACTTTTTTTGATTGAGCTGTTTTACAGAAAAAAAAAATCCATGCATCAAAAGGACAAAATAAGGAATCAGAATAATTATTAATATTTTTTTACAAAGTAAAATATATGCAAAATTTTTAATTGTTGAGTTATAAGTAAAGGTAGCAAACTTTTTCTTGACTAATGTAGACAAAAAGGTAAGCATATTTTTGAATACAAGTGGGTTTTAAAGCTAAATTCAAACTAAAACCAAATTATTGGCTTAATTAAATAAGTATCAGGTCAAAAGTCTGGAAAAGGTGATTGGTACCAAGGAATGGAAGGAATGTTGTCAAGGAACAAACAGATATTAATGGCCAAAGAGAGAAATATTATAATGTACCACAAAGTCATGGTAATTTGGTTTTTGGTAATTAATCAGGACTTGAGTTTTAATTCTCAGACTGATCTTAAGAAGGTTTTTTAAGTATTTTTTCTTCTCACATCTGAATCGGTAGAGAATAACTGTTTTGTAGGAGGCAGAATCAGACCAGAGGTGGTTTTGTCCATTATTTATTGTCTGCATAGCTCATTCCTGTGTTTTCATTTCACAAGTAAGACATTTGGTGAAATTCATGAAGTGCAATATGTTCTGCAAAAAGACAAATGAAAGATCAAAAGCTTTATGAGTCCACTGTGGAAATATTTACTGTGATTGTAGTGGAGATGCTTTAGTACAGTTTAAACTTCTTCCTCGGCTATGATCTAAATTCCTTTGTCATGTTTGTGGCCTACAGGGAGATTTTTTTCTGATGGGTTTAGAGATTTCCAGACTGTGAGTGGTTGGAAGAGCTCTGAGCAGATATGATCTCCCCATATAAGTTTAATGTATAATTAAACAAGTCATTTAATCATATTGTTCATCGATCTCCCCCCCAGTTTCTAGGGCAGGATGGCCTGTAACACAATTGTGCCTGTGATTGTGGAAGTAAATCTTGTGATCTATCTGAATGCTTCTTTTACAAGAATCTACTCCCCTGGAAAAGTGCCTTGTTGGATAAAATTCCCCTTTTAATTATTTAGGTAGGTATCGTGAGTGTTCTCCTCAAAGTAAAAATATTGGTGTCCAAGGACATGGCTGGATAACACAATTTTTCATGATGTGTTTTGGATGTGTTCATGGAAACAGATGTGTTGGTTTGCAGGTTTTTCATAGATTTCAGTTGGTAGGTTGTTGGTTTTGTTTCTGTCTTTAGTGTTTAAAAAATGAAAATCATACTAAAGGATTCCTGACCAATGTAAAGATGTTTGTTACTGAAACAACAATGGAAGTCAACAAAAAATCCAGATTTCTATAACAGGTGGTAAACTTATAATCTTTTTATCTTAGATACAACACAAACTTCATGGTATGATAGCTAAAAAAAAAATCTGCATTAACTTCGATATAAACAACTTATTTCAGATTAGAGATATAACCTATAAATAGAAACTGTTATGATGATCCTTATTAAAAAAAAAAAAGAGAGAAAAGCTGTAGACAACTATCAAGTATGGAATTTAAAGAAATATTCCACAATTACCAGCAGCACCTGGCAAAATGTGACCAAGCCCTGAATGTGAACCCATCTAAAATGCCCTCACTGGTGCTCTACCCACTTTTCAGGATAAGACTTTACTGAGATCATTTCTGTGCTTTTATATGTAAGTTAAATAGTGTGACATCCAAATAAGAATATCCAAACAGGCAGAGACATGAGTTCTGGAAGAGCCTGGGTTCTGGAAGCAGGATGGATACAAAAATTAATAGTCTTGTAGGCAGTTTGGAAAATTTAACTTCAAACCAAATTAATCTCTCCAAACATATGGATAAATCCTGTTCAGATGAAGCAAAAAATAAAGGGGGACGGGGGGGAAAGGTAGCAAATGAAAAACTGAATGCTTAAAGAGAAAAACTAATTTATTTTCTTTCTTGTCCTCTCTGGTTGAAAACCAGCCCTAGATAAACAGTTTATGATAACTCCTATTTTTGCTTCTGTTTGCTTCATTTTGTTTAGGTACCTTAGAAAAAGTGGGTTGTGTAGGCTTTTGGGGGAACAATATGATTCAGGGATATTGTGAGGATCACATAGAGCCGTATGAGCTCCCAGCACCACCAAAGGTACAAACGGGTTCAGACCTGCTCAGACACAGGGATGTCTGGCAGCCAGGGTTAAATGTACTAAATTCTAAAGGTACTGAGGAAGCAATTGCTGATGTTGTTGCCCTGGTGATTTTTTTTCTTTTTTGCTTTTTACAAATGTCCATAAGAGAACTTTTCATTCAAGAATGAAATGACAAGAGAAAAATGACACATTTTGTTTCAGAAAAACTATTCCCTCCCTCCTCCACCCCCTATGTCCCCACTCCAAGTTTTACACTTAGCTCAAATTTTATTGTTGTTTCTGTTGTTCTGTTGCTACCATCACTGTTTTTTTACCAATTTGGCAGCTAACTCTAAAAAAAAAGATCCATTTTTCACAAAGCTTGACCCAGGAATATAAGTTGGTGCTGGGCTTTAACCAAAACACGAGGCTCTCAATGTTCCCTTCTTGGTGGGTGCTCAGGAAGGATCTGTCCTCCACCATCCTGTGCATCCTTTATTGCTGCTGCAACAAGGGTGATAATGTGTGTCAAGCCTGGAGGGAGCTGATCCAGGCTGTAGCTGAGCCACACACTCAGCTACAGCCTGCTGTCAATTTTACCTGCCCACAACTCCTCCCGAAGGCCTGAGCCTGCCAGAGTTCACAAAAAACAGGACAAACAGTGCTGCTTCCTTTTCTTATTGTTATTATTTTTTCATAAGGCAATTCAGGTGCTCACAAAACAGGTTGAGCTGGGAGAGAAGGCAAATGACAAGTGATAAGGGGTCGCCTGCGAAAAGAGAACTTTTGTCTTGCTATTTGCACATACAAGTGGAATTCGTAGTTAAATGGAACAGAACAAGGAGAGAATAAATTCTCTCTGATTTATACTTTGTGTGGGACAATTTTGGGATCTTAGATGTCAGGTGTTAAACTGATTTTCAAGCTATTAGGAAGACAACATTCACACACATCCTTGTGCCTGTGGGAGTGACACACCAGGTTATTGGGAAACACAAAGATTTTTCCTGCCTTTTGCAACCCTGTTCAGAAGGGAGATATTGGCTATAAGAAATCAGGCCCTTATTTGAACCTGGTGAATATTACGTCCCTCTTGAAGATAACAAGCAAGGTGTCTCTGCACAAAATGTCTTCGGTCATTGGTAATTTTCTGTGCCTTTGACTCTGCAGTGTGTTGATGAGAAGTTTGACATCATCTCTAGGGGGAAAATTCTAACTGATATCCTGTTCCAAGAAGCCTTAAAAAAAAAAAAAAAGAAAGAAAAAAGGAAGAAGAAATAAAAAAGATGATTTTCTGTACAAAACATGCCTTAGCACCTTAGGCATTGCAAGGATCCCAAGCCAATGTGCTGAGCCAGAGCATAGCAACCGTCACCAGGGAAAATGTCAAAACTCTGTGACATGCAAAAAAAGAAAAGAAAGCAGGCAACTGGGGAAAGTTCCAACTTCCCTTACATCTCTCAGAAATTATTTAATTCCCACCTCTGGTGGATAAAATGCAGTTATATTGCACTGAATCTAACATGATAAAAAAGGGAAAAAAATCATGTGCTTGAAAATATATGAAGTCATTGAAAATATTTGTAGAGGGAGATGTAAACTTTGAAAAAGCAAAAAGTGAAAACTCATATTTTGGTAGTGTAATGCAAAAAAATATGCTAGTTGTCTTCCACAATATGTTTGCTCCCTAAATAATAAGTCTTCTTTTTGCACCTCAGATCTCCAAAGAGCAAGAAGCATTTGCTCTTCCTTAATGGCTACAAAGCTTAAGGCATGTACTGTTTAAAACAGATACTGGAGAGGGATTTTGTCAAACTTGCAACATTTGATGTTCTTTTAGTCCTTGCTTAGGGGATGATGTGGAAAACCTCATATTTTACTTTTAATATTGTTTTTAAGCAAAGATGTACCCTGACAGAATCCCATGGCAGCAATCAGCCCATATGCACATCACATATAAGAACATGAGGACATGCATCAACTGCTTAACTATGTGACCAGTTTTCTTCTGAGATTTTTTTTCCCTTTCTTTTACCCATGATCAAGGAATTTGACTGCATGCAGCCTTTTTTGACTTAGAGGTACCATTTCATGTCAAATGAAGAAATGAAAGAATGAAATCGTTATACCACTGCCTAAAGCTGGAGAGGGACTTTTAACAAGGGCATGGATGGATAGGAGAAGGGTGAACAGCTTTAAACTTGAAGACTGCAGATTTAGATTAGATATAATGAAAAAAATCTTTAATGTGGGGGTGGTGAGGCCCTGGCACAGGATGCCCAGAGAAGCTGTGGCTGCCCCATCCCTGGAAGTGTTCAAGGCCAGGTGGGATGGGGCTTGGAGCAACCTGGGACAGTGGAAGGTGTCCCTGCCCATGGCAGAGAAGTTGACACTAGATAACTTTTTGAGTTCCTTCCCACCCAAACCATTTTGTGACTCAGTGCTGTTTCTTCTTGGCAAGCCCAGTTTATTTATCCTGTAGGAGCCTTGCATTATTGTCTTCTAAGCAGGAATTAACAATATGACAAGCTGAGGCCAGCTTTTTACTTGGGCATTAGGGTACCCAAAGTAGATGTTCTGACTCTTTCCATTCCTCCAGTACTAAAAGATTTAAAATCTGTGAGCAATTTTCATTGTTCAACCTGGAGAATCTTTTCCATTAACTCTGCCAAAGAAAATTGAGGACATATTGAAACACTGTTTTGTATTTTTTTTTTTCTTCATTTAGTGCTTATCTTATAATTCTTTACTTTCCTTTTGAATCATTGTCTACTCAACTTTGACACTGTTATTAACTAAATTAAAAATCTTGAGGTAAAATACTCAGAACAGGGAAGAGAACTGACCGGGCAATTTTGAACTCCAATTTTGAAAACAAGGTTGATCTGCTGGAAACAAAGTATGAGGAAAATCTCACTTTTTAAAATCTGTAAATTTAGACTATAATTAGTTAAATAGAATGTGAAAAGAGGTGTTTATTAAGAGAATATCTTATAACTGTAGAGTTAAAAAAATGTCACATCCCTTTTTGATATAGCTCTTCTTTAATAAAAACCCTACTATTTCTCCTAATATTTTTTTTAACCTTTGCATCCTCCAGACTCGCAGGAGACATTGTATGAAATAGTTACATTTACCAAAGTTTATCTTCTGTACGTGTGTACAGTCATTAATATTTTATAAGATTTTTTCCAATTCAGAATTGAGAAAACCCGTTAAAACATCTTAACTTACAGTCCTCATCAATCTCTAAATGTGAGACCATTTTAAAATAAACATAGAGATTACAGTGGGGAGAAGATAAGTAAACAAGCAATCTTGCTCTGAGCTGTTCAAAATTGCTCATGTTACAGCAAATTTTCTGTCTTCTTGTTACAGTACTGATGAATGAATGGTCCTGGGAACGCAAAAGAGAGAAAGTTTGGAACACACCAAGAAGCATATCTGGATAATTCCCTGCAACTGGAAATCATTGAGACAAATTCTGTGACTACATCCAATCAGAAACACAATAATTTTATGGCTATTAACACCACAAACTAAATCTCTAAGGAATGGTAATCAAATATCACACTTCGAGGCATAACCTAATTGTCTAGCAGGTCAGGAAATTATGTGTTGCTCCTATGTTTCACAAATGCTTAGATGCCCTCTGAGTTTTCATCTTTTTTCCTGAAAATAAAAGGCAAAACCCGAGAACTGAATGAACACCCATTGTTGGATGGAGTAAAGAAGAAATCCAGCTTTGTAAGGGATGAGGTAAATGGTGTATTAATGTAAATCTCCTTTTCCTGGATAAGTCCACTATTTAATACCTAACACCTTTTCACTGTATCATATTCCTAAATAACTTAAATTAGAGCTGTGCCCGAGAGAAATTAAAAGAGATATGAAGAATCAAGGAGTGTTATTTCAGGATTGCTGGCAGAAATTTTCCTATACAAGAGAGTTTTCTTCTATTCAGTTCCCTTGGTGGGTAAAATCAGAGATGATGATGTGACCCCAGCTTTCCAGGGTGAAACTGTTATGACAATTAATTGGGAAAAGAGAAGGACATGTCAGGACAGATCCCCATCTCTATACAGGAACATATATTGGGGGCTGTATCCAATTTTTCTTTCTTAAAAGGCACAGAAAGAAGAAAAGAAAGGAGAAAGCATCTTGCCTTAATGTTAGGATGCCTCTATTTCATTGTTTGCCTACAGGGCTGCCCTGAATCCTTGATCCCATTCCATCATAATACAAGCAGCAATCATTTTTTCTTCAAAGGACAAAGTGTGGCCACTTATTGGGAAAAAAAAAAAAAAAAAAAAAAAAAAAAAAGGAAAAGATATGCCTCTCCTAGCTCAGAAGGTCTTTACTAGGAAAAACCACCATTTGTGGGAGATTTGCAAGGACACATCTAAGTAGTGGTTATCAGGAGCTGGGAGGGTCTGTGAGAGAAAGGTCAAGTCTATACATATCCTAAGCATTTGCTACTTGCTGTTGCCAGGCAAAGGTTAGCAGGCTAAATGAACCTTATGTCTAACCCCATGTGGTATTTTTTGTGTTCTTATCTGAACTCCTGTCATGCTGAGCAGAGCAGCTCACACCTGACATTTTTCCCTTTATGGCCTTTTAAGCTACTAAGTCTGATTGGTACAGCATCCTTAGGGAGTGGGAAGATGCGGGGCAGGGGGGAGAAGGGGGCAGGCACTTGTAAGTCAGGAAAAGGATATCTCTCCCCCATAGGCTTTCAGTCATCTACACTGCTGCTTCTCCCTGTACCTTCCCTCAGTGACTAAAATCTGAGGTGGCACTCTGATCTTCAGCCTTCAGGATCAGTGATTTTGGTGGATGCCCACAAAAAGATAAAAAAAAAAAAACCCGAAAAACAATGAGAATCTCTCTTTGTTAATGAAACATTTAAATCTTAGATTTTAATCACATGTCAGGATGCTCAAAGTTAAGGTTGCCACAGCAACACTACAATAAAGCTCTTTGTGCAGAGCAGTTAGTGAAACGCATAGTTTAATTAAAAATTGTCTCAATTAACTGACAGTTTTCATCCCCTCAAATCCTGCTCTCTCCTTCTCCCTCTCTGAAATGTCATTGAAATGGGGCCAAGGACAGGAACCGTGGTGGCAGAGCCAGGCAGGCAGGGCCTGAGTTTGGGTCATGGTGTCAGAGGCCAGTGCAATGCACATAAACTTTGCTTTCCACCTGTGCATATCTCTAAATTCATCATGAGCTGGCAGAAACAAAATATTTGCTAGAGTCTATGTGGGAAAAAAACCTCAAATTCTGTCCTGCTTTCTGCCTCTGTGAAGGGTCTTCTGCTGATGTTGGGATGTTTTGGGGACATAAAATATAGAAAAGTGCAAAGAAAAAATGGGAACAACATCTAGGGTAGCAGCATTGGTCAGTGCTTAGATGATCATAAATAGCAAGCACTCACTGACCATCAGTGGCATCAGTCAACTGATCTGTCTCAAAAGAGAAAAGAAATTGGGATGATACTGCTACTTCCTGCAAAATGATACCAGTTGCTCAGTTTTTACAGGAAAAGCACATTGGGATCCTCAAAGGGCAATTATTAGAGAAATGTCTCATTAGCACGACAAGGAGATTTTGCCTTGTGCTTTGTGCAAGGCAGGTGTCACTTCATGTCCCCCCTCACCTCCCTGTTTGGTTCCTGCTGTGCTTTGCTGCCCCTTGGTGAATCACTGGTGTCCCATGCCAGCAGCAGCAGGTTACACCTGGCTCAGTCCTGGTGCTGTTGGAGCAGCAGGACACGGTGAGTGCTGGGCCATTCAGCATCCACCTTCCCCTTTCCACTCCCCAGGCTGAGGTCAGAGCCTCCTGCTCATAGGCAGCAGCCATGGCAGAGCAGCCCTTTAAAAGACCACAGGAGAAGCAGATTTGACGTGGACTCATGGGGAAGGAGCCGACAGAAATGAGAAGAGGCAGCCAAAGGTCACTCTGGCCTGCCAGCTGTAAAAACAATCCAAGTGACATGGCAATAAAATCCAGGCTTGGGAGCAACCTCCTCCAGCTCCTAATGGCGCACTCGCTTACCCCTCCGCGCTCCCGCGAGCCGCCTGCGGAATGCCAACACGGAGAGTAAGGAAAGCAGCAGGAGGCATAAGGCAGGGAGCAAGGGTTGCACAGGGGGAGAGGAAACTCTGTCTGGCAAAAGCCAGGGATGATGGGGGGGCAGCCACTGCAGGACGCAGAGATCCAGCTTTTTAAGCACATTTCAGCAGAGCACGTTTGCTCCTAAGAAATCTAATATCCTTTGGGTCAGTGCAGGCCAACTGTTAGATATAAAGAATTCATAGCACTTGCAATCCCCAGATGAACCATTTTCAATTCTTCATGTTTCTGAAAAGCTGTTGTGTTGATCTATCAGCAGTGGCTGTGCTCCATAACGAGGGCTGTCTCCTGCCTTAATGCCAAAGTGTAAATATTGCATTGCAGCAAGCAGCAGTAGATAATGCATAATAATGAGCTGGGTTTGTTAGATGATGCTCTAACCAGAGCTCTTGGAAACAATGCATCAAGTTTAAAAAAACAAAACTAAAACTAAAGACAGAGAGCAAAAAAAAAAAATCTTTTATCCAGAAAAATAAAATAGCCTTTGTATTGGGTGTAGAAGTGAAGTAATCACAATTTGGAAAAATAGATAACATGGTCAGAAACATGAAGACAAGGCTAAAATACTGATTCTGATTTGATAAGCCATTGGAGTCATCAGTATAAATTCACTTAGACACCAGCAGAGCTCTAAACAGAGTTGAATTTTCATGCTGGATAAATGTATGTTTTTGTATGGTCTCTCTTAAATAATGAGGCAGGAATTCTAGCATATGATTACACATGGTGAAAAGAAATATTGTTTGAGCCAATAGTAATCAAGTGTGAGTTTCAGGATTTTCATAGCTAATTTTACCAATTCTCATCAGTAACACATTTTTCCCTCCCTCGAAAGGCAAGGTAGAGCACTGTAATGGGTGTCAATCTCCTCGCTTTGTAACCCACAAGCACTTTAGAAATCACTGAACCACTGTTTGGCAGAGGCCAACGAAATCACATGAATGCAGTGTGAGTTATCTGGTTCATGTATCTCCATCCAAGAATTTTAACAATGTGGGCCAAAACGAAGGGCAGTTTATTCTCTTTTTCATGCATGATATGCTAAAATGTCTGTGGCAGGAAACAAGCCAGTGGCCAGCGTTCAAGTTTCTCACTGCTGA
The DNA here is from genome assembly GCA_013399945.1 of Ploceus nigricollis. Taxonomy (NCBI): domain Eukaryota; kingdom Metazoa; phylum Chordata; class Aves; order Passeriformes; family Ploceidae; genus Ploceus; species Ploceus nigricollis. The sequence continues at coordinate 215,140 of VXBC01010540.1, forward strand.
GGGGATGTGATGTTTGCAGGCGCCCACATGGATCCCACCTGGCTCCATGATGCTCCCTTGCCTGTGCAGCTCTCAGAACTCAGGATTGAGGGCTGACAAGTTGCTAAATATCATCAGTTTTCATGGCAAGCAGTAGGAGCTGGTGGAGTTCTGCATCTCTCAGGATTCAGCTCCGAAGGTGCCAGTAGTTTTACAATTCCACCCGCTAAGGAACAGGCTGAGGAAACATTTTGTACAGATCAGCACACAGACTAGGCAGCAACATCTCTTACTCATAGCAGGACAAGGATCTATAATGCCAGAGGCTCTGCAGGATGCATTTTCTCACAGGCTGTGATAGTGCTGTTTCCAGGTGTTTATTCCTTTCTGAGGTGTCCAGGAGAACAAGGATTTGGCAGGTAGTCTGTTATTTAAAGATTTTTCATAATTAACTTTGCACTGAAGAAATTGGTTTATACAAACCCAGTTCAATCGTGGGAAAACCCAGAAAGCCCAATAGTACCTAAATCTTTGAAATATCTGTGCTAAGTCTGGGATTTGTCTCATCCAAATTTGACCATCTAAGATTAGGCACCTTTACCAATCATCCAGGTTTACTCACTAGTGCTTACAGGAGTAATATATCAAAGGCAAAGGTCTAACTGTTTCTTTTGACCCTACATATCTACTTTTGGCCAATAATAAATCACCTAAACACACTACAAAATTCTTCTCCACTTCATTTTAAAATCTTCTACACAGATTTTTTTTCCCCCAGCACAAATTAAATAGGAATACAATGGAGTATGAACTCCAAGGGGATTATTTAGCATTAGCAATGAGACGAGCTCCAGTGGTAGATCATATGCCCCAGGAATTCAGTTGATAAAAAGAATTTTGCTTCAGAAAACAATACAGTTCAAGCCATGACTTCAAAAGTATAACAGCAAACCGGCAACATTTAATGTGGGATGCTTTAAATGGATTAAACCAGGGAATAAATTTATCAATGTTATCAGGAAGCCTAACAATAGAATCTAGTGGCTTCCTGGGTGTATGGATTCAATTTTATCCAGACAAAGCAGTAAAGAAACAGGAGTGATTAAAAAACAAACAAAAACTAAACCCTAAAAAAAGAACAAAAGAAATCCACAAGTAACTGAACATCATATTTCCTATTTTTCATTTCTCATTGTAAAGGAAATTTCTTTTAAGCACACCTGATGGGGAAAAAGACTCCTTGAGCTTGGGTACTACCACTAACCACTATGCAAGAACCCTAAAGCTTATCAGACACAACTTAAAACAGATTACTTTTTTTTCAATAGTACTTTTCTTATACATTAAGAATAGTCAGCTAAAAACCAAGAGGAACATTGAAAGTCAAGACTAAATGCAATTTATAACTGGTAGTATGGACATAAAATACTACAAAATGCTTCAATTTATTTTTCCACACGAAATTGGTGTATTTTACGTACTGGACTGGAAACTAAATGGTTGCTATTATCCTGACTATTGCTATTTGGTAGTATGACCTTCTAGTAGAAAAAAAAAAATCCCTCAACTAATTCTATGCAATGTCTTCAGCTGTGAGAGTGTAAAACACTTGAATATAGAGTATCTTTTACCCAAGAGTGGCAGAGTAATTCTGTTGCTGCTTTTCTCACTCTGTTTATTTTTTATCATGTGAATCTTCAAATAAGAGACAACAACAACTTATAGGTTATATCTTTATCTGTACATTCCTTTGAGCTAAAACAGAATAGACTTCACTCATCCTCCTGCATCCTAAGTCAGCAGTTCACCATCCTTGAGAGTTTACTCACCATATCAAAATTTAGTTACTATCTTTGCTTTGATAAGCAAGACACACTTTAGAAACAGAACCATTTTTGTTCCAGAATGCTTCATCAGTTAAAAACACAGAGAGATTTCAGATACAATGTGATTATGGAAAACTGTTCTTTAAATCTACTAAGAGCAATCAAGCATTTTATTTTCCAATGTTCTTTCTTTATAGGTTGTGTCAAATACCAAATCTCCCTGGAGTCTGAGAGTGCTTTATTTGATAGAAAAACTAGATTTGTCTTAATCATTGTGTCTCAAACAAAGAGAGATATCTGATGTCACAGATATATATTTTTAAATTATCCATGAGTACTCTTAAGTATTTCCAAATTATTATTTGTATGCCTTAATAGCATTCAAGTTTCAATTTTAGTGCCAGAAAAAATCCTATATAAAATAGTCTTCTGTGATTTCCACTGGTCGAAATGTAGAACTAGTAAATTTGTAGCCTTTTCAACTTGTCTAAAAACTTATTTAGGCATTTAGGCATTTAGTTTTGTGTTTAAAGTACTCTGGATTCTGTCCAGTGTCTCCTGCTGTGAGTGGAACGCTTACATAAATTCACATATGTCTTTAAAGGAAAAAAATTTGCTTTGGGAATGCTAAACATCCGTAGAAATTAATGAGTTCTGTTTAAAATACTGTCAAAGGTTCATCTGGGAAAATACACATCACTTGGATAACTTAAGATCAGCTCCTGTATTAAAACAGAAGACATTTCACTGCTGGATTCTGAGAAAATAATGAAGCTTTGCGTTCAAAACCTGTGTGGAAGCCAAGAAATTTTCAGTTTTATTATCAGATCAGCTAATGACTCCCAAGGTGGCCACAAGAGCTTAATACATCTCTCTCTGTCTTTGTTTGTATATGTATTTTTGTAGTACATTACTATCTTGAAAAAGAACTAAAATGCACAGTACATTTGCTTTCTCTTGCAAATTTCTCAGGGAAAAAACTATCCCAATCCAAAACAAAAATTCCTCTTTTGTCAAAACCAAAATAAAAAGATAAAAAAATAAAAGCAACAGTGAAATGTTTTATGTGAGGAATATCTTAGATTTTGAGCTTATCAGAAAAATGTCCATGATATCTGCATTTGAAGGATAAAAATATCAGAATGAACCGTTTCATGAGAAAAATTATTCAATTAAAGCAAGAGCTTTCCAGTTAATTGGTATTAGTATTGAAATCCCAGAACCACTTCTAGCAGGTATCCATTTCTGAATTTCACCAAATTATTTTGTTACTGCAAATTGGTTTTACCATTCATTATTGCTCTGCCTGGGAGGAATGGAAGAAAAATTACTGCACAAATAGTCTATTAAAAAGTTATGTTTACCTGCTCATAAAACATAGTATGTTTTATGAGTGAATTTAGTATGTTTTAAAACATAAAATTGTGTGTACTAGTTAAAAGTTTTGGGTGGCAATACTGTTTAATATTTAGTATCTGCAGACATTAATAACAAAAAGTTATTGCTGACAGTATGACACACATGAAATTAATTTTATTTATAAAACAAGTGGAGAAACCATTGTCCTCAGAACACTTTCTGTCAGAAAACACCCAAGTGTATAACTGAGACAACCATTAATACTGGGTTTGAGCTTATATTTCTAGAAAAACTGAGCACAACTCTGTATCAAACTGCTCTTTGTTGTCAATAGACCCTGGAAGCATCATGTGTCTTCCAGCCTCTGCAAAAGGAAGGGTAATAGAGAAAGAAAAAGATGTTCCTTTGCTGTCAGAGTGCATCACGCTTCTTCTCCATCCTGCAAAGTGGAACCTGTGGCTTGAGGAGCTCTGATTGTCACATTGGGCAATTGGGCAATTGCTGGTGGTTTCACAAGGCATTTGTATGAATGCCTCCAGCGAGCTGTGAGATAGCAGGAGTTCATCCGTGGGCTGCTGGAGCAATTCTAGGCATCAGTCGAAGGCAGAGAGTATAAAATATTTAAATTGCCTTTTTCATCTCCAGAATATCAAGGAAAGTAGCTGCACACTCTGGAGAATGAGTACTCAGTATCTGCTGCTACCACCTGATGAGCCTCTGGTATCACTAGATCTTTTACATTTACTGAAATTGTTGCTTACACAGTGTGATTTCCTTTCCCACCCCCTAACACAGAGCATTTTATTAACAGTTTGTGGATTTGCCAGTATACCAGGATCTCAATATTTCAGATCCATGTTTTATGATATTATGTCTTGCATAGAAAAGTTCCTAAGGTGAATATTAAAATATGTAATGATACATGGGAAAAGTAAAGAAAGCTGAATGCCAATGCACTCTTCTTATTAATTTCAATATTCAGACAACCTGCTTCCGTCTCCAAAAGAAAATGCAGAACAAATTTGAAAGTTGGTTGGGCAATGGGCCTTTGAAAGACAATGTTGGACATTTTGCTCAGAAGTGTCCACCCTGGCATTCAGAATTCCAACTGAAGTGTTCACAGCTCCTTTAGAGTCACACAAGATATCTAAGTAGTGTCAGACTCACTACAGTGTTATGTTGATACCAGAAAAAATATTTTGAAAATCAAGGTGTTTTAGTGATGATGTAGAAACTTCTGTCAGTGACATATTCTTTCTTCTTTTTGAGCTGTAGATTGGTTAGGTCTCTAGCTAGATAATTGTTCTGACTTCCGTAAATGAAATTGTTTGTACATCTGACCTGATCTGGAATAATTTTTTTCCAGGATGAAACAGCTGATGGTTGGATCTTCTTGGGTTAGCTGAACAATGGAAACAATCTCTTCTAAACTGTCCATTGCTGAGAAAGTATCAAAGCAGAAGAAAACATTCATAGGTGAGCAACATCAAGGCTCTGACTTGACCAGAGTGCCTGATTGTTGTGGTTTAATTCCATCTGGCAGCTCAGGCCACACAGACACTCACCCTGGTGAGATGGGGAGAGAATAAAAGTATATAATAAAAGAGTATAAAAGTGAGAAAATCCATGGATGGATTTAGAGAAATTTCCAGAGGTATAGCAAAGCCACACAAGTAAAGCCAACAAACCTGGAGGGTTGCTGTAGGTGTCCTGCAGCCTGTTCTGAGACTCTGACCACAAAACTCTAGTACCTCTCAAAAATATATATTTCATTGGTATATCTAGAGTAAATGGACTGGACAACACAGGAAAAGTAACACTTAGGAATGTGAGCAAGGCCTGGGTAAAAAGTGTGTGAAGAAAAGATATTGCTTAATGATTTAGAATTCACATATTATGATAGAACAACATGATCACTCAACAAGGCAAGAAAAAACAGATTTTTATAGCCAAAACAACACTGCCCATAAAATTCTGACATATCAATTTGACATTGTTATTTGCTTCTCCTCTGGATTTCGAGACTGATGCTGTTTATGCATTTCCAAAAACATCTTGAATTAATATTCAGTGTTTACTGAGCCCACTGGATTTCCAGATATAATTTGCATTCATTCATAGCAGCAGAGGCCTTGGGAGAGCCAGTACCAAAGAATTAAACAGTAAAACAAATGCTTTGATCTGTTAAAAAATAGGGTCTCCTTCAGCTTTACGATATGATCATCTGTGAAAAGAAGCAAAAATAAATTAGTCACCTCTTTTCTTTATTCCATTAAGAAATAAAACAATGTAACTCCAGTTAAGAGGATATGTTAATGGCAGCACATTTGAATATCAGTGCTTACTGATTATTTGACAATTTTCCATGATGAAATCTTCAGCCTCACCAGGCTCATTATTAAGGGCTTCTGAAGCCAAATATCCAGCAAAAAAGGATGCATTTGTAACATTAAAAGGTGCATTGAGTGATCTGAGATCCAAGCCTGTCCCAGAAAGAAACCTTTTTTGGTAACCTTTTTTATAACTCTGGAGAAGTCATTTAATCTGCTTGTGCCTGTTTTTTGTCTAGTAAATGTCTTGTTTGTTTACAGATGAGATTGTAGCAGGAAAGATTGAGAGCTGTTGTGTAAACTCATATCTATACAGCAGATGTTAGAATTAGCCAATTCTGCCTGTTAGGGTCTTTTTCTTCTGCAAATAAATAGTGAACTTGACCTAGCAGCCTTCACCCTAAAATTCCAACAGAAAAGAAATTCATAAACATTTATATATAACACTTCACATTGCCCTTGTGTGTGCTGCCTTCCCTCTGAGAGTAGGACCAGTGTTACAAACCTTACATGGTCAGAGAGAGGTTCCAGCAATCCTCACACAATGAAGCTGTATGCTAACATCCCACACCAAATTTCTCTATGATGGACCAGAGTGAATTTTCAACATCAGCAATATCTGAATATTAATGAGGCCATGTCATCAACTCACTGTGTTCACTGAAGTCATTGAAAGCCATGACCTGATTAAGATAAACTGAGGGCTGCCTTGTTGTAAGAGCACAGTTTCCATCACCAGAATGCTGGAGATACCTCACACTCCTATTTTGGAATCTCTAAATTATACCCTGGACTAGGTCTTGGACCAAAGTCTTCACCAAGAAAAAATTACAAAATACCTATAATAGTTTGTATCCCTTAATATAAAGTTTGAATAAGTGTTTCATATTCTCTGAGCATCTTTCTTAGTTAAGTGACTGCTGGATGTGGTGCTATTAGATGGAATTGCAAAGCAACTTTTTACTTCAATGAAAATAAACTATTTGTAAGGTAAAGAGCTTCTGCATCCGTGAAATAATAGTTTAACAGTGGTGCACAAGTTAGGTAAATAATGAAAGACATTGTCAAATGTATTAGAAAATATTGAGAAATTCATGAAATGTATTATTCAGTCAATGTAATGCTATCTATCTCTGTGGGGATTTGTACCACAAAAGTATCTGACAGCCTCTAGAGTAACCATATTTTTTAGTGTTAAATTATTAATGGTGCTTTTATGCCTGAGGCCTTATGGAATACTACATTTTTCCTTTTATCCAAGGATCTCATCATGATTCACAAAAGTTAAACTTCAGAATATCCTGTAAAGAAACAACCTGTACAGTATCCTTGTACTGTATGCAACTATAGACATAAGCCCAGCACTCACCCAAATGAACTTTATTTTTTTACTCTTTGTGCTTTGACTTAAATCTTAAACTCTCAGTTCCTGTAATTTGTGGAGGAACCTCTAGGAAAAAAAAAAGTCTCAGAATCTCAGAGTCCAAATAATTTCCAATTGACTGTTCCATCATCTGGCATCTTTTCTTTAGGACCCGAGAATTTAATCAACTCCCCTTTTCCAGCTCTGTTCCAAGTTGGAAAATCATTGAAGTAGGGCTTCTCCTGAGATGTCTTTGTGTTTAAACACATGGACATTGCCCTTGATATAAACTACTAAATAGAAGGGAAACATGTGCTATGTTTTAAATCATGGTGCAGTTTTCTATGACTAGGTCAGTGGTACCAGAAACTTCAAGTAGCATTCAGAGGAGATTTATGAGTCACCCTTAATCTCTGTTAAAAATGGGATGTGTAATATGTCCCAGAATGGAGCAGAAATCCCAAATTTTAGTTTACAGCAGTGAGCCTGGCCATCCCACTCTTTAGACATAGATGAAACCACCCATTCTCTCAAGTCCTCAGTAAATATGTGCCAGCTTTTGGGAGCTGCTCATGTCACTTGCACATAGCAACTCTCCTGGTGATTGCAATGAGACTTTCTAGCTTAAAAATAAGCAGATATCCATTTTATTAAAAGCTTAAACTGAAGTGAGCTTGTCTGAGCTACTAAGAATCTGTAGCAGAAACAGTCCCAATATGTTTCAGCTACCAATTTGGTTTTGCTGTTTCCCTTTCTTTTTCTGTTTGAGAAGCACAAATGAAAGTGCCACCAGCCTGCCAATGCTGTCTGAGCAGACCTAGGGAAGCAGAACATCAGTTTTATATGCATATGTTCCAGGCTTACCAGCATCTTGCCCTCATCTTTTTCTCTTGTACAACAAGCATGATCAAAAATACAGAAACCAAGCAAAACCAAAACCCACCAAGCCCTGCCACACAGCACTGTGGAAGGAGCCTTTCTGAAGAGAAGAAAGTGGAGATGCAGCATCTCTGCTGCTTTTCAACAGAGAGGCTTCACTTCTGATCTGGACAGCTGAATTGGGAATTGCATCTGTAATAATAATAGTATCAGGCAGAGTGGAGCTGTTTTTAAAAGAGCTGCCTGCAGGCCAAAGGGTAGCCCTCAAGAGGAAAAATAATCAGCTCTGCCCTCTTTACATTTAAGGCTGTATAGCACTGTCATGGCCTGATAGTACCAGCCAGAACTCATTGAACATAAGCAAAGGGAAGTGAAAAATAAATACAAGGAAAAGATAGGAATGCATCAATAGGACATATGTCCCTGGTTCTTGAGTTAAACTTAGCGTGGTTGAAGTAAAGCCCATCATAAAAAAAAAGATAGATGCAAAGCTTCTCTCCACTGGCATACTTGCAAAATTAGAAAACATGTATTCCAAGCACAAGCCTTTCTATGAAGGTTTCAGTTTGAATACCAAAGAAAGAGCCTGCTGCCTAATTTTTCAGCTGCCAAAAATACTTCTTATTTTGAAAATCTCCAAAAGATGCAAAAGTTACAAAAATACAGGAGTCACCTCATACCTCTAAGATGTGGATTTCTGCATCATAAATGTCCAAATAAAGAAAAAAATGAATCTTACCTCCAATGCCTATTTCATGGTGTAGCTGCAGAGGTCAGAGCAGATAGAAGCAGAGACTCTGTGGTAGTATCTGTGCTTGCCCAAAGGTAAAGAAACACAGTAGAGAGCTATAGAACATTAGTAGGAAAAGGAGGAAATTGCTTCACTTGATCTGTGATCACAATTTGGTAGGTGAAAAAAAGATGCAGGAAGATCCCCTAGCTTTGAAATCATCCCAAACTTTGAAGCACCCCAAACTTTCTGAGTAAGCACAGCACAGACACATTGTTAACATGCGTTTTAACAAACGCTTGCAGTTTGCACTGTAATTCTCTAAAGAATGATTTGAAACGCTTACAAAGTTCAACCTGGATAAATTAAATAGATTTTTTAAAGATGTGTGGAAATCCTGAACCCACTCCCAATGGCAATCTCAGATGACAATAAAGCAATTTCTTTGTGTAAGTGGTCCCTTACAGTTGTATGCCTAATATAAAATTCTAGTCATTGCACTGCTATGTTGCTTTATTTTCACAGCTTGGCATTTTGCATTGGTTAACTGCTGCAAAGAAAGAACAGTGTGTTTTGAATAGACATAAAGAACTAATACACGTTTGCTTCCAAACTATTTTCTACAGCTACAAATTAATATTGACTGCAGACTCACAATTACTCACAATTCCTTTGAACTCACTAGTTAAAGTTCCATTTAATATACTGATAATTTACAGGGATTGCCCTAGAAAGAGACAGAGTAGACTCCTGATGTTAAATATTGAAGTTTTTATTCTTCTAGTGCCTTTACAATAGCTGCAGGCGCAGACAGATCCCTCAAAGAAAATTTGTCACTTAAATAGTTAAAGGAATAAATACAACCTCAAAGAATTACAAAGGTAGCAAGCCAAAAGTGAGTTCCAAAACACCAACTGTAAGGAGAAGAAAAAGGGGATAATTTCTTAGCCAATTAATATCTACTTAGCAGCTTATGCCCTGGTGTGCACATGTAACTCTATTTAATGTTAATGAAAGTTATGTGCATGCTACAGAGAAGGCTAAACCCCTTAAAAGGGGTTGTTCAAATGCTTCCAACAGATACAGGTCAAAGATTAATCATTCAATTTGGCTTTCTCTGCATTATAAAAAAAAAAAAAATTGATATTCACAGTACACACTACTAAACTGCAAAAGCTAGCTACATGTATTGTTCTTACTATATTTTTTTTTCAAGTTTTCAAGCTGTCAATGCTGTTTCATTTCCCGAGTAAGAGGAAAAAATGCCAGATTACTGCAATGAAGTGTTTGAGGTTACTTGCACAAGTGTAAAGAGAGCTCAGAGTCAGACATTCAGCTGTCATTAAACATGATTTTGATTTTTGCACTGGTTAAGTAAACAGAAAAAAAGTGGAACTGGAACAGAGGGTCCAAATACTTCAGTGATGCCTAAGCAATAACAGATTTGTTCTGTTTTGCTGGATTTGACTAGCTCTACCAGCTTGATAGAGAGTTAAATAAATTGAAATAGTGCTTATATTTGAACATCCATGGCCTAATCACCACAACAGGCACCAACATAAACCCATTAAAGCACACTTCACTAGATTTTATTTCCACTCATGAATGTAAATCTTACTTTCTCCATTCAGATGTAACCAGAAACTGTACAAAAGTGACAGGAATAAAGGGCTCATTTTTCTGGTGGTCTTTATCTCACATGGTCTTGTATGTTGAAATGCCACCCAATTGTAAATAACCAAGGCTGAAGTCGTTCAAGGCTTTGTATTTCTACTTTCACTAGGCATAAATGTCTTCAGCAAAATTCAATGAGGAAAAAATAGTATTTATTAATCATATTTGAATGGAAATTCCTTCTTTTGTTCAGATGAATTTAACTTTGAAATTATTGTCTTGAGGATAAGGAAAGTCCAGCTAGGTAGCTGAAATGATGGGGAAACATACAGACTTCACTTAAGATTTGATTCAGCTGCCTAAAACCAGGCATTCAATGGCATTTGAAATGCCCTGGGGTATCCAAAACATCTGTTCAGGCCTGGAAGGTACAATGCAAGACCCATGGGAGAACCATACATGTTCAGAAGGATGTCAGATTCCACGAAAGCTGAAATGGGACCAGGTATCTGTGTTTGAGAAGCCAAGGAGAACCCCCAGACACCCGTATTTTGGAGGGTGCACTTGCTATGCACAGCTGTCTGCACAGCTGTTGTAAGTCTAAGAACTTTTAAAGTCACTGAAGATCTATGGCCTGACATGTCTACTCACACGTGGGCACCAAGTGAGGTTTGAAATGCCCCAAATTATTCTTGTGTATCTCCAGCTGGACTCGGGTCTTCCTCGTTTATGGCATAGCTGCCCAGACTAAGCCAATGTTCTGGAGTTCATAACAAATTCCCTTAGGAATGGCATTAGGAGTTTGGAGTATCTCCATGGGTGGAATCTGTAGTCAACACAGCTAAGGATGGCTTTGAAAACCAATAATTTCAGTCAACCTATATTTGGTCATTTATAACCAACCATTCCCCCACCCACCCCCCACCAAAAACCCCCCAACAAAACAAACAAAATCCAAAATTCTCCATCAAAGCTGACACCCCAAAACACCCTAAACACTAGAATACCTTTAAACATCCAATATAACATTTTTTTTCTATCACTCAAATTAAATTAAGTGCATCCCTCTCCTGGGCACACAAGAAATGCCCCTCTAAAGACCCAAAGTCTTCATTTGTTGCTTCTAGAATTTTGTGACTTACTTTTGCCAGTTACTCACCCATCAAAGACATCATGTCAAAACCCAGATAATATTGTCTGAGGACCTCAGAAAACAGTCCTAAATCAATAATAACTCTGGCTTGGTAAGATTAAGAACTTTACAGCCCTGTAGAAATGATTCTTCCTTGCTCACTTGCTGTGGTCTATAGAAGAGTTAGAGCTGGAATGGACGTGGGGTGAAAACTGGGCTTTTGGTTGGTAGGATGGATGGTTGGTTTGGGATTTTTGTTTCCCTGAGAGGAAAAATGGCAATCTTAAAAAGTAACTTTTGGGATAAAATCCATATTCATTTAATTACAGGGTTTAGGAGGTCTTTACCTTCAGAAATTTTTGACAAATGTTATCTAAATGAAAATGTTTTGCCAAGCAACAAGGTTTGATATAGTAATTATTCTATTAAAAAAAAGACACCTACTTGTCAGCCAAATCTTTAAGGACAGTATTGTACCGCATTTTGTCTCTATACTAACCCATATTTACAACTAGGAAATACAGTTTTGTTCTTAATGAAAAACAATTACGCTGAAATAAGGGAAATGTTAAGATAAGATAGAAAAGAAGTCCTGAAATCTACCACATTATCATAGTGGTTTGCTTCAAGTCATTTGGTTTTTAGATGCAAAGTATTTTTATTCCCATGATTCCTTAAAACCTGCATCATATTTCTATGTCTTTACTTTGCTCTTCACTCTTAATGTAAAATTAACTCCAGCTAGACTGCTGAGCTTCTGACTAATACTCTCGAACCAGCTCCAGTTTTATGTTTCAGAATCTCTATCAGCTGTGCAAAACACTGTCTCCTGAGGGAAAGCAACAGTTGGCATTTTTAAAACCTAGAAGCAAGTGTTTGAGTTTGATGAGGTTATAAACTCCCTGACTGATGTTCCGTGCTCAGCAGGAGAATGGGGATGAGGAACAAAAGTCTCCAAGGAAAGGGTCTGCTCTGTGTCCAGACCCACTAAATCCTCTGCTGCTTCCTGAGCTTGCAAACAAGGCTGCTGATTACAGGCAGTTTTATCCCAAGGTCTTTATTACTCTTCCTGACAGTTTGAGATAATTTATCAGCGAGATCTAATACCTTAAACATTTTGGCAAGTTCTGTTCTTGAAAACACTGCAAGAAAGAGTCGAGGCTGACAACACAGTATTCCACAAGGGCAAGCAGCCCTTTAATAAGTCTAGTATTTCTCTACTGAATATCCCATCAGTGATATTTCAGTAATGAAGCATTATTTGGCAGATTCAAAGGACTGCAGGATAACATAGCATGGCTCTGGAAACAAGCTTTCAAGCCTCAGGAGGTCAAAATGACTACATCTTTTTAATGGGTAGGCATGGAGCAAGGCAATGACCTAAGTGCTGAGAGAAATAAAGAAACATTCTGTCATTGCTGCCTTTGTGATTAACTCCCTGGCTTTCTCCTGTGATTACTGGAGATTTTCCAGTGAAGGAACACCTTCTGCCTGACACTGATCCATGCTGCTTATGTGACATGGACAATGTAGGAAGTTGTTGTCTGCTCTCTGAGTGTAAAAAAGTGAGGAATGCTTTTTTTTCCAAATCCATAACACAAGTGTTGCTATAAAGGACTAGGTTTATGCTTTTGGCCAAGCAAGAGGAAAATAGGGAAAAAGAAATTTTGCTGCTGTTTGCAGTGGTTAAGAGTTTAATGTGAAGTGCAGTTTAATGCAAGTATTTGTACTTTCATACAATTCTGAAATTCTTTGTCAGTGTACAGGAAAATGAACTCTTTCTGTGAGACTTTCAGTGCACAACATTGTAAAATGACAGAAATGTGTCCAGGGGTGTTAATTTCCAGAGATTGCAGCTATCCTCACCAAAGCCACCTGATGCTTTCCCAGTAAAGCAGCATAAAGTATTTATTCAGTCTGTTAAAATTTCTATTTTAATAGGCTATTTCACCTGTGCTGTGCCACATTTGTTTCCTTAAATGTGCTCTTTTAAATAAGCCAACATTAACTGACACTGTGTAAGAGGCTTCACACCTGGGTTGTACTCAGGTCACTTGGAAACACATTTTGAGACAGGGGGGTTAAATATTCTCTTTTTTTTTGAACTGTAGGTTGGCATCTTTTTAGCAGAAGTGTCAGACAGTGGAGATCTTCATGTAACCTCTTTGGTGAGTGAGTGCTCGAGGTTTCCTCTGTGCTTGTCTGTGGTGAGTGTGATTCATCAGTGTACCACGGAGTTACTCAGACTTTTAGCTCAGGAGGTCTTGGGTCAGGCATCAGGTTGGTGTGTCAGGCATCAGAACAGCTGAGCTCCCTTACAGCCCTGGTGCTCAAATCAGGAAAGGTGACAATTGACAAAAATACTCCAGGTCTTATTCAGACAGTGTGGAATCCCAGAAGAATTGAATCTCTTTCTCTCTGCCCTTTCACCCTATCCCTTTATCCAAAAGCCACTCTTGTGTGCTTATACAGTAGGTCAGGGACTAACATACCAATTTCCATGCCAAGTGTGTGTGTCATTTATTAATAAAGCTTGATGAGCTTTTGTGAACACTCTGACTTTTGTTGTTCTTTTTCAACTTGAGCATTTCTGAATCTTTGATACTACCTTCGCCTTAAGGGTGTGATATCACAGACAGACACAGGTTGCAGTCCTGGATTGTTCTCTAGTCTGGTCTGTACAGCCAGCCCATCAGCTTTCCTGTTTGGCATAAGCTGGAAGTGAATTAGAAATGTCTTCAACAAACCTGTTCTGGTCAGGCTAACACCAGGGCTACACACATTTCCACCAAAAATCCAGGATGGATGCAAGTTTCCTCCTTATGCACGATGAAACAGAGGGCAGAGCTATTTCTGTCTCACTATCAGGAGGGAGTAGATTGTTGATATTGGAATCATCCGATTTAACACACAACCAAGCACAAATAATCACCCATCTCCTGAAGGATATTATGATCTTGTGACAGGGGGGATATAGGGCATGGAAGGAGACACATCAAGACATTATTTTATAAATAAATAAATNAAGCAGCAGTTTCAAAGTCTGGCTATGCTGGAGGAACGATTTAGCCAGGACTAAAACATAATGGTGAGAGCATAAGAACAGCCCCACAGAGGCAGAGGGACAATATAACCCCCTGAATCCTGTCTCTGACAACATCACAGAGAACATGTTTAGGGAGGCATATGCACACAAGTCAAGATGCAGTGACCCATGGCGGAAATTTCAAATCATGGACTTCTGGGGAAAAGAGTAGTCAACAGATTCCATGGATTTTTATTCTATGGATATATAGGTCAGTATTCAAACTTGTGCATATTCATTTACCATCTCCAGTGCCCAGAAACATGGAGCTCCCAGATTTGCTCAAAAAACCTCTCACACACTGTGTAAAGGATCTGTTTCTGTTTTGTGTGGCTGCTTCACAGTGTCAATATGATCACTGCTTCACTGGAGGAGACACCTAGCAGTCAGTCCCTATTTACATTTAACAGTCCATCCCCTGACATACAGGGTAGATTTTTATCATACCACTTTCAGTCTTTCTCAATTTTTTTTCAACATTCAGTCCTTTTAAAATATTTTTTAGCATTAAAGATTCTTAGTCTATTTAGCTGTTCCTCACACAGAAACAATATCACATCTTTGATTCAACCTTTGTCAATTTTTTCTGGTCCCATTTTACTTCTGGTACGTCTTATCTGAAAAGGAGAATTGTGCTCATCAAGGTATTGGCATATGATAGTTTAGTAAAGAATAACAAAATTGTCTACATTGTCTTCTACTTTTTTCTAATAATTTTCCAATATGCCTTTTCTTTTTAACCTCTCCTAAACACTGATCAGATGTTTTCAGCTAAGTATTGCTTATAAACTCAGAATCCAAATTCTGTGAGTGCAAGTCAGTTTATCACTGTATGTGTAAAGTTCACCATTTTGTCTCTCTAGTGCATTTCTTTGTGTTTATTAAGACTGAATTTAATTTTCATTCATCATTTATCCCTGGTTATTCTGTAGTTTCCCATCATCTTGGTTAACCTGAAGATCCTGAATAACACAGGTGACCAACTACCTCCACTGTCACATGCAATCTTATCAAGAACACATCTGTTGAATAGAGGCAGTCCCAGTGTAGCCTGGATGAGACATTTCTAATTATTTTCTTACCTATTCTGAAAGAACAAAACATGAGAAACAATGCTGTCTGTCAAGCAGCTCTTCATATTTCCTATCACCAAACTGGGATAGATTTGTTTTGTAAACTCTATGATATACTTGGAAAGTTCTACTGACATTTAAAGGTCCAAACAATTCATTTTGCTATTAAATAGTTTTGATTTCTTTTCAGATATCCAGACAGTGCTGACTAAACTGCCTTTCCAAAACTGTCTCCAAAGTACTTACAGAGCAATCACTCTAGCAAGGAAGGGACAGTAGTCTGGGAACAAGATTACATGCTTCATGTCTGTGTCTGGCCATTTTATGGCAAAAATACCAGGAACAACACAATTAAGAAGTAATTAGCCCAGCAGGACAGTTATTGCCACAAAGGTGTCTGGGAAGCTGGCAATCTGAGAAAGGCCAAGGTAGTCTCTAGAAATGGATATATAATCTGCCTATTTAGATCACAAGCTCTTCTGGGCTCACAGAAGGTCAAGCACGGTGACTTCTTTGGGGGCCTTAGAGTGCTAAAGTAAAAAAAAAAAACACAAACATATTTAATGATAAATATAATGACAAACCTGATCCCCAGAGAGGAATCTGAGCTAGGTGAGGAGGGTATTTTCTTTCAGGGGGCATGAACTTGGTGCAGACATAATAGACTAAGCTTCAGGAACTCATAATCCCTTTAAAGGAACATTTGATTATGAATTATAAGGTTTGGCCTTGTTTAAAAACAGCAGCAGTCTTTACCCCTTGGGCACAATGTGTAGGTATATGTACTTGCATTTACTCCTAAACTGTTAGTTTATTAGGTTAATTGGACAGCAGAAGATATGAAATTTCTGCCGTTTTATATTCCAAGTTTGGTATCTTGACCTTGGTTATTGAACTTGGCTTTTTCCTGTCCCATGACAGTGTGTAGAAGCAGTGTGAGCACTAACCTCTGGAAATAACCATCCTCAGATTGTGGCAAGAGGGGCAGTTAATCAAGGACAGAAAGCCCACATTTCAGTGCGCCTTTGAACACAGACAGCTCTATCTCCCCAAATTTCTTGGAACTCCTCACACTGGGCATCTTTGTGTTTGGTAGTTTGTAGATTCTTTTGCTTCTTTTCTGCCAAGGTTGGGATTAAATCGTACGACCGTGTTCTTTGTTGGGACTCAGATGTTTATTAGTTCCTATCTATGTTACAGTCTCACAAAGCGTGAGTTCTGCAGCACTTCACTCTGACAAACTAAAAATGGAGACATATCTCTTTCTCTACAAGGCCTTTTAAGGATAACTGTCCAATTAAGAAATGACACCTAAATTATTTTTACTTTTAACCCAATAACCAACCGCGCGTGCCTCGCAATGCGGACTTTTTTATCCAATTACACAAAACCACCCAAACCCATGGAGAAGAAGCCTCCTCCCTAAAATCTCCATCTTGCTATATATATATCTATATATTAGTATATTCTAAATTCTTAAATTCTAAGTTTTCCACCATGTGATAATACAAACTTCTATTCGAACTACACACCCATAATTCCAGTTNTTATAAGGTTTGGCCTTGTTTAAAAACAGCAGCAGTCTTTACCCCTTGGGCACAATGTGTAGGTATATGTACTTGCATTTACTCCTAAACTGTTAGTTTATTAGGTTAATTGGACAGCAGAAGATATGAAATTTCTGCTGTTTTATATTCCAAGTTTGGTATCTTGACCTTGGTTATTGAGCTTGGCTTTTTCCTGTCCCATGACAGTGTGTAGAAGCAGTGTGAGCACTAACCTCTGGAAATAACCATCCTCAGATTGTGGCAAGAGGGGCAGTTAATCATGGACAGAAAGCCCACATTTCAGTGCGCCTTTGAACACAGACAGCTCTATCTCCCCAAATTTCTTGGAACTCCTCACACTGGGCATCTTTGTGTTTGGTAGTTTGTAGATTCTTTTGCTTCTTTTCTGCCAAGGTTGGGATTAAATCGTACGACCGTGTTCTTTGTTGGGACTCAGATGTTTATTAGTTCCTATCTATGTTACAGTCTCACAAAGCGTGAGTTCTGCAGCACTTCACTCTGACAAACTAAAAATGGAGACATATCTCTTTCTCTACAAGGCCTTTTAAGGATAACTGTCCAATTAAGAAATGACACCTAAATTATTTTTACTTTTAACCCAATAACCAACCGCGCGTGCCTCGCAATGCGGACTTTTTTATCCAATTACACAAAACCACCCAAACCCATGGAGAAGAAGCCTCCTCCCTAAAATCTCCATCTTGCTATATATATATCTTTATATTAGTATATTCTAAAATCTTAAATTCTAAGTTTTCCACCATGTGATAATACAAACTTCTATTCGAACTACACACACATAATTCCAGTTCTATCATTCAATTTTGGAAGCCTTCTCCACAGCCTCAGGTCAAATGCAGTGTTCTTTTGGGGTCAGTGCCTGTCAGCACAGAAAGTCTAAAATTCTCAGTAACCAGGGTTCCAACAGCAGTGCATGGGATCAGTGGTGTGGGAATGACTGGTTTGGAAGCAGTGACCTGGCCCAAGTCCTGTGGCAGAACTGACTTCCCACATCAGCCCTTGCACTCCGAGGATTCAGTGGGGAAAAAAGGCTGCTGAAAGCTGTGTCTCCTTCAAAACTCTACACCTGCAATGAAGACAAGCAGCTCTGCACCAGGTTAATAGCAATAACCTCAGGGAGCAGTTATGCTCTCATTTCAAACACTTGAAAGAGGAACAAAAAAGCTATGAAGTTGCTGTTGAAGTACAATTAAGATGGTGTTTTTCAAGTGCAGGGTAACCTTAAGCTGGAGAAGCAAGAGAGTTAAAATGGAAGCACTTATAAAGCAGTAAAAGCTCCTCTGTGCGAGGCACTCTGCGTGCACAAAATTATAGGATTAGAAACCTTTCAACCAATCCAGTGCCTCTCTAGACAGAGGTTTGTAAAGGACTTTTGAAATATTTTATATGAAAAAGGAGAATGTGTGTAAGTGGCCAGAAGGCTGGTTTGGCTCAAGGTAGCAGAAATCTAGACCACCACATTTTGAAGCTTTACTTGAACTTGTTTAAACTCACATAAAAATCATTGAAGCTTGTGGCTCCAGCACATAATGAATTTTTTCTTAGACCAGATAAATCTTGAGAACTGCTTGCAAGAAATTTATATCTCAAATCCATTTGTTGCCACCAGAAAAACTGGAAAAAAAAAATCTATTTTGGTGAAAAAGTCAATTCCAAAACAGAAACCTCATGTGTTCTCACTTTCAAACCCTGGGCTCCACTGAGGGAAAGCAGTCCTCAGTGAAGCTTTCAGGATCATGTTTTAAATTCCTGTACAGTGCCGGGGGAGGAATACATTTCTGTGCAGATATAAACTACAATGGAGTTTGACTTTAGGAGAGGGTTTGGGAGCATATTTTTGAGTTCAAATCTGAAAATTCTAGGTTATTTTTGGCAAATGATTTAAGAAATATAAAGCTCTTCCCATAGCTTTAATTCATTACACTCAACAAAGCTGTCTATTACTCTTTATTAACTAATAAGGAATCCTTGAATGACTACCTTTATTTTAAATAGCTAAATTTTAGACAATCTTAGGTAGGTCAGATTGATCCCTCTGGAAATAATACATGACATTTTAAGAATACATAGCATATCTAAATTAAATAAAAATATTCTCATTCTATTATTTTAGGATGTTGAGCATGGAAAATATAGCAATTTTTTTTTGGCTTTTTTTTTCTGTAACAAATAAAAAATGCACATACCAAGCAGGATTAAAATACATAAGTGGTTTGGGCCAATTACTAGTTGGATTTAGGAAAACTGTTAATAGCACTGTAAAAAAATCAGTAATACTTCTTGCATATAACTATTTTCCTTTCTGAGATGTTCTCAGTCCAGTAATGTCTAAGGAAGACATGAAATAATATCCACTTGAATCTGAACATTTTTAAATGTACAGAATCATACACAAGTTTTGTCCAATGTAACTTGTGACCTGTAAGTTTTAAATAATTACTAGACTGATATAAATATTCCAGGTGGTTTGAAAAACATTAATTGCTTGAGTATCTAAAGTATCAATCCCTAACTGAAAGTACAGCAATGTCAGATTTGATAGAATTATGGTCAATTCAGATTAAGTAACTGCTAGAAACACTTTGCCAAAATGGTAGGAATTAATGCATTTGTGACTATAGATGTGAAGATATAAATAATATACATAACAACAGATAACGTGGGAATCTAATACATCTTGTGAAGTGTGTTCAGTGGGGAATCATCCTCACATTTGAGAACACAGTGCTGTGTTCTGTGTGCTGACACTGAAAAATTAAACTGCTAGAGCCACTGTGGAATCCTGGAGGAAGTTCTGGAAAAAGAAACTCTTTTTATCTCATGAGCTACAGGAATAGCAAGTGATTTCATGACAGCGTGATTAGGAAAGAAAAGGCTGGGTAGCATTGGAATAGGAAACTCAAAACACAGCAGAATCATAGAATCACACAATGTGCTGAGTTGGAAGGAAACCATCAGGATCATCAAGTCCAACTCCTGGACATCTCAAGAACAACTCCATGTGCCTGAGAGCATTGTCTAAAAGGTTCTTGAACTCTGTCAGGCTTGCTGTTGTGACCACTTCCCTGGAGAGCCTGCTCCCACTCATCCAGACATGATGAATCTGTGAATGAATTGTGTCTAGTGGCTGATTAAAGCCATATTCAATGGGGAATCCAGACTTGAATAGCAGAGGAAACCCTGCAGAGATTCTCAGTGAGATACACATGCTTATCTGAGACTTGAGTCAAACATTTCCACCCAGGCTGCTTCTTGGTTGTGGAGGAGTTTGTGAGGATGGGTACAGTAGAGAAAAAAAAAAATCCAAAAACTTAAATTAAACTCATCAGTGATGTTGGATCTCAAAAGCTCAAAAGCTTCCAGAGAGTTTCATAGATCATCTCTCATTTATTTTGCTGTCCTCAGTGTTCCCTGAAAAGCTTGAGTTCTGGTGCTCACTTTTGAAGCTGGCCTCAAAAGTGAGACTTTGGTGTTGGGGCCAAAAAAAATCCATAAAAGTCAGTCAGGCCAGAAAACCTGGAGGTTAGATAGGTTGACATGTAATTTGGACAGGAAACATCTTACAGTAGGGAGCTCCTGGTTGCTTTATATTTTCAGAGTTGTCATCAGAATCAAAACAGCTTGAAGCAGCACTTATGACTCATTTTCAGTGTGGAACAAAGCCATAAGTTAAGCACCACATGCCATAACACATAACAGGCCCCTGAACTACATGGAAAAGTTTTACCCAGTTTTCAAGTGTCAATCTAGTTTTCCTTGTGCCTAAGGCCTTGTGACATCTTGACATCTGTAATCAGGTTCATTTCTACCCTTACCAACCATTACAAGATGTCACTCTTCAGCTTCTCCACTTACTATTCCACTACTACAGATTTAATGTGCAGTTTTCTATGCACTAAATTTAAGACCCAGCAGTTTTCATGTATTATTCACTTCCACTTGCTATACTTGCTAAACAGTATATGCTCATTTGAGTTAATAAATCACCATTCACTTTCCTCCTTGTGTTTCCCAGAACAGAGTTATTACTCAATCTACCTCTACCGACAGAAGCTTCAGAGCTTGCACAGATTTCTCTCTCTTCATGAACCTATTTATCATGTACCTGTCTAAAATATTAGCAAAGTAAGCTTGCTGGAAAGGCTTAAGCTGTAATCTGTTGGAGGTGTGTGTGAAGGCCTACATATATCTGACTCAAAAACCAGGTGAAATCTCTCCCTATTGGTTGTGTGACACCCACTCCACTTTGGATAATCTGGAAGTTATTAATTTGCTCATCAAAGAAGAACAGAAAGTAAATTATGTTTCTTGTGTGTCTCTTACAGAAAAAGAAGAGACCAAAGTCAGAAGTCCTCATCAATGTTGAATATCTGTTTTTGCTCTCGTGTCCTCAGGAAGACATTGCTGGAGTTGGTGACTGGGGTTTTGCCTTTTCTGTGCCTCTGAAAGGATGTGCTCCTTCAACTGACTCCTTCAATTCCACTTAGCATGGCGTGGGGCTGTGGGTTGATGCTGGAAGGTCAGAGGTGGGTGCAGCCAGGTCCCAGTTCCTGCTGCCTGTGGCTTCAGTCAGCAAAAAGTTGCTATTTCTGCAATCAAAGCTGAGCTGCCAGTACCAAAGTGAACAAATCCATTCCACCTGAGTTTTGCTATGTGATTCACTTCTTCAGCTCTGACCCTCATGCCTATTTCCCATGTCAAGTATTTTCCTTTTGTCTCTATTAGAACATGTCCTGTCCTGTTGCAACCATTTAGCTGCATCATACAGTTTATTTGGCATAATGTGACTTTTTAAAATTTAATAATGTAATCACCCTTGTGTCAACAAAAAAATACTGTCAGTGTCACATGAAATTGGCAATTCAGTGTCACATGAATCTTTGTAGAAAGATATTGGACATAACACCATTCATGAATGTTTCCTCATCATTTGAATCAAACTGAGGCTTTGAAAAACCAAAGAACTAATCAGAAAGTTTCAACTCCTTCTTTAGAACACAAAGAATTTAATTTTTTATTATATCTTTACCTTGGACTTTTATAATATTTTTTCAAAGTAGAACACTGGCTTTTGATAGATTTAAAGAGTAATAGATTCAGTTGATTGACAATTCAAACTGTTGACCTTTCATTCCTAAAAATCTGTTTCATTAGTATGACAAAGTCCCCTGAATAGAACCCTTTTAAGCAACAGGAAGAAAATAATTCTTCTAACTCTCAGTTGGAAAGGAAATACAGACAACTATGTGGAGAGTGACACTAATATGAGAACATATTTTCAAGCACAGCTTCTTGGAATGATCAAATTATTTAGGCCCAGCTCATCAAAGTGCCTCATGTGCACCCTGGATTAGAGACATTCAGATAAGTAAATTGTTTGAGAAACGGTAAAGCATTTTCTCAGAGGGGGAAATCCATAATAGTTACCTTTGTCTAAGAAAAGACATCATCTGGACAACTTTTGGGACTATGTTCCAAACCTTTTGGACCTTTTGGGACTATGTTTCCCTAGGAACTATGAAGTCAGGTAGTTTTGTTAGGGCAGTTGTTTTGGATAAACCCTCAGAGTCCCCATTTTACATCTGTGAAGTGGGGATAATACAACATTGCCCTCCTTCAAAATGGCATCATGATATACATTGTCAGACTGTGAGATCTGTGCCACTCCTGACGTATTTGGGACCTAAGCCAGATAAACAACTTCATTGATTTCCAAAATGATAATGATAAAAAACAGAAGCACATTTTGGATTAATCTGATGCAGAACACTCGAGGAACCCTGCCCTGTCATGGTACGGCACTGTCAGAACTTTGAATGTGTGCAATCCCTCAGTCATGGGGGAGATGTGGTGACTATTAACAGTAGCTAGTGAGAAGAAAACATGGTCTTTTTCTTCTGTTATAGAATTCAGCAAGATTTCAGAAATTTAGAAATGGAATTTTCCCACTTTAAAAAATCAATATAAGCCTTTTGCTTTGAAGAACACAACTTTAGGAATATTCAGCATTAACATGACAGTACTTTGTGCAGTAATGAACAAGAAACTTATATTTTTCTTTAATTTTTACCCTTCCAAATGCCAAAACTTGCAAAGAGGTAAAACTATGAAAAGTAGATATTAATTTATGACTTTATATCTGCTAATGAATAAGTAGGTAACTACAGGAAAAGGAGGACTAATTACCTTATTTTCACCATCTAAAATAAAGACACGTGTTTTGGGTTTCATGTAGCTACTAGAAAAGGTGGGCATCTTTGGAGAATAGTCCATCTAATCCTAAAATATATGTTCAAAATAGCTGGGACAGTCACATCATCCTAACACAGCTAAAAAAGGGCAGATAAGTCCCATCTGAGGAGGTTACAAAGAAATAAGGTGTGTCTACAGATATGAATCCAAAATAAAGAACTGTGGCACTCTAAGGGTGTCATCAGTCAAAAATTTCTACTATTAAAATACCTTGTTTCCTCTTTCTAAGGACTGATAATAAATGCTGATCAAAGACTGAAGCAAACTCCCCTTTTCCTTTTAACATTAGCTTTGTTAATCAAGAATGGCAGGACTGTGGGAAGTGGATTTGTAGGAAGATTTCCCACACAGGACCAAGATCCCGCTACCAATATATGTTCAATGAAAATCCTGTGTGTTCACGCTCTAAGCCTAAGGAACCCACATTCAGCTGCAGAAGCAAAAGTTGTGTCTCAGTTCTAGCACAAAACTGAGAACAAGATGTGGGTGTTTACTTGCAATGGATTGACAAAGATACAAAAGAATTCTCTTTTTCACATTATTTCTACAAAACTTATGTATATGTGTATATGTATATATGTATTCAATTAAGGTAGGCTGAAACTACTCTTTTAAAAGCCTGGGTTATTTTCAACTTTCAGTTGCAATCCTGCAAGTAAAATTTAAGCACAACCTAAATGAATTCTCTAGGGAATGGGGAACCTGGTGTGTCCAAGTGTGGACTTGTGAACTGTCCAAACCAGACTTATCAATGGGAAGCAATGAGAAAGGGGAAAAAAATGGAATGTGCCATGTGTAAGGACTCAGCAGAACCAGTCTTTCAAGGTCTACCAGCACTGCCGGCATTTGCAATGAAGCTCCCTGCTATGTTCTGGACCATTTCTGAGTGGTGACAGAATTTGACATCTGTGCCTATTTATTATCTGCAGTTTCTTTGTGTTCAACTTCAGCCCTTGTAGCATGGTGATATTTTGGAACCAGTGCTTCCATTAACTCAAATCAAGCAGCACCTTATTTCTGAAGTAGCCATATCTATTTTAATAGAGATATTTAATGGCACAGCACCCTCCTCAGTAAAAATGACAGTGATAGAGTAAAATCTTCTTTCTGCACTATATAACTTAGAGAAAGAAGACAGGAATAGGCCATAAAAGCAGGATTCATGGGAAGCTTTATCTAGTTTATCACCAAAGAAGGTGGCAGGATTGAGCCATCATATGTTTCTAAAGAATATTTTAAAACAGGAATGAAATAGCAGTTATTGGTAAAAAAACAGGTAAGCTTTTCAGCCTTGCTAAATATTAAGCCATAAATATTAATACTTAAAAAAACATCTAGGAAGACAATAACGAGTTCCTTCAAAGTAAGGAAAAAAAGGAACTGTTTGATTTTTTAACCAATCCTTATTCTTTATAATACAAGCAAAAAATACAGCATTTGCTGAGACTTTAATAGAATGAATTGTAATGTTTCATTTTTTAAGGAATAAAAGAAATCATGCCTCAGTGTTAGGAAACAAAAGCCCAAACCAGCAGAACATACAAAATTTTTGGCTGAATTTCTGAGAACTTCATTACATCTACAGCTTGTGGGTGGATATTCTACTGTCTCATAAACTTTGTTTAAAGTTGATTGTGTGGTTGGGGCTTCCATGATTTGTTTTACACTTTCCTATGTGAATTCTCCAGTGTCTAAATAGAAGTTATATCTCTGCCAGTTGGTGCTCCTCTGTCACTGACTTCCCTATGTCAGACTTTCATTACCAGGTGACCACTGTCCCATCTTTAAATTTAGCTGAAATGGGCCAAAAAATTAAAAAATAACCAGGGTGGAGTGGGAGGAAGAGAGACAGATAGAAAAATACAGAGTTTTACATAAATACTGAGCACAGTTCTTTCTCTTCACAGTCTGAGTTATGTGCTTGAGAGAAAGATTTAGAGCACTGATGCTGAAGAATGATCAGCTCCTTTATTTACTTGGTGATCCTAGAAGCCTGAATATCTTATAGAGATAACAGACAGAAGTAGGATGGCACTGAACAGAAATTCAGGGTATTTACATCAATTATCCAGAATAAGAAGGAAAAATACTATCCCTTCTGTGGCACTCACTGTCACAAAGGCTTCAAACCTCATCCTCTGTATATCTTGTAGCTTCTTCATCAAATAAAGCATGAGTCTTAAACTACAACGTGTTTAGTACACGGTCATAGTTAATTTCTTAATCCAACATTTACAGAATTTCAAGGAGAGTTACTTAAAAAAAAAACAGTATCTGATTCTGGAGGAGCTAGATCTTTAATTGTCTGGAGGTTGAAGTGTGCATTTATTTATAGGTTAATCTAGAAACACTAAAGCTAGCATTGCCTCATTTCCCACTGTATTTTTTTTTACCATAAGTAAAAGTAAATATAATAGCCAGGAGCACTGTGGTAACATGAACTGTAAGGTTTTAAACGCAGCATCTCTGTAAATTTACCTTTAAAAATGAAAAAGATTGATGAAAAGGCATCAGGTAGAAATGAGAATTTGGCTGATGTAGATCAGACCAATGTGATTTGACACATTGAATCAATATAGACTTACATCAGGACATTTTTTAAAAATAATTTTTGCTTTTCCTGACTTGTGATTTTAATCTTTTCTCAGTCCATAATTTATTAGATTAAGCAGGGGAAGTAGTATCTCTTCCAAGAGATCAAAAAACAATTATTCAAAAATGTCCAGTGAAAACTGATAGTTAAAAATCGGGTACTGATTATCTAAAGAAAAACTCACTATGCAAGGATACCTGTACCTTGCATACAAATCATGTATGAACCCTCAGAGTTGTGAAAAATCTTGACAGACAATTGCTCATTAAAATCTGATAATTGTAATCAGGGTTCTTTGACTCCCTCTAATTGGTAACAACAGGACTAAAATAATCTGTGATTTTGGCATTCTGTCTGTCTAATGCATCTCATAAGAATTAGAAAGCAGCATCTAGAAAAAAACCCTGTTTTATTAGTTATAGGATTTAAAAGACATCAATTAACTTCTTTACTCCCCCCTTCTTTCCTATAAAAGACAAGGCAATTTGTTTCCTTGATGTGTGAGCTGTCATCAAATCTAAATTCACAGCAAGAACACTTCTGAGATAGCCCAAACTTATCATAAGGTTAATGAACCATTGCACCAGTCCGACCTAAGCCATTTGTCAATGAATAAAATTGCTCATCTGCTATTGTGCAACACAATTTGTAATAAAACTGCCAAAATAAGAACTTATTTATGTTTCTCTTTAGCACAGATTGCTCCTTCAGATTGTAAAACGTGTGTATAATAGGTCGGTAATGTAAGGAGGGTTTATTATTTTCCAGTAGAAGCCATATATTCTGCGTGAACGAGTTTTTGATTTTGGGAACAGAGGTGTTCTGTGAGAGCAGACTTGGACCTTCCATATTTCAAATAATTTCTGCTGTGAGGTCTATCAAGACAGTTTAATACAGGATTGTGTATAGATTGTGCTACCCAGAACCTATCAGGGAAAATCAGGGCTGAAAAAATAATCATAGCAGGTCACTATCACCATGTTCTCATGTTAGTCTGTTACTTTTGCCTTTATTTAGTTAGTTATTATTCACCATAACCACAAATTAAGCTGGCTGCAATGTATCAAGGTTTGAAGGTGCCATGCTTGGAACAGTCAACAAAGGAAAGCTGCTGATAAATAACCAGAGAGAAGAGAGGAGTAGTGAAATAAAATGTGTGATGTTTTCTGTTATCCAGAAAGAAATGACACAGCAGTTGAGCCATGGATGCTGAGGGTGTGTGTGAGAGCAAGCAGTCTGGGACACAAGTGGTTCAGAAACTGGGTAATGATAATTTCATCCACAGGAATTGCTGCTCCCTTCAGTCACAGGTGAATGAGCTCTGCAGGTTTGGACAGAGGATAGAAGCAAATCAAAGAATTTGTCTTAGACCTCTGGGTCAGTAAAGGTGAAAAAATGAGGAAATGCAGTGTAAGACACTTGCTGTGGAGTTCACTTTCAGATTGGCTCACCTGAAGTTGGAGAAAACCTTGGGAAATTCTGCAAAATCCTTCCTGTCTCCTACAGAGTTTTGTTGCAAACAGAACAGCACCCACAGGGCTGTTCAATTCTCCCCACGTGACCAGAGCTGCAGCACAAGAGCCCATGAGATGCTGAGTGTGTGGTGTGGCCCATCCTGTGAGTAGGGCTGTCAGTGTGCCCATGGAACTCCAAGGTTAAATTATATTTCCTCACACGATGTGAAAAGCTTCCTGTGCCATAATGTCCATAAAATAACTATCCATAAAAAGGATATTCTGGATTATTTTTGTCTATCTCTGAAACGACAATCACTGTGAAGAAGCAGCAGAAGATCTTTCAGAGATTTTAGAAATAGATCTTTAAGAGATTAGAAATAGCCCTGCACTGTTCCAACAAAGACCATTATGTGCAGGACAGTGTTTCTACCTACTGTCTACACACAACTGTTTGTTTCTATGGCTCACCATTAAATGCTCAGTCATGGGTGTAATTTGTAGCAGAATATGGGATGTAGAAACTTCCTAAAAAAAGAGTTACCCTTTAGGCTTACAGCATTCCCTTGTACTCACACTTCTTGCTTAAAGTTTTTGTTTAAAATATCACTTTGCATTTCTCAAGATTATCGGTGATATTTTTCAGTTCAAGATAAGTTTAATGCATTGGGTACTTCTCCTCCTAAAACCTACAACAGCTTCACGGTTCTTGTGACAACTAAGAAGACAAAAATTGAATACTTGCACAATGTTTCTTTGTTTTTCTTCCCCAACAATTTTTCCATTCCTTCAGAGCACCCAAATGCAATTTTGATTTATTTCTTTCCTCTGGGCTCAAAATCAGTCAGTTACAAAAATAGGATACATCACCTAAAACTTCTTCAAAGATGTTGCTGACTGTATATTTGCCAGAGGAGAAGAAAAGTTACAAAATTAAGGATATAGAGGCAGTAAAAATATAAAAGAATTATGTTCAGCACAAAGAAATTCAGCAGTAAAAAAATTAAAAAGGATGGATGTGTTGAGTTCTGACTGCTTATAGCCTGATACATACAGTTTTAAAAATCTCTTCTTTACTGATATGTGGCATTGTGGAAGATATGTCTACTATTGCTAACCATGGAGAATCTCTAGCAACTGATGTTAAATTATTGTGTTAATCATCTTTACCATTAAAAAAAATTTTCATTTTCATCTTGACACTTCAACATGTACCAGTGGACCCTGTTGTATCAGATTTTAAGAAGAATCTCTAAACAAAGCATTACTTGTCCTTACTTGTCCTTAATGATTGAGATCAAATTCATCCTTTGAAAATCTTATTTATAACAGAAAGACAGTGATCAGCTGGGCTCTTTCATAGTAAGGCTTACAAAGAAAATTGGATAGGGTAAGGAAGTATTTTCTATTCTGAGGAACACAGCTGTGCTTAAAATAGTCAAGGATAGGATCTTTTAAAGCAGTCTTCAGGAGTTACTCAGCCAATTCAGCTGTGGATGAGGGGCTCACTTTCAAACTTCTTTGAAAATCCCAGAGTTAATTATCAGTGCTTGTAAAACTCTTTGAACCTTCAAGATTTAAAAAAAAAAAAA